>RPOG01000231.1:76139-558190 GCA_008086565.1 Thalassoma bifasciatum | reverse complement strand
CAGTCAGCAGGCAGCGCTGTCCAGCGGTGAACCTGGAAACGGACCTCTTCCTGAACACTCTTCAGATAAGCAAAATCAGAAATAACTGACTCCGGGGAGCACCTGTCAGGTCAAACTGATATGTAGTTTAACTTTCAGGGCATTTTGAGTTTCAGGGAGAGCTGGGTTTGTGTACTCTTTAAAATTGTAGTTTATTGTGGATTCACACTCTACACACACTCAGAAATGAAAAGCTGACAGGAAGAAAATGGCATCTGTACTCAAACACAAGACGAACGTTTGGTAAATGGGTGGTCATGTATATTAAAGTCCTGCCAAATTAAGCAGGAGCCTGAAGAAGTGATACCATCCAGTTAGTAACTGAGGACTTGAACTAGTCACTAGAAAACATTGGTTTAAAGATTATTTAAGAATTAAAAAATGATTTATTGATGCAGATTAAAAATAGTCTCTTCTATTACTCGTTCACAATGTTTCCATGAACAAGTTCAATAACTAGACTCATTTTGAAAGTAATTACATCAACCAGAAAGTTTCATTTACTTTAACCCCGACAAGGGAGCAAGACTTCTGCTGAGTCTTCAACAAAACTAATATTCCTCAATAGGGATGGGAATCGATAACCAGAAAAAAGAAAAAAGAACAATACGCACCTGGATGAAGATGTGGATGGGGAGATGGCATTTTGTCTATGACAACTTCTGATCATTCCCGGTCCCTCTTAGGCAGCTCTCTGATTGGCTGTTGTCATCCTCGGTGAAAACAAGTGACGTAATCATCGTGATAAGTAAAAAATAAGGGGCTACATCTGCTAAAAAAGTGCTAAAAGTTGCTGTTCATCGTGAATCTGCTCTAGGCTGGCAGGAAGATAAGAAACCACATACACACACCTAGCCACAAAACCGGACTTTAATAGCATTAAAGAACGGCTTGGGTCTACAATGCTAATTTCACCATTGGCACACACTGTACAGGGGTTCAGTACTCTATCGATGTTAAACAGGAAGCTCAAAGCCTGCGTCATATCCAGTGAGGCGTCCGCTATACTCTACATCAGAAACAGTCGATCGTAACAAACCACTGACTGTATAATAAAAGGAGGTGGTCTCCACGATGTCATCATTGATGTCATATCAGAATTTTGAGACAAATTCGCTCATGCAGCCAAATTGGAAATATGGTGGACTTTGAGTTTCTAAGTGGGGCTTGATTGTTCTGTCACCCACTCACACCAGAAGATAATCTGGGTTTAACATCGGGGTCAGCCTTGGTCCGGGACCAGATTTCTCTGCCAACTGTGAAAATAACCAAATCGGGGTCAATTCAGAATACTGTAGTGTGAGCCGGGGTTAAGAGACAGGTTTGTAGCCGGGGGAGCGAGAAACAACCACATTGTTAAACAATCTGCTGTAAGTCTTCTGTAAGGACCTTTTCTGCGTGATAAGATTTTTTTTTACATGAAGAAGGATGTACTGGTGTATCAATGCATCATATTACCTTGTTAAATGTATTGCAAATGCTGTTGCACCCAACCTCTCATGCTTTCTAGACATTTGGGCTTTTCATGTGTTATAAGGAGAATGTGGTGAAGGAAGCAGTCAGTGGCAAAGTTATTAGTGGCCCTCTGCAATTTCCCAAACTATTTCCTACTTTCCTATTATAGTATTTTCTATTCTATGTAAACTGTGCATTTAGAATTTGATCATTTTGCACTAATGTAAAATAAGTCAGGATAACCCAGGTTAAAATAGAAAAACCTTCGTTTTGATTGTTGTTGCTTTGATTTTATAATGGATATCTTTTCCCCCATTCATTTGATTTAGTCCCTTTATTTACAGGTCATAGACTTTGTGTTCCGAACTGATCTTATACAGACCTGACAAGCAAGGAAAGACGATTTGAACATTGAAGAATAATTTAGCTGTCCTTCATGTTTCCTGAGTTGTGAGATCACTCTTTTGTCTGCGTATCCTGGAAGCAAATTAAAAACTCAATAAAAAATATTGTTGGGGGAAAAGAATAACATTGATGCTAGACTAGATTTAGTATGAGCATCATTTGCTGAAAAGTGAAGAAAAAAAACTTTTTTCCAAGATATTAAAGGACAAAAATTACAAATGCATTATATGAAAAGATAAAAAGAACTACCAAGGCTGTAAAACAAATTGCTTGTCAAGTTTCTTGAAATAAAATAATGTCTCAATTCAGGAAACTAAACCATTGGCAGATATTTTCACTCTTGACGAACAATTCAGTCTTCATTGTTGTCTTCTGATATCTTTATAATAACACTTTGTATTAAGTCTCGTAAGATTAATGTTTCAGTTTTTGCAGTGTGAGATTTCTGCCACAGTGTAAACAGAGGTGGATGCAGGACTTTTGTGGAGATCAGTGTGGTATAAAGTGATCAATCAATCCTGACAACCTTTGTTACAGGCTTCTGACCAATCAGAAACAAGTATTAAACACAGTCAGGAAATAAACAAAGTCCATACCATGCTTTGACTTTAATTGGGATAATAACACCAGAGAGGCGATAAGGCCAATTTTTCACTCCTTATTTCATCACCCTCCTGATTGCCTCCTTATAATCTCACCTTTCTCACACCATCACCTCAACATCTCCCACAACTGTTGATTTCACTTGACTACAAAGTTTAACACCAAACACAACCACATCTAAGATTTTTTCCTTAAACTCGCCCCATTATGCATAACCAATGATGTGACTGTGAAAATCCCCCCCAATCCTGACGCCCACGCACTTTCCCAGCCCATTATCATTATCACCGTGTTATCACCACGCTGTCATTAGCTGCGTCCAACTGTCATGGTGTCTGCGTTGTTTTCTTGGGATTCAGTCTGTGTTGTGCCTTTTAATTTTTATCTGTCAGGGTTTGACTGCAGCTGGAGGTGAAATGTCAGAGTGTGAGAGAAACGGGAGAAAAGTGTGTTTAATGAGCGATGTTTAATGAAGGGAAAATAACCTTTGCGTAAACAAATCCTCCACTTTATGAAACCGCTTGAAATGATACATTCACAGATTTTTCTCTTTCTGTATTTGATTAGATTTTACCTTTAACGCACTCAAACAAAGTCAGACATTTCCAGCTGTTCTTTTACCTCGTTTCTTCCTATCTCTTTCACTCAACTTTAATCCTTTCTTCTCTTTTTCCATCTCTTTCTTTTCCCTCTGTTTTCCTTATATGAACTCTCTTCCATTTCTCTTTTACTCCTTTTTTGTCTTCTTCTTCCCTTCTTAACCTGTTCTCTATTAATACCTTTCTATCCTTCTCCTTCTTTTTCTCTCCCCCTGTATTCTGATGTCATCCGCTTTTTTACTTTCTTTCTCTCCCTCCCCTCTTAATCTGTTTTCTTTCATTCAATCGCCTCTTTCCCCAAGTTCCTCACCTCCTTCTCCTCTTTCCTCCTTTTTCCTTACCTCCTTCTCCCTTTTTCTAATTTCTCTTGACTCTCCTTTTTCTCTGTTATTTTCTTTTTCTTATCCCTCCTCTGATTTTCTTTCCTTTCTCCCATCTCTTTCCTCTAATCTTTTCTTGCTTTTCTCTACATCATTCCTCTGTCCTCTTCTTTTTTCCATTACGTAATCAACTCTTCTCTCTTTCCTCTCCTCCTTCTCGTATAATCTTTCCTCCTTTGTTCTCTCCTCTCCTCTCTTCTTTTTCTTTCCTTTCCTTTTCTCAGCTCCTTCTCCTTTTTACCTTTTCTTTCCTCCTCTTTCTCCCTTTTCTCACCCCCTCTCCTTTTTCCTCTTTATTCATCTCTTCTTTCCTCTCCTCTCCCTCTTTCATTCCTCTTTTCCTTGCTCTATTCTTGTTCCTCCTTTCCCCGTTTCCTTACTTATCCTCCCTGTCCTTCTCCCCTTTTCTTCTCATTTCCTTTCCTAATTTTCTCTCCTTCACTCTTCTCTTCTCTTCTCTTCTCTTTTCTTCTCTTCTCTTTGTGTATAATCTTTCCTCCTTTCACCTCTCCCATCCTCTCCATTACTCTTTTCCTTACTTCACTTCAGTTTCCTCACTATTCCTACTTCTCCTTTTTGCCTTTTCTTTCCTCCTCTTTCTCCCTTTTCTCACCCCCTCTCCTTTTCCCTCTTATTCATCTATTCTTTCCTCTTTTCTCCTTCTTTCATTCCTCTTTTCCTTGCTCTATTCTTTCCCCTCCTTTCCCCGTTTCCTTACCTATCCTCCCTGTCTTTCTCTCCTTTTTTAATCATTCCCTTTCCTAATTTTCTCTCCTTCATTCCCCTCTTCTTTTCTCTTCTCTCCTTCCTTTTCTTCCTTTGTCGAAATTCCTTTCTTTTCATTTTTCTCTCTTTTATTCCTCTCCTCTTTGCTCTGTTCGTTCCTCTTCTTTTTCCCCGTTTCCTTTCTTTCCCCTTTCTCTTTCTCTCGTTTCCTCCTTCCCTTTCCTCTCCAATTTTCTCATGTTCCTTCACTTCTCTTTTCTCTCCTCTTTCCTTTACTGCACCCAGCTCTTCTCTCTTTCCTCTCCTTTTTCTCTCCTCTCCCCTTCCAATATAATCTTTCTTTCTTTCACCTCTCTCATCCTCCTGTCTTTCCTTTCCTTTCCTTTCCTTTCCTTTCCTTTCCTCTCCTTTCCATCCTGCATGCCTCAGCAGCCTCTCCTTCCTGTCTGTCTGTGTTGGCATGAGCCTCCCTGGCTCTGCCCCCGCCCGGCCCACACTTTATGCTGATTGGACCAGCTGTTCCACTTAAATTCACCATGGCAACCACAACCTGTCGCCTAGCAACCCTGCTCTTCTCCCTGATTCCTGCCAGTGTTCTCCACAGGCGGACGGAGAGAGAAAGGGAGAAGAAGAGATTGAAAATTCCCTCAGTTTTTTTTTTTCCTCTGTGTGTGTGTGTGCGTGTGCGTGTGAATGTGTGTGTGTGTGTGTGTGTGTGTGTGTGTGCACATGTGGACGTGGGTATGTTTGGCTGCCTCTCAGTGAGTCAGAAGGAAGTGTGTCGAGTGTGCTGATGAGATGGTTAAATGCAGACTATGTTTGCATGTAGGCCAGAGGGACCTTCAGTTAGCACAGGGTAGGCTGGCAGGCAGGGACGTATGCGCCAAAAGAAGATTCCGGTGTGTGTGTGTTTGTGTGTGTGTGTGTGTGTGTATACATGTCTCCTCGTCTCTCATTCACTGGACTTGTCCACTCAGGCGTGATGAGAACGAGGGTACATGCTAGCTCATGCTAAAGGATTCATGGCACTGCTGCTCTCTGAGGCCCCACTGTCAGAGTCGCCTCATGGCCTGAGCATACTGATGAGAGACACTGGAAAGATGGACACACACACACACACACACACCCCAACACACACACACACATACCATAAACACCAAAACAAGCCAAGTAGGCAGTCCTTCCCGGCATGTTTTTCTCTTCACCTGAAACGATTACCACATTGCTAATGGACTTTCGCTCCAGCCTGGGATCTGGTCCCATGGCCAGATAATCCACAGCTCATCCCCACAGATGAACTCTTATCCCGGGAAGAGCAGCAGGAAGCTCCCCTTCACCTCTCATAATTGGATCTCGCTCTAGTCCAGGGTTGTTGTCCGGCTCACCCTCGCTTCACCTCTGCATCAAAGAAATGTTAAATACTTGTTACAGCCTCAGGTGTGCTGCTCCCGTGCAACATGGAACAAGTGTTGTATCAGGCTGTACAGCCCCAGTGTGTGTGTTTTTAGTGGTGAAACATACGGTATTAATTATATGTTTATTTTGAATGTGTGCTCAGCTGCCCTCATATTCTCTATGGAGAATTTAGCCTGGCTGGCTTATTAGTGTATAATATAGGAAAACACAGCTGATTGTAACGAAGGGGGAAAAAAGCAGAATCCATTCCCAATGATATTGCCAAATCAGAATATGAAGCAAGTTTGTTTACATTTAACTCAGAGCATTTGATACATTATAGTTTCGTTAAAATCAGATCCAGTTAAGGTTGTGGAACAGTAAAGGCCCCATTCACACTCAACAGCAAAGCTCATATCTCAATTGTATTACTATGTACCAATGCATAGATGTACCTGAAAAGAGAAAATGTCCCCAAAAACACCTTAAAAAAATGGAAACTTTGGTTTTGTTGTGTTCAATGTGGACATCAATGATGAAATCTATGGGAAATATTGACCTATTTGCATGTGAGAATTGTTTTATGTTTTATAAAAGAAAGAGTTTAAAGGAAACCTAGTTCTTCTCCACAGCTGTGCACGGCTGAATACAAATGTCACACTCATTAGTTTTTAATTCACTACACATAAACCTTTTGCTCTAAAAGACATTCACTGCACATACTCAGAACAACCATATATGGCTGTGGTTCCTTGGGTCATCATGAAACAGTAACTGAGGGTCACAAAATGCCTTAAAGATATCAAAAATCTACCAATGCATTTTCAAAAATGCTTCCATGTTTTTTCATTCTGCAAAAATCCTTGAGATGACTACGGCAAGATAAAAGTGGTATCAGTGGTGGCAGGATACATCAATATGTGTCAATGTCTTGTTTTTCTACCACTTTTTGAAATGAAGTATCTCAGTCCTTTTTGTTCATTTGTGTCTGTTTTCTCTTTCTCATTTTTGATAGTTTTTTATTTTTTAAATTTGCCTTTTGGTGTATTCCCACAATATAGGATTGGACTACTGGCTTGGTGTACTTGTGCAATTGTTTATCAATGTCCCAGAATTGTTATACTAAATGATAGTTCAAAATGATTGGTGAACCTGTTAAGGTAGCTTTACTCCCACATGCAAACATTTTTGTGTGGTGGTATAGATTCAGGGTGCAGCACAAGAAGCACTAAGTAAAGATTAATATCAGATATATGTAAATCTAGTTGAACAGCACATAAATTCAAGAGTTAGTTGACCAAAACAGCTAATTCCCCTTTTTGGGGCAGGAAGCGCCAGTTGTGTTCACAAAATTTATGCAGTTCAGCGTCTCCAGTATTAAGCGTCCTAAATGCTAAAATTCTCTCAGCATCAGCTGTTTTTTTGTTGCTGCATAGCTAAAAAAAAGTTTACACTGTTAAACAGCGCTGCACTATTCAAGGTCACTTCTCCTTTAAGGAAAGTCATATTCCAGAAAAAACAAGACTTCAGATCAACTATGTTGACAACTATGATAAGAACCTGAGGAGAAAAGCTTTTAAGGTTGAAGGCTGCTGCCTTTTTTGGCACAATTTCTGTCATTCAATTAACTTTTTTTGTAAATTGCGATTAAATGAAAGCATTCATCCAATAAACAAATTCAAATTTTCTAAACTGCAGTTTTGCCACAAAAGAAAAACAAAAACAAAACAAAAAAACTGCTTCACAAAAACCACTCTATCCATTCATTGTTTTTGAGTGAATGGCTAATGGGCTAATGTTGGCATGGTAACAGATTTAACTTCAGCAGCAAAAGACTGACATGTTGGGTTGCAAAATTCCAGGAGTTTTTAAAGTTGAAAACTTTCCCTGGGAATTATTTGTTTTCCATGAGAGCAGGATTTTGGGGAAATTATTGGCATTAATATCAGCTGCATTTACCTGATCACATAGCTCCATGTATAAATAGTCAAGATTTTTTTTTTGTTAAGCAGACATGCATGCAAACATGTCTAAGGCAATATTTTTAAATAAAATTATAAATGAGCTTTCAGGAATTTTCCTAACTGAGACTAACTGTCATGAACATAAATACTTGTCTGATATAGCCTCTGAAAACTACATTTATTTTGATGAGCATTTGTTAGTCTAACTTAAATGTGTCCATTACTTAAAGTTAAACCATACCATCAAATATATTTACCTCAGTGCTATCGTCCAAACTTGCCTTGACAGGACCTCAAGACTCCAAATCCAGAAATGTGATCTTAACAGACACTGAAGGCTGGTAGAGTATTAATTGCTGATGATCAAATTTTCTAGGATCTGTTTGCATATGATTCATAGTAAAGCGTTTAATTTACACTCAATCATGTTGTTTCAACCAAGATCATTTTGGAAAACCTCATACAAGTCAATAACAGAAAAGGGATATTTAATTTCCAAAATTTTCCAGCTTGAATTTCCTGGGAACTTAAGAAAAATTCATTTCAGTTTATGGCAACAAAACCCTTAAAAGCCCCATATTCTTGAACTAAAATCAGGAAGGAAGATTTTCAGGAAGTATCTCCAAATTTACCAGAAAATTTCCTCTCCTTTGCAGCCCTGATTTTGACCCAAAAAGGAGAACATTGATGTGATATTTTCACTTCAAATGTCACTTCATGTTCCTGAAAGTGTGTCTTGATTCACTCTAACATTTACCATAGAACCTTCAAAAAAAGAGTTTTACCTTTTTTTTACTCTTGCTTTTTATAGAAGCGCTGGTAAAGTCTGCCAGAACAGTTTATCACAAGGAACAAGCTGTTATGAAACATGGAGAGGCAGAGTGGAACATACTGAGCAATGATCAGACTCACCAAAACCGTCACACCAACGTAATAAGATATGTGAATCACAACTTCTTCTTCCTCTTCGCTTCTTTGATTGACTTTGTGTTACACACACCCACCTCCCTCAAAGATATGACCGGTGGCTGATTTCAGCTTCTAATGTGTTCTGATTCGTTAAAAAATATTAGTCCTGTTTATATAATGTCACCGCAGACTGCCCCAGAAATTTAATGTTTCTGAACTCATTGTTTTCATTGACTTTCCCAAAAGCACTGCAGCCACAGGGTCAGAGAGGTGCCAGAGATAATGGCTGGTATCTTTTGTAGTTAATCACACACACTCCAAGACACACAGGTACGCGAACCCACACACACACACACACACACACACACACACACACACACACACACACACACAAGCACTTGCACCAAGTAAACACTCAGAAAAACAACAGCAGTAGGAGAAGAAGGACCTTGCAATAAGTCATTTGCATGAGATGGTACATGCAAAGTCCATTAAAAAATAGGATGAAGGGAAACCAGCCAAGGCTCTTATGGTAATTGAAATAGGTTTCCTGAGAGGCTGCCAGCTGGCCCGCTAAGATTTGAAGCAACGCCGGGGCCCCTCGTGTCAAACGGGGCCCCCAACACCAATCTGTCTGATTGGTAACCCTGAGTTGAAAACATGGAGGAAGCGCGCTCACACACAGGGAGCTGGGATCTGAAAGGGTCAGACTTTGACCTCCATAGTGTGGCTGCTCCCTTCTGCTGCTCTATGTTCTCCACGTTTCCCTGCAAGAACCACGTGAGGTTCAATGTGTATGTACAGCCTCAGCTGAACCAAAACAGCTCCTAGTCATCCTGTATTCAAAGTTGTGTATCCTGAAAGAAACATTTGAGATAGTATCATTCTAGATGAGGAGCATTTTTCAATTTTTAAGCTTTTGATTTTGGGCACCTTGAGTCAAACAGTTGGTCAAACAAATGCATGGAGGAACGAAAGTTAACAAAGAACAGTGCATGATAATCTAACTGTCTATAATGGCAAGGCAAAACATTTAAACTCCAATAATGGTGCACAAATTCAAAGAGAGGTAGTTCTAAGGTTTGACGTTTTTACGTAAGAGGGTGCACATTACTCCTATCCTGACCTCACTTCATAGGCTGCCTGTTCACTTTAGGGCCCATTTTAAGATGATTTTATTTGTTTTTAAAGCTTTAAATGGTCTGCCCCCGTCTTACCTCCAGCTCAGAGCCTCAGGTCATGTGATATGCTGCGTCTCAAGGTACCAAGGTCAAAGCAAACCCCTCATAAGACTCTGATCCTGTTTAGTGTTTGTTTTCAGTTATAGTTTGTAAGTTGTTTTTAAGAACAATAAAACCATTATTTTAGTGTTTAGACTTGTTTTTTATCCTTTGTTTTAATGTTTTGTCCATTAATGTACAATTCTTCGTTTCAGCTGTGGTTGGTGTTAAAGTGCTATATAAATAAAGGTGAGTTGAGTTTTTAAACACCATGCGAGCAACATTGAGTTTGGGCTGATTTCACAGAGCCCTGTAGTTAAATGCATTGTTAGGACTTTGTAAGTGGTCTTGAAATATTCTCACTTTCATTTATTTGCCTGTTCATAATTCATGATTTTAAGAAAAAGCCATCAGTGCCAAAATTTGTCATTTCTAAATGCTGTTTCTCAGAATCCTTCGACAGGTCTAATTTTTCTGGGGGAACATGAATCAATTCACAGCGCGTAGATCATAAGTCCCTTTAATGACTCTACATCATCCAGCAAAGTTTAGCAGTAAGATGTGAGTTGACACAATGAGATGCAGTAGTTTTTCTCTGAAAAATGGTTCCTTGGATTAATTTTGTGGAAATGTTGGACACTAGAGGTGAACTGGTAGAAAAGCTGAACTTAAGGCCATTTGTGATAATGTTCATTCCAACCCACATGCAGCAGTTATACTGGAGTAATCTGTTCAGACTTAAGGGTCTATAAAAGAGGAGCCAGGATAAGTTTGCTCTGCTTGGTAGATGAGCACTGATAGGACATAACCAGGATTCACTTGTGTTACATGTTACTGACCTAATTTAGCCTTTACAAAGTTTGATCGTTGTCACTTTCAAACATTCGCTCTACATAACTACAATCAGTACATCATCTTGGTTATTTCTGCAAAATTTTATGTTGAATAAGAAAAGTAAATGTTTTGTTAAAAGGCAGTGTCTTCATCCTTGAAAAACACCACCACCTCTGTCACCACAATTAACCCCAAACAGTTTTCTTCACTGTGCCTTTAAATCAGGATATATAATGTCTTTATCGACCTATTACTGTGCATGCATGACAAGGATGTCTTAATGAATTTTACCCCTATTTTATTTTAAAGACAAAACTTTCTGGGAATCTTATGTGTAAGAAAATATAAATAAAAGCTGTTTTGGGCCAGACATAAAAAATTATTCAGTATTTGTAGTATTTCATATTTAAAATCCTCAAAGGAGCTTTAAATAGATAACACCAGCGCTCTAAACCTGATTCAGCAGCACACAGAGCAGCTCCTGTGTCCAAACTACCCATTTAACTCTCCTGTTGTTTATTTTGCAGTCACAGGCTGTCAAGCATTTCACAATAACCCCCAAAAATCCTGACTTTTCCCTGCTGTTCTGCTCCCTCTTCTCTCCGTTGCACCCATGTCTATTTTACTGTATTAAGAGCTGATTTGCAAGGCCATTGGACCTTCGTGTCTGGGCAGCTTCCACAGCGAGGAACACAGAGATTACACAGGGATTAGGTGGTGTAATCTCACATGTTGCTCTGTGATGCTGTCCAAAAAAAGGAAGAAGGGCTGCTTTTTCTCTCCCCAGTATTGGGCAAAAGGCACGGACAGAATCACAAACATCATTTGCATACTTGTCTGTACACTGATGAGGCAGTTTCCTTGAAAATAAATTGACATTGACTTTTCTTGCAAGTGAGTTGAGACACAAAAAAAGTCTGACAGCACCCAATCTTCCTGTTTTCCTTTCAGAGCAAAATTTCAAAACCTGCAAAGTTCTTTAGATTCCTCCATCGATCGCTTCTTTCGTCCATCCGTCTTTATCTACTGTTGACAGATCGTTGACCTTCCTCATCTTGGCTTTTTTTCTTTGCTCTGAGAGAACGATAGAGGAAGAGATGGGACTCTCTGAGGGTCGGAGGTGTTTGGAGGATTGAGGTTGATTATTTGGGGGAGGGGGAGGAGGTTTCTGGATGAAAACAGAAGTCCTTGCTCTGCTTTAGATAGCCCTTAGTGATGCTTTGATTGCAGTGACAGTTGATCTTTATTATGAAATTCCATAATGGAAAAAATCGACCTAGACTACTAAGCCCAGGACCTTATCTGTGGGAGTCTGCGGTGGATAGAAGTGTGTGTTGTGTGTGCGCATAGGTGTGTGTGAATTGGAGGAGTCATTCTGGAGATAAAAAGGGCAAAGACAGGTGTTGAAATCAGAGTCATGAAAACAACTCAACAGAGTAACATTTTGTCTTTTCTTAATTGAGCAAAAAGAGAAAAAACTGACGTCTTTTCTGAACTGCTAGATTCAGAAATCTGATTTTCCTCTCAGTCCCTTGGGTGGGCATACGTTGTGAACAATGCTGCTGTTAGCGGGGTGCATCACACAGCAGGGCTTGATGATAAGGGGCCCTGCGTTCACCCACACGCCTAAAAGGACAATAGCAGACTGAGGCCTCACTACCGCCTCGGCGGCCCGGCTCTCTTTTGTCTGTGTGAAGCTCCTGTGACAGATGGCAGAGACACACTGCCATATCTGTTACCTTTCCGAGTGACGTGCAATATGTACTCTTTCCTACAGACGACTGCGGAGAGCCGGCAGCTGTCCATCCCACCTCCGCTCTGCATGCACTGAAAAACCAACAGCCTGATCCAAAATCAGCTAAAAATTACCATAAAAAAAATCAGGCCATGGTACTATCTGATAATGTGACCTCAATCTAAATATATTAAATTCTCAGCATCCACACTGAGGAGATGGTATCATATCATGATGAGAAAGAGATTTTGAGCTTATTTGTTGCAAATTACAGTGTTCTATTTGCAGCCGGTGTTATTTTTGGGTTCAGTTGAACTAATTCTTTGTTGCTTGAGAAAAAAGGGAAGCTGTATGCTTTCATATTTACATCAAAGCAGTCCCCAGGGCTGCACTGTGCAGAATAATAATCTGAAATTGCATAACCTATGTCATCTTTATTCTGCAAGTATCCCCTTCTCTCCTCTACTTTAACATGGCTACAAGTAACCTTAATTTCTTTCAGCCTCTAGACAGAATCAAATCTGTAATAAGCAGCTATGATGAAAATATGTATGAATCACTGAGGGCATGCCCGAGGAATTTAATTCTTTTAGCTTCTATGGCTCACTGTAAAACACTACCAATAAAAATGTCTGCATGCTGCCTTCTGTGTGTGTGTGTATGTGTGTGTGTGTGTGTGTGCGCGTGCATGCATGCGTGTGTGTGTGTGTGGATCTCTTCAGCTTCTGGTTTGTGATTTATAACGGTGTAGTCCAAGCAAGGGCCTTTGGAGGCAGATCTGGGGGAATTGGTCTAATTTGCGTGAACTGCTGTTGATTTACAGCGCAGCCAGAGGTTAATGATGGTGTCGCTCATTGCCGCTTGTTCTTTCCACTGTAATGTCATTATAAGGAGGCAATGCCAGGACCCTGCGGCATTGTCGCCATCGTTCCTCTCCACCATGGTGACCCCACACTCCTCCCCCTCTTTGCCACTCACCTCCGACACCTCGGCACACTGATCCACCAGTCACTCACTCAGGATGTGCTGGAGACGAGTGACTTCATGCTCCATAGAAACGTAGATGCTTGAGTTTCTTAATCTATAAGTATGGAGAAAATAACAGACATTAAATGACTCTAAATGTAGGTCTGAAAGCATTTGGAAACAGGTGTGGGGGCGCAAAATAAATATTGTTTATCTTTTATTATTCAAAGCTAGATTCACCACTGTATGAGAAAATTTGAACCTTCTGAAAATAAAGTGAATGACTTTTTAAATATGAGCATGCACTGGTCTCTCTTATATGTGGTGATGTTGTGAATATGTCAATGTCAGGGTGGCGCTCAAAAAAACAAGCAACCCATTCAATAGGCAAAGCTTGGCAAACTAGCCCAGGTGTGCAACTTTTTAATCATTCCCTTCCTTTCTAGGCAGGGTGGCATTAAGAGATGGGACCAGGTGGAGATACACAGCTGCGTAAAAACTGCACATATCTGAATGCACTGAAAGTCACCGCACATTATGAATATGATCATTTATGAATTTTTCTTTTTTTGTTTTATTTTTGTGTTTTCTTTTTTGTTGTTGTACGTGCTTGCCAATATATGCACCTGTAATGACATTTTGAAAATAAAAAGTTCATAAAGGAATTGATTGTCAGGTTCTTCTTTGCATCAGCAGGAGATCTTCAACCTAGATATTGAAAATTGGCAATCAACCCCTTGTGAGAACTTTCTAAGTGATCTTGAGTCTGGTATCTAGATGCATGCCTGACTGTAATCCCCCAGCATAAAGTGAGATTATCAGTGCTAAAATAGGTAGTTTCTAAATGCCATTTCCCCAGATCAGGTCCGACTGGACCATACTTATTCAATGCAAGTTGCAAATTGCAGCCTCTATGACCACACCAAACTGACTGAAAAAGTTTGTCAGTTAGAAGACACATCTGTGTTTTTTCTATGCTAAATTAATTTATTGGTTTTATTTTGTTGTAGAAGTAGAAACTAGAGCTGGACTGTCTGACAGGACAGTGCCAGAACAGACGAGCAGAGGAAAGCTTAACGGGAGAGTGATAGAGCATACGTTAAAGGCTAAAACACATGCAAAGTAAAACTTGAGAGTCTATCAGTAGAATGAACAGCAAAGTTATGTTTTGCTCGGTTTGGTAGATGAGCACTGGCAGGACATACCCAGGATTCACTAACGCTAAATGTAACCGGCAACTAAACTACAGTGCAAACTTACAAAATTAGCTTGTTGTCACATTTCAAACAATAGTGCTACATAACTGATTGATAAATACATTACATTGTCACATTGTATCGAATAAAAACTTATCTTGAACAAAGAAAAGTAGTGTTAAAAACAAGACCCATTTTTTAAAACAAATACTGTGAAGAGTCATGTCATTATGACAGTTTGCACAAGTCCCCCGGCCCTAGGAGCTGATGCAGTCCACTTAATACAAATTGTCATCATAATCCCTTTAAGGAACATCAGGTTAATTGAAAAAAAAGTGATATACTCCTTCACCTCTTAGAGCAACAGTACCAAATAGCTCATTCTAGATTTTGCTTCAACCTGTTGAGACCTGAGGTTTTTTGGTGTGCATTTTTTTTATTCCTCATTGCTGTTTGGGATAAGTAAGACTTAATATGCATAATTAATAAGTAACTTGGTCTTTGTACTGGAAGTTATGGTTTGTTTGTTTTTTAAAGTTATTTACAAGTGGTTATGGACAGTGGGTAGAGTTGGAAAGGGGAGAGAGTGGGGAGTGACGTGCGGGAAACAGGCCACAGGTCGGATTCGAACTCGGGCCACCTGCTCAAGGGCGAACCTCATGGTGCGCGGCCATATCCACTAGGCCATCTGTGCCCCGGAAGTAATGTTTTAATGTTTTTAGTTGGCCATTAGTTTTTAGTTATACAAGTTCATAACTACACTTTTTTTATCCATTAAAATAGGTGTAAAGTTATGAATCAAACTTATCAAACTTAAAGATGAGGTGAGAAATGTTGCTACTAGGTCACAGTTTTAAGAAATTAAGTATTGTGAATCTGAGAGGCAGATATGTAATATCCGTATATGTAGACACTGGGTCTTAAGAGGTTAAATGCATAAAATTATACAATTTAGGTGTATAAAATTACTTTAAGTCACTGGTATGAGAGGACAATAAACACACAGAAAAACACAGACTCAGGCTGTGACATTGACCAAGACTCTTGGTGACTGCTGCTTCCAGACTGAGCTTATCTGTGCGTGTCTCCAGGAGAAGGCGAGTGTTGCTACCAGGAACCCAGGAGAGGTTGTGTCTGTCTAGGCATGGATGCTGCCCTGTCACCCACCCCGCTGCTCCCTCCACCGGCCCACCTCTGCATCCCTGAGCACCAGCAGCAGCGGCACGGCATGAGAAACCCGGAGACAAAGTCTGCATACAGAGCAGTGAGAGAGGCTTGCAACTAAAAATCACATCCACTGAGATGTGAGCGAGTTCACACGCCTTCTCGTCTTCACACTACCTTTGTGTCTTATTGCTTGATTCACTGGAAATATTAATTTGCTGATCCATCCAGCATTTGTCAATGAATGTAAAATTAATCCGCCCACGTTAGACCCTGAAAATGTTTTCTGCTTGACCTGTAAAAGGAGTGCTTTTGGAGTATTTGTCACAGCAGCAGCACACTGACACGAGGCAGCCATAGTTAAATGTTGGGGGAGGAAAATATCCACAGTATTTACAAAACACCCATGACACGTGTCAAATCAGTGTTGCTGTGCTGTTTGTAGTCAGCTCTTGATGGTACCAAAGCGTTGCCAAAGAGAATTCTGTAGCACTGCGCCTCGTCAGCTGGGTATTTCATTTTCTGCTTTCATGAAATGAAATCTATGCGCACGTCTTTCCCAAGAAACACCCATGAATTCCAAAATACTTTGACAGATTTCCAGAGGCGTGAACTGGTCTCTCTTGCGCACTCCTCCCATCAATGCTCTCTTTCGCTTTTTGTCATTTCAATCACATTTTTCAATGAATCCACAAAGTTTTCAGAGATAACTTTGAAGCCCAATCTGTTCTGGATTAGCAGAGAAATGTGATCCTCGAGGGTAAAATGTAATGTTTCTTCCTTTCGTAGTCATAACTCTCTCTCCTTTTCTATCTATCTATCTATCTATCTATCTATCTATCTATCTATCTATCTATCTATCTATCTATCTATCTATCTATCTATCTATCATACACTGTTTTCTCTCTCCTTCTCTGGCTCTGTCTCTCTCCATGGACTCTGTGAAAAATTATCTCTAAAATGTCAAACCTCTTGTGTTGTCATTTCTACCAGCCCAGTTAGGACGGTTATTAAATATCACCGAACAAGTGCAACAAAGGATCAGGTAATATTATTCTCCATGTCATTACACATTGAGCTGCAGAGTCGCTGACACCGACAGGTTTGGTGTCTTTAGAAATATGATATGATCTGTGTGAATGTTTATCTGTAGTCTGTAGGGAGCACTTCAGAGGGAATGCTATTTTATTTTTCTGTGAAGATGTGATCTAAGGTTTCTAAAAAAGCTGGGGCATGTTTTAGGAAAAGAAGACAATGATTGTAGCATGGAAATAAATGTGATGCAAGAGTTGAAATAAAATGCAATTCATTACTGCGTTTTTTAAGTTGAAATCAGTGTCGTTTTTGCCACAAAACGTGTGTGTTCCACATTTCATTGGTTCGCAGTCAAACTGATGACAGTTGTATTATCTTGATGTGAAGCAGACAAACATTGGCATGAAAAAATTCAGAGGGTCAATGCGTAACATTGATTCAAAAGGTGCTGTGTGGTTGGGCAGCAGCAGTTGGCATGAAACGCCACAGAGAGACAAGGTGCTTCTGCCAGACTTTGTAGGGCACACACACACACACACACACATGTAACACCATCTGTTACAGACACACATACAGTTCAGGGGCCAGACATGCAGGTCACATGACTCAGAGACAAAATACATCTATAAAACCAAATGTAGCTTACACTCATGGTATCTATGTATAGGCTATCTAAAAAAAAAAAAAGAGGTAACTTTCATACTCAGCTGAAGCAAGTGCCCTTTTGGTACACCATGTATATGTATTTATTTATTCTTTTGAATATATTTTTAGACAGAGTTGTGAAATAACCATAATTCATGTTAGTATTTGCGCAGTAATTCATAACTTTTATAGTTACTTATATACCATTTATTTCTATGTAGACTGTAAATACCTTGTATCATGTGCTTGTATTTCTTTTTTACTGGACTTTTATACCTACTTTTTGTACTTTTCCTGTGTTTTAAAACTTTTTTGGATGTAAGTAGCTGTAACTAAAAAGCTGTTTCCCCTTGGAGATCAAGAAAATATTTCATTCTGACACAATTTAAAAAAAAAATGCGGCTAGCTGCATGGACCCACAAGAAGAACCAATAAGAGTTGTCTGCTGTTTGACAAGTACTCATTTCTTTGTTTATCTATTTTTTCTGGTGCCAACTGAACATTGGAGACAAAACAAAACAGGTTCAATCTCAAGATGAACAGATATTTAACACTTGGGACTATTCGTTGATGTTTGGAATGAGTTACTTGATTTCTTTTAGTTGTCTTCACATCATCTTTGTATCATATTTGCTCTATGTTTCCAAATTTACTTGTGAGTGGCAGCACCAACGCTGACACTGAGAGTACCTTATATGTTCAATTCAAGACGTGCGATTATTCATAATGGATAGAAATCTGATATAAACTAAATTTGTCCTTTTGTCACCTTTTTTTTTAGATGGATAGAGATGAGAAACTGGCAATAGTTAATGATAATTTCGACTTTTCATTTTGATGACTCAGACACTTCCATTGACATTAATTCTTGCTTTTGAGACATGAACTATCTGTTTTGAGCAAGTGATGCGCTTTTGCAGGTTATGAACTAAATTATGTAGTTTGTACTAATTTTTTTGAGAAATGCACTTAATGTTGTACAAATGTTAATAGCAATGTAAGCAATGCACTAGCGCGACTGAGAAAAACTGTATAATGAGATAAACAGGTTATTTTTAATAACACACTCGACATCAACATGGGAAACTGAGCTTGAAGAAATGGCCTTATAGCAGTTTGTAGGCTAAGTTAGCACAAAGGTCTCTGAGGCAGGGGAAGAGAAGCATCAATTCTGCATTTTCAGATAATTTAAGGTCACATCCATTTAACAAATAGAAAATAGCGAGGGTAAGATGTGATCAATCTCAGCTCCATAGTAATAAGCATGACAGTGTGGATCTTAACAGCACATGTAACATGTACATTTTCTTAAAACTAACATCATTTGAACTGTGTGGAGTGGAGATCCTGGAGTTGTTTCACTGGAGCATAATGAAGTGTTTGCATTTCTTCTGAATTTTCACCTCATTCCTGTTCTGGGTGTTTGATGTTGTTTTGTCACTGAAAAGTCACAGCCTACAAAGCCTGTGCGTCCTCACTGTTTTTATAGCATTGTCACAATTTGTTTTTCAGTTTCTTTTCATGTAAATATTTCATTTATACAAAACCAAATGGGTGTTTGCAGATAGAAAATAACGTAAATGTGGTTTATCTTAACTATTTCCCCACATAAGGACATAATATTTTTACATTTTCTTCATTTTCCAGAATTTATATCTACTAAGAACCATATGTATCGCCAAAAAGCGCGTCTCGTTATAGCATACCCTTCATTTACATCTTCAGTTAATATGATGATGTGATTTTATGCAAACTCAGCAAATTACTTTGCATTTTTTTAATCTAAAACTGAAAGACAGAAAAATTAAAATGTCTCGTTTCAGCCCATAAATAATGAGCAAACTGAGCCAATTAGCATAATAATAATGGATTCGCTTGCATATGTATGTTATTTGATGAAATTGGTTTCAGCTGCTTTGATGGATGACTGCTGTTTTCATTGTCCAAATATGCACACGTGTGTCGTTGACAGCGCGGGTTGTGTTTGGCGTATTTTGGGGTTAAGCACTGGAGGGGTTGGAGGTCAGAGTTGAGCACCCGTTTTGGGCTCTGCTGTGTCAACTGTCTTTGTTGGGTAAATCAGTTGCCTTCTGCCAGGGTCAAGGTTTTTGTTAAGGTCAAAGGTCCCCAACAACAGCAGCGGGTGTTTGATGAGACAAGGTGCTGCGTGCGTCTGTTAAGTCTGCTGCGTCAGAGACACAAAGACGCTCGCGCAGACACACACAAAGCTTCGCGGGGCCTTGTCTAGAGGGTGCAAGCTGAGGTGACAGCCGGACGTCTTCCCCTGATGCAATACTCATGTTTAATCTACTGCTTATTATGTCTGATCTCCATATCTAATTGACCACCCCCACACACACGCTCCGACCTCTATTTTCACTTAACACACACACACATTCTTCTCTTTTTCTCCTATCTTTGTCACTCCTCACTTTTCATATTCTCTTTTGCTGATCCATATATGTGGGGAGAAAAATTGCATCGAAGGCTGTTCACTGAATTGTCTTCCAGGCACCTGCCCCCCCCTTTCCAACTAAATCCATCCTTCCATACATTCATGCATCACTCCATCTCTCTTGCTCACCCGCCTCCTCCTCCCCCTCAGCCACCAGCTGAGCTGGCTGTGTGGGGGTTGAGGTTGTGATTGTGGGTGAGGGGAAGAAGCAGAGGGGTTTTGGGGGGGTTGTTGGGGATGAATGAGGTCGTCTGAATGTGCGACACGTGCCGGGGCGAATGCGGCGGCTGCTGATTCATCAACCCCCCAACCCCCTGTTTTAAAAAACAACAAGCTGGCACACTCACACACACTCACACATGCACATATGTAGACATAATAAAACCTCAAGGCATTGCCCTTTTATCTGGCTTAATCCATCTCTTACAGCGTTTACACTTGAGACAAACACCGTGCACAAACATGGCCGTCTACATGGAGAGACACATCCATACATACATGCTTATCACATAACTGATCGTGATTGGTCGAGCGCTGCAGAAGCAGGCAGGGGGGAATTAAGGTCACATGGTTTTTGCTGCTGTAATCCTTCTACTGCAACCAAGGACAGTTCGGCCTCCACCCGCAGCTGCAGCAGCAGAAGTCACCCGATGTTATTAGAAGGTGACGCATTTCTGTGCCACTTTATGATCACGCTTTAATAAGAGGCACACAGATAATTTACATATAAATACGAACAGTTGTAGCTCTGCCTGTCCTCAGCAACAACATGGAGGGTGTGTGTGCCTGTGTAGCCTGTGGTACTTGTGTGTATTTGTGCAAATTGAAGCGATGGATGCAAAGAGAGAGTACAGTAGTACAGTATCATGTGTTGTTTCTCTTGGGAGGCTGAGGTGACAGACCGGTACGCCTCTCACTTCAGTGATTTTGCCTGCTTCCTGCTGCTTCATATACACACACAGCTCTATGGTCAGTTGCCATGGCAACAGGAGGGTAGGATTTATATTTTGGTGAAATGTACATTGGCGTGTTGAGGAGGACAGAGCTGGGGGAAGGGGAGTTTCGCTTAATTGTTTGATTTATTAGTTTGTCTGTGCATAAGAACATGCGCTAATAGCCTTGTGCTGTGTGAGGATGTCAGTGTGTGTGTGTGTGTGTGTGTGTGTGTGTGTGTGTGTGTGTGTGTGTGAACTTGTTCTATGTTATCTGGTTTCCACTTGACGTTCTTCTTTTCCCGTCAGTTCACCTAAGGGATGCAGGATTAGGTGATTAGCGTGAGATTATCGGGGAGGTGAATCCCTTAGTTCTGTTAACAGTCTCTCTCTCTCTCTCTCTCTCTCTCTCACACACACACACACACACACACACACACACACACACACAAAGTATCCTGCTCTCATTTCCCAGCTCCATCAGCACCTTTTGTTCTGTCACACTCTCCAGCAAATTGAGAGGCCCAGTTTAGCTTTGATGTTGTGAATGTGTGCAAGGAGGGTCCATGCATGAGCTGTACTTTTCAGCACATGTGCCTATTAATGTCTGAATTGGTGTGTGTTTAAATGCATGTGTGTGTGATGCAGGCATTTGTTAGCTGAATTCCTTCACTTTGTTGTTTGTGTGTCATTTCCTCTAAATCAGCAGACTCAGGGTAAACAGAAGCACGACTAGTTTTAATTACAATGTTAATTGATAGGAAACAAAAGGGGCTTAATTAGGTGCAATGAGGCAATGGGCACAGTGGCACTGTGGACTTAATGATTCAATGCTCTCAGCCTGCCGATACACACACACACACTCTCTCACAAACACACACACAGAGTTAGGAAATAGAGGGCACACTGAGAGGGATGCATTGGGGAAACCCTGAGCAGGGAGGCAGAAATTTTATGTTGTCATCCTCATTTTTTCTCGTTAACAGTTGTACTGATTTGCTGTTGTTTCACATACTAATGTTGTGGAATCACCAGAGAGCAGAGGAGGTGCGCGCAGAAAAAGAAATCAGTGGGGCTGCAGTGGAACATGTTGCACAATCCAATCAATATTTTCTAGTCACAGCCGGCATCAGTCTCAGAAATAAACCCAGCTTGATAAACAGTGTGGAAAAATCCCAACCAAACTCAAATACCTCTGAAAATTCCTCGTATTGAGATGATGTTTGTTTTATTTTCTCGTCAAAGGATGTCACTCTTTTTGTTTATGCATACACATTTAATGACTCTGATAATTGAGCTCTTTTTTTTTTCTAACTCCTCCCTCCTCTTCTCTCTTCCTTCCCTTCGTCTCCTCCCTGGTTGCTGTTATTGCTGTGATATTTTTCTCTCCTCCATCCCAGAAGTAATTTGGCTTGTGAAATTGCACCTTTTTCCTCGACCCCCCACTCCGAGTGCTCCTCTTCGATTTCCTGTCTGGGTGGCTGCAATCACTCCCGCCTTGTCCTTGGTCCGCGACCTTGGCGGCCAACACCCCCTTTGCGATGATCCATCCTTGCCGAGATGACCCCCACATCTATCACCATGGAGACAACCTTTGCACGGCCACACCCATCCTCAAGACTCAGCAGAATCCCTAGTACCTAAACACACATGCATCACAGCCATCTGGGAGATACTGTTGCTTGTTTTTCATTGTTCAGTATTCCTGTCTCGTTTCAAGAAGTCTAAAAGTCAGGAGAGAAACAAATTCATGGAAATCAAATAAAACTTTCTCACAAAGTGAACAGCACGCAAATAGATCCCTTAGATGTATCAGTCACATTGATATGCTGTGATTAAAGAAGGGTGAGATAAGGCGAATGAAAGAGATGGAGATAGGAGAAATGTAGAGCGAGATAGGCACATAAAAGGACAGAGCAGTGGCCCTCCAGGCTGCATGATTAACTCCTCTGAATGCAGCACTCCTTCTATTTTCAGATGTTAACACTGACAATAAAAGTCCAAACAGAAATAAGCTTCATCGTAATTGTCTCCTTCTTCCTCACCTTTATCAGCAGCACTGTCCTTAACTGAATTATCGTGCTGGTGCCAAAACAGTTACCACTTTGCACCAGTAATGTTGGACATCTTTTAACATTCGCTTTTCAAGAACAACATTCTGATCTGGTTGCTGCTCATGTACTATTTAAAACATGGACTCTTATCTTGGTGACTTCATTCATTGGTTTCTGTTTAGGAACAAACCTAAAAATAACAGCTACTGTTCTGGAAATGCTGGCTCCAGCAAACTATTTTCAACTTGCAATTGAGGCTATAGACTTGCAACCCTGTGTGCACATTACTTATAGCCTCAGTCAACACATATGTTCTTATATGGTACTACATGGATCTCAAGTACAGCTGATAAGTAGCCAAAAGCATTTTATACCGGACTTTAAACATGTCTAATCTTACTCTGAAATCTATAAACATTTTTTTGGTTGTATCAGCCAGACCTAACTTGATATACACACAGCTTTGCTTATCAAAAAAGGACACAGCGCCTCCTATTGAAGCGGAGTGAGACATCCTCAGCCAGAAGTCTGATTCCAATTTAAAGGCAGAAAGTAACATGTTTACAGCCTGGTAAAAATTATGTCTCCTGTCTGAATTATTAATTTCACTATTAGCATACATAATACAGGGGTGATTTTTTTCTAACCCAGCAGCACAGAAGATATCAAGATAGCGGACTCACCCAACTAGAGCCACAGTTCAGGTCACCTGACTGACGGGCGCCACATAGCTGTTAGTGTGGAGACTTGTCACCCATCCCATTTCAATATGGCCATGCAAGCTAAATTGCTTTGAAACATCAATACCCAACTGCGAAAAAACTAAAATGCCAATATGTAGCTCAGTGTAAACACCATGCAGCACCTTTAAAGATAACTATACGTGTCTGAGGTGCATTCATATAGTTATGGTCTTGAATCCATAGAAAATTTGCTTAAACGTAAGGTTTGGTGTGGACTCGACATCCTTAGTTAAAAGTAGAATTTAAAGCAGGTGGAGCCACAGAAACTGACGCTTTTTGCTGCTGTTGATTAAAAAGCACTGTAATTTTATACTGTATAAAATGTTTGCACATTTCTGCACACCTGAGCAGCTCTTCCATCAGATTTTGAGAATTGGCATTGGAAAGTTTTTTCATTCTTTATTTTGTGAACAGTTTATGTCCTGTTCCATTAAAGTTTCTTCAAAGAAGTAGGGAGCACTGCTGTTTAAAAGCTTTTTATATTTGATTCTAACTCTGTGTTTTTCTGTTTTGCTCAAAAACACCAAGACAAGTTCCTTGTTTGTGTAAACCCACTGGGTAAAAAAAACAAGTATTTCTTTCAGCTCACGTGGAGCAGTGCTCCTTTTACTCTCTGTCAGAGCATTCAGGTGTACAGCAGAAAGGTGGATGGGATTCAGAAGCTGTACTGATTCTTCAATGCCACCATCCCCTTGTATTCATTTAACAGCTCTGCCAAATAGACTTCCTCCATCTCTATTGCTGAAAGCCCAGTCAGTCTCATGGCATGTGTGCATCTTTCATTACTCCCAATCCAACACTAAACCCCAGAGAAAAGACAAGTTGGCAGTCGGAGAGGAGAACAGGAGAGAGAAGAGAACAGGATGAAAGGAGGGAGGAAAGCAGAGAACCAAAAATAACACATCAACCCCCTATTAACACCCCCCTCCTCCTCCACCACCACCACCACCCTCATTTATACCCCCCACCTTCTCCCAGAAAGAGAGAGAAAAATATGCAGACCCCTGTTGGAATTGCCGGTCCCACTCAAGCGTTCTCTTATGCAAATTTTTGCTGTGTCCGTGTCAACGGTTGCCGTGTTAACAGGGGGAGCGGTGGTACGCGGGCCCTCCTCAGTGCCACATCATTTGTTTAAGTCATCCAAACAAAAGCCAGGGGAGAGAGCCACATGATTGGTGAAATATGCTTGTGTGGGACCACTGCAGTGGAATAATGATTGCGGCATCACTCCCGCGTGTGCCAGGGGCTGTGTGGCCATTTCATGCCAGCGCTGAGTGAATGTAAGGGATGTTTATTCATGAGAGAGAGACAGGGAGAGAGGGAGAGAGTGAGAGAGAGACATAGAGAAAGAGAGGGTAGTAAAGGATGTCAGGGAGGTGGGAAACACTGATATTACTCCTCTGTGAGCTACTTGTGTCTGTATGTGCTGAGACAGTGGACCAGCAGAGGGAGGAAGAGCAGAGGTGCAAAGAGAGCATCATTATGTTACATTCAGCATTAAAACAGGGAAATTATTCATTTTAATGCCTGTGAATAGAATTATAGGTTTGTGGATGAACAAAATGTCTACACTGCTCTCATTGATTTGGTGCTCTTAAGGAAGAATGTGAGGCCTTGAGACCATAAACTTCATTTTTGAGAGTCTGTGACCTCCATGGACAAAGAAAACACATTTTTTAGATGCATTTTTTAGATGCATTTGTTTTGAAGTCCAATTTCTCCATCCAAAGCAGTAAAAAAAAGTGTCTACTGCATGGTGCATGGCAGGTCAACACGGTCATCCTCCTGCAATGATGATGTGATGTGCTTCACTTGTTTTTATGTTTCTGAGGTGATTTATGGGCTAAAGGGCATAAATCCACATAAAACTGTTGTGGCTTAAATTGAATTTTACAGTCAGTTTCGACTTTTCTTCCTTCAGAATCTATGTGTGCATGTCTTTGCCTCTAAGATTGGTTTGGTTATTTATGCTTTAACTCAAGATAATGGAAAGCCTGTACATTTACAGAATTTCTATTGAAGATCATACATCCATGTGCACCAGATGGTCCCAGTTTCAGGTTAAAAGTCTTACTTGTGACAAGCTTTGAGTAAAGATAGTGCAGTGTGGCTAAGATACAAAAACAGTGATTTTCATTTTGTACTCAGAACCAGTCGAATGATATGAGCATTGTCACACAAAGCATGCTTTTATTTTGAAATTCCCACCACTCACCTGTTTTCCAGCGTCTGACTGATTGTGCATCATTCCGAGTTTTCAAACTGTTCTTGCAAGTAAATATCACTCAGAAAATGAAACAAGGAGACCGAGGAATATATTCACCTGACTCCCAGAAGAAGGTTAGAAGAAATGAGCTCCGAGGAAATTCTAAATTTGAAATATGGGTCAAAGGACAAAGCACGCGACCACAAGAAACGTCGTCATACCTGCTGGAGACCTGAAGAGGTACATTTTACACACGTGTTAGCATCTGCGCAATATGCTACTACCTGCTTTAAACCTTTGGCTAACTTTTTTAAAACCATGTTTAACAGCACACTGTTCTAAAATATGGCTGTTTTAGGGATTTGCCACCACTTAGGGTTGAAATATTCCACCTCATTAAGACAGCACTTAAAGTTTTTTATTAATGTGACGTCACCACACTAATGCTGCGCCATATTAATGTCCAACAGGTGTCCTCAGTGTTAAATAACTAACATTATTTGCAATGAAGCATGAAAAATTTGACACTTACAGTGAAACTACTTTTTAAAAAATAGCTTCTGTGATTAATTAACAAATTTAATAGCAGAGGCAACATATATCAAATAAATAGGGTTTTGGTTGATTACTGAATCAATAATCAAACAGTTTAAGGAGCATTTACTGCCAGCGGTGTGCACAGATTTTTCCAAGGGCAGGGTCGAAATGAAGAAAAAAAAAGTTGAATGTAACCAACCAGGAGCATTTTTGCCAACAAAGAGGGCAGTTCATAATGTTTTAACTAGCAAAGGGAGGAGTTTAGTGTCTTTTTCCACCCAACAGTTTAGTTCCATGTGTTTTTCCATCAAGAAGGGCACTTTAGCATCTGTTTTCCAGCACTTAGGCGAAGGTGGAGGAAAGCGTCAACCCCTGTCACATACACACCAAACTCCAAAAAAAGCAGTTTTCAGAGCAGAAATCATCATCCTGGTACAAAAACTGTCCCCTGTCTGAATTGCTAATTTCGTTAGCATGTACTGTACAGGGGGTGAATTTTTTCAGCATAGAAGATTTTAAGATTGTGAGCTTGTCCAATCAGAGGCACAGCTCAGATCACGTGACTGACGAGCAACCAATAACTGTGAGTTTTGGCACACATCTCGCGTTCCTTTTCCAATGTGGCTGCTTCAACCATTTAGCTGCAAAACTCGGCTTCAGGAAACAGACGGGTGACGTCATGTAGACTTCATCCATCCATTATACAGTCTATGGGTCATAGGTGTGTGTGCATCACTTTGACTAGTATACCAGGCACCCAAGCCCTAAGAAATGTTCTGTGTTGTCCTGGCGTGCAACAAAAAACTGTGATTACATAAGTCAACTCTCTGACATTTTTTGAAAATCAAAACTTGATTCTTATCTTTAGCCAGAGTCAAGTCAGTTTGAATCAAAGTCATATCCCAGCAAACTTTATGATGTTGGATGATTGTCCAAAGAATCAATATAATAGTATATCTTGATGGAGCTTGTAATTTACTCTTCTAATAGCACTTCAGTTCTTATTAACAAATTTGCAGTGTATACATGGGAAAGGTCTTTATCCATGGAGGAAATGTTTCCATCAATCTGCATAATATGACTGCAAGTGTGTTGACTCGGCATTTTAGGTGCCAAACAAATATTCCAAGGACTTAAAACTTGAGCCAAAATCGACATGAGTTTTACAGTTGATATATATATATTTTTTTCTTTTATATATGTAAATTCCTGTATGTGCAGGGTGGATGTGAAACAAACTATTAAAATCTATCTGTCTTCACTGATTAATGTTTGGTCATACAGTCTACTGGTGACTGTTATAGGTGATAGCTACGTTCTGTCTTTGCACATATCATTTATTGGTTTGCTGCGCTCTTGTCTCCCACATTTAGCACAAAGCTAATTACCGTAGAACATGGAGAGAACAGTCTCACTCAGATGATCAAAGACAGTTTTTTTTTGTGCATGCACAATGTTTCAGTCGGAGGATGTAACTCTCAAAGTAAACACGCACACACACAGTGAGCCCTTGTGATTGGCAGCAGAGCTCAATTAGAGGCCCGTCTTGCTCGTGCGTATCAAGAGAAGCTTTCACAGAAAGCTATCAGTCATCCACATGATGACATGCATATTTTAGGCTCTCCTTCCTGCACTCCAGCTCGGTCTCTTCACTCTTCTTCCTTCTCTTTCCCTCTTCTACATTTTCTTTCCTCACACATCCCCTTTGCTCATTATCAGTTTGAGATATGACATACTATCAGCCTGTTCCGTAACTATTCCTCAACCCTGAACTCATTTGCAAAACAGGTCACTGCCACCTGCAATGAAGTGTCCTTTGAAATATAGATAGTGTAACGTGCACGGGTAAAATCTTTCACACTGGTGCTTGCCACAGATACACATTTATTGATGTGTCCGCTTGCATGGGCATGTTAAATGTTTGAAAAGACCCTCATTTTGCCTCCCGCTGTTTTTGCATCTAGCTATATGTTAGGACTTAGGGCAAAATCTCAGCGGAACGCCACATAGCATCAAAGAAATATGACAGCAAGATA
Organism: Thalassoma bifasciatum; assembly: GCA_008086565.1. Classification (NCBI taxonomy): domain Eukaryota; kingdom Metazoa; phylum Chordata; class Actinopteri; order Labriformes; family Labridae; genus Thalassoma; species Thalassoma bifasciatum. Next base: position 529,957 of record RPOG01000231.1, on the reverse strand, counting down.
AACAAGCCATTGTGGTTTCATGTGACAGAGAGGCAGGAAGATTGCAGATATTAGTCGCTGCAGGAGGTAACATTTCTGCTGCCTGTTTGTACCACATGGTCCGCACAGAAGGAGAAAGGTATTTATTTATAGCAACGAGCCTGACTGTTGGCTACTTATTTCAAAGATGCTATTTTCTGATGATCTTACACACACTGCTATGGTTTGCAAACGAGGCCAAACTAAAAATGGGCTTGACACTATGAGTATATGTGTGTGTGTGTGTGTGTGTGTGTGTGTGTGTGTGTGTGTGTGTGTGTGTGTGTGAGAGTGTGTCTGCTGTTTACCCTTCAGCAGACACATCTAGACCCAATGGCACATTTAACCAGCCAGGTGTGAAACATACAGAAGGCCAGATGAGGGGAGAGCTAACATTCAAGTGAAGCAGAAATAAAGCTGTCACTTCTTTGCATGGTTCTTTTGCACAGGAACCCGGCGGCATCCCTCGGAACTGCACTCACTATTTTGCTCACTATTTGCTATTTCTGTTGGTCTGAGTCTTTGATGTCGAAAAGGCTTTGTGTGTCTCTTCTTTGCTTGGAGAACAAAAGCCAGTGCTGACGACGCAAAGCTTGAATGCATATTCAGGTTGACGCTGCAGAGTAATCTGGTAATGGCCAAGTGTTTGACACAAGAGTTTGTAAGACGGCTGTGTGTAGTCATGCATGTGGGTGAAAACAATCACGCATAGGGTGTGCCTGTGAGTGTGTGTGCATGTATGTTGGGCTTTCTTTTTATGGAGTGCATTTGGACTTGAATGCATGCTTGTGTATGGCAACATCCGTGTGTGTTTATACTTGTGCATATGTGTCAGGACCAAATGCATCATGTCATTTCAGAAGAGTCCACTCTGGTTATCGGTACTGAACACGCAAAGATGGTGCACGAGCCTTTGTTTGGGGGCTGTGCTGTTTGGTAATGCGAGGGACTCTGTCGCCTCCATGTGAGCTGTGGAGGGAGAGGAGAAAGACGCAGGAGAAACACACACACACACACACACACGCACACACACACCGCCCTCTGCCTCTTTCAAATCATAGACTCAGCTTCCTTAATCGACCTCAGCAGTACATAAATCGTCAGGGACAGATGTAGAGCAGTGGCCTTTTAAAGAGCAAATAGCAGTGTATCTTTATTTTTACACATTACCTTAAACACTTTCAGCCATTTTTCCTTTCTAGAGAGTCTTCACATTAACAATCCACTCTTATGAAACTGCATGTTGAAGAAAGATAAAACACATTGTGACCCTTACTGAAAAAACAGATTTATCTCTTCTCATTGGGTATGTCCCTATCAGCTTTTTACCCCTGATACTGATCTGATTTTTTTTGGCACAGTGGTTTGGAACCTCTTCCAACCCAGTTCCCACTTTTAAGTCTCAAAAATTTTCCTGACCCTAGGACCTCATGAATTGGGAGCCAATATTTTTTTTTAATTACAAATTGGACATAAAGGACTGAACCGAATATAGGAGGAACATTCTTTGTACTTTGATTTGATAGCTTTATCTCAAAAAATCCAGTGGCTTGGTCTCATACTGTTCGTTTTTTGTCTGTTTGCATGCGATACAGCTAGCTGATATCTGAGGCTGCTCCAAACGCAACTTTCACAAGATGGTGCAAGACCACTAACCCCAAAAGTAGACATTTTTGCCTCTATCTTTTCTATTTGGTCTTTCATTGCAAAGTTTATTTTGTAACAAACCAGATTACTCACCTGACCTGAATCATCCCAAAGTGGAAAGTAAAGAAATAGACTCAGTGTGCGGCAAGGCTCAGCAGAAACACGGGACGAATGTCTGTCATCAAAATAGTCACACCATGTTTGATTCACCTTACATGCTGACATGGGCTATGCTGTATGGATCCAGAGAGGTAGAATGGAAGTATTTCGGATTCCAGAGAAAAGACGGATAAGAAGACAGAGGACGTGCAAACAAAATCATGGCGAGATAAAGTATGTAGAACACAAGACAAATGCGGCTGCTTACCAAGGGGAAGAAACACAGATTTGAGCCTTGTACACAAATTAGCATGCACATGACTGACTACTAAACAACAATTCAAACAGCGCTGAAAAAGCACTGCATTTAAAACAGATAGCTGCAACACTTAAAGTGAAACACAAGCATTTGTTCACTTAGTTAAAGACTATTTTTCCTGTAAATGTCCTGAACATCTGGCGCTAAAAGTCTCATATGTATCAATATAGTGTTTTTTTTCACAATGTGAATAGTAACAAACTGGGTTAAATAAGTTCACAATATCGTCTGATATCGTCCGAAAGCCTCTATGTGGAAACAAAATTGTATTGTGGACAACTTTGTGAGATTGGCAAATATTGAGTCGTCGTCGTAAATATCTTATCGTATCATGATGAAACTTTTGATTTACAACCCCAGTTATTGCTGAAAAGTACCTGGTTTTGCACATGTTGCACATTAATGTATTGTGCATTATTTCTTATATTATGTGTCATTATATTGAATATAAAGTGCTCAGTTTTACAGATGTACCAGTATTCATGGGTAAATTGTACTCATTGGCGCTTGATGTGAATGATTGAATGAGAGGATCTGCTAAAATGCCGATCAAAATCAGCCCCAGTTGTATACTTTATCGAATCAGGACATCCTTACTGCTTGTTTATTATCTGTGTTGTCTTTTATATTTGTATTACACGGTGTTACTGTGACGCCTCTGCAGGGTCAGTTTATGCTCTTCCTTTGCCATCCCCAGAGTGAACAGATATATTATGTATAAGCTACAGCAGTTAAAGGGCACCATTATATACATACAGCACTGCGACGGTGAGGTTAATGAAAATCCCAGCTGTGACAGCTAACCTTAGAACAAGGGTCAGAGCAAGCAGAGAGGAAATAAAAGGAGGAGAGGAGCAGAGGAATGGAAAGACCTGAAGACCTGGGAGGGGGAGTCAAAAGGTGATGGGTAGAAAAGCACGAGGGCCGAGGAAAGAGGGAACTTAAAGCCATGTACAGCAGCCATTCAGGGCCGACCTTGTAATCAAAGAGAGTTGAAAAGCAATTAACTGGGACAATTATAGCAGCCAGAGGAGGCTGAATGGTTGGCTAAGTAAAGTAGTGTGTCATTGAATGGAGATTAATTGATGAAGGGAATATTTCAAGGTCTCTATTTGGCCTGTAGAAGTTGAAGTCTCACATGTTTTGTCACTGTCAAAGCAAGAAAGCCCATTCAGGGATTTCCCTGTTCTCATTATCTGGTTGAGGTATCAAAACATTCGAGGTCAGAAATTTTAATCATCTTCCTGTCGGGACACAGTGAAGAGAGTCAATAGAATTTATCAAGTTGTTCTTTTAATGTGGCGTCCGGTGTTTGGTGTAGATGTCACACCAGTAACTAATAGTGAGGTACACAGCTGATGATGCTGAAGAGGATTGAACCAAAAATTCTTTCAAAGCAATATTTCACCATTTATAGTTGAGTTTGGTTAATGAATAACACTGTTGTGTAAGACACAGTCTGTCATGTGCAATTTCTGCGTAACAGCTTGTCTTGTGCTGTATGGTTGACACTCTTAGCTACAGGTGTGGTGTTGAGCTCAGCCGACGATGTCTTCGATAGTGGCAAGGGACATCTCTATTAAGATACAGACAGAAATTTCAGCCACCTTAAACTGTCAGATGAACATTTCTCGAAAGTGCATTTTCGGACAAAATTCTTCTATCACTGAAACAACAACAAAATAACAAAATATTGTGATGACACAAGAAAAAACTGCAGCCTGCATTCGGACAGTGATGAAAAGATGAACAATAAAAAAAAGGATTTTCTGCGTTTCTCGTAGTGGTTGTAACTAGGGATAGACTGTTATAGATTTTTTTTTTGCATCGATGCCAATACCAATTACTTTCATCACTCTCAGCTGATTTCGGATTCAGGCTTCAGATTTTGGGGCCAATACTGCCTTCACTCCCTCAATTTACATCATGAAAATTACACAATGATAACAAATGTTATGGGTCATTTATTGAAGTATACAGTTGTGCCTAAAAGTTTACACCCCCTCCAGCAGAATTTCTTATTTTTTGGCCTTTTCTCAGAAAATGTGAATGGTAACACGAAAGCCTGTCACTCATTGTTAGGGGTTGGGTGAAGACATTTATTAACAAACAACTGTGTTTACTCTTTTTAAATCACAATGACAACAGAAACTTAAAAATGACCCTGTTCATTTTTTTATACACACACTGATTACAAGCAAATAGATCACAGGTGAGGATGGTTACCTTTAGTAGACATTCAAACACATTTGTGTTAACTTTTGTGCATTTATCAGGCCAAAACCACCAGAGTTGTGTAAACTTCTTAACAGGGTCATTTTTGAAGTTTCTCTTGTCATTATGGTTTAAAAGAGTAACTTTTTTTTTTTTGTTCAAATATTTTGTCACCCAACCTCTAACCATGAGTGATAGAAAGGATTTTGTTGTACTGTTCATATTTTCTAAGAAAAGGCCAAAAAAATCAGATATTCTGCAAGGGGGTGTAAACTTTTGGGCACAAATGTAGTTAAAACTAAAACAAGGTGGAAAGAGAGGTAAAATACATTGTAAGCAGTAGGGGTGGTGAAAAAAGTTGATAATCGATTAATCGCGATTATTAAATGGTTGATTACGAATGCTAAAATTTAAAGGGGTTTTAGCTAATACATGTAAAAAGATCAACTCCGTTCAAGAGGCCAATGACTGACAGTATGTTCTAAATTGGTGTCCCACCTCGACAATGGATAGACATTCTCTTGGTCTTGGTGCAATACATGCACACCATATTCGGAATAGGGTCCATATTCTGATCAAGGAAATATTCCGAATAAGGTGTCTACATGCTCCACAGAGTGCTGAGCGAACGGAATATTCCCGTTTACATGTTAATCAGCATATTCTGAATAAACCGTAGCAGTAGTAGTAGGAGCGTCATGACAAGACGTCATCTAGAGGCGTTTTTTTAAAAACACTGTATTGACATTAGCACCAACTGGTCGGAGATGCTTGTTTATGGCTATTCTGTGAAATATATCTATCAGTGCAGCTGCTGGTCGTTCAAGAAGCGAAAGTTCATTTTTTTCCCGGCCTACATCATAAGTGTTTGTTTATTTGTATGTAAATTATACCCTCCTTTTCTTTTCTAGTCGTTTTTGATAAAGAAGTTTCTGATGATTAGGTATAACCACCGGATCAGATCAGAACAACGGAATGAGAGACTTTGAAAATGCTCCGGTGGATGTAAAAACTTTAAGATCGGTAATTCGCTCATTCCGCTGTCAATCAAAAAGAAATTCCGCCTCAGACAGATCATCCAATCATCACGCAGAAACCCAGCGTCAGGGCCCGCCCACTGCCCCACAGACCCTCAGAGACGCTAAGCGGCTGTCTGTGTAAAACACTGTGGAGCTGCTGGGATGAATGAGAAATAAGTCGTGACGGTTTCCTGTGATAAGCAGCTGATTCTCAACAAAAGATGAACGTGTTCTAGCGCATATTTTGTGCACAGAACAGTTTCCTCCTCGCCTGAAAAGTGTACAGACTTTTGCCTTCTCGCTGTTTTGAACATGCGCAGACGAAAAACATCCTTTAACGCAGTTTACTCTGGAGCATATTCCGATTAATGCGTTTACATGACCCAGTATTCGGGTTAATACAGGCATATGCCAAGGGTGTTATTCGGATTTTTAATAATCGGAAAATGAGCTTAATCGGGTTACGGCAATTGGAATAAGGTGTTTACATGACTCCCACGCAAATGTAGTTTGTTTATATTATTTTAAAACGTTAAAAAGAGTGATAAGGCTACTGTAAAATGTGTGTAAACTTCACATTTGATTTTATTATATAAGTTACCATATTGGTGCAAAGATCTGGTTGTTCTAGACCACTTATTCAGTACTTGACTACTCACAACACAATGTTTTGTGCTCTGTTTTGTTCCGTTTTCTATCATAGCANCCTTGTAATCAAAGAGAGTTGAAAAGCAATTAACTGGGACAATTATAGCAGCCAGAGGAGGCTGAATGGTTGGCTAAGTAAAGTAGTGTGTCATTGAATGGAGATTAATTGATGAAGGGAATATTTCAAGGTCTCTATTTGGCCTGTAGAAGTTGAAGTCTCACATGTTTTGTCACTGTCAAAGCAAGAAAGCCCATTCAGGGATTTCCCTGTTCTCATTATCTGGTTGAGGTATCAAAACATTCGAGGTCAGAAATTTTAATCATCTTCCTGTCGGGACACAGTGAAGAGAGGCAATAGAATTTATCAAGTTGTTCTTTTAATGTGGCGTCCGGTGTTTGGTGTAGATGTCACACCAGTAACTAATAGTGAGGTACACAGCTGATGATGCTGAAGAGGATTGAACTAAAAATTCTTTCAAAGCAATATTTCACCATTTATAGTTGAGTTTGGTTAATGAATAACACTGTTGTGTAAGACACAGTCTGTCATGTGCAATTTCTGCGTAACAGCTTGTCTTGTGCTGTATGGTTGACACTCTTAGCTACAGGTGTGGTGTTGAGCTCAGCCGACGATGCCTTCGATAGTGGCAAGGGACATCGCTATTAAGATACAGACAGAAATTTCAGCCACCTTAAACTGTCAGATGAACATTTCTCGAAAGTGCATTTGCGGACAAAATTCTTCTATCACTGAAACAACAACAAAATAACAAAATGTTGTGATGACACAAGAAAAAACTGCAGCCTGCATTCGGACAGTGATGAAAAGATGAACAATTAAAAAAAAGATTTTCTGCGTTTCTCGTAGTGGTTGTAACTAGGGATAGACTGTTATAGATTTTTTTTTAGCACCAATGCCAATATCAATTATTTTCATCACTCTCAGCTGATTTCGGATTCAGGCTTCAGATTTTGGGGCCAATACTGCCTTCACTCCCTCAATTTACATCATGAAAATTACACAATGATAACAAATGTTATGGGTCATTTATTGAAGTATACAGTTGTGCCTAAAAGTTTACACCCCCTCCAGCAGAATTTCTTATTTTTTGGCCTTTTCTCAGAAAATGTGAATGGTAACACGAAAGCCTGTCACTCATTGTTAGGGGTTTGGTGAAGACATTTATTAACAAACAACTGTGTTTACTCTTTTTAAATCACAATGACAACAGAAACTTCAAAATGACCCTGTTCATTTTTTTATACACACACACTGATTACAAGCAAATAGATCACAGGTGAGGATGGTTACCTTTAGTAGACATTCAAACACATTTGTGTTAACTTTTGTGCATTTATCAGGCCAAAACCACCAGAGTTGTGTAAACTTCTTAACAGGGTCATTTTTGAAGTTTCTGTTGTCATTATGGTTTAAAAGAGTAACTTTTTTTTTTTTGTCCAAAAATTTTGTCACCCAACCTCTAACCATGAGTGATAGAAAGGATTTTGTGGTACTGTTCATATTTTCTAAGAAAAGGCCAAAAAAATCAGATATTCTGCAAGGGGGTGTAAACTTTTGGGCACAACTGTAGTTAAAACTAAAACAAGGTGGAAAGAGAGGTAAAATACGTTGTAAGCAGTAGGAACAGCGTAATCATCAAACACATATTTTGATATTGTTTTGAAGTTGCTAAAATCAGTAGTCTGTAAACAGGGGAGGAGAACAACATGGTCTGCACAAGGACTGTAGTGTCTCCTAGTAACGCAGAGCTACATGTGGATGCCTGTCTGTAAATCAAAAATACATCAGAATACAGAACGAGGGACAATTCTCGTTCACATTTCTCCTCTTGTGTGCCTTCAGCCTCTTAGCTATGAGTTGCTGCCCTGTCAGTTGTATTGAAGAGCATGTTTATTTTTACTTTAATTTTTTTTTGGGCTTGGTGTGAGTGGTTCCTCGTGTCTCTGCAGCCAGCCTCAAACGAACCTTGGCTTATTCTTACACTTCCGCTGTGGTTACCTAGTTTTACGACTTAACCCCACCCTATTGCCTCCACTTCTGCCACCCACTCCCACTTGATGTCTTAAATCAGGAAGATTTTTCAACTACACCCACTCTCTTTGATGTTGAATTACTTGATAAATTATCATGATTTTCTTTTAGTGATGACCTTGCTGGGAAGAAAGTGAAGCATTCAGTCTGCTCTACCTTGAAGTAGCTATTCAAGATAAAACAACTGAATCTTTTACTGCTATACCGGTCAGTACATGGCAGTTCTTTTTCAAATGATGAATAAGGTATAAAATGTGTTTCTTATACACTGGACTTTAGGGTAATTTAAAAAGGAGAGGGACTCCATTGGTTCTTGGTGAACTCAGCTAGAAGAAGTCAAACGTCTCAGCAAAAAAAAAAAAAAAAATGCCCATGCCAAATTCTCGACTTAATAAACTCCATCAACAGTTGGGAAGAAGCCAATCTGATGTTATTTTCCGTGCTTTTCACCAGGACAAAGCTTATTCAGACTTTGGGAAAAATTCCAATAGATGATGGTGTTTTATTCAGAGAGTGCTGGAGTCGTTCAGCAAAAAGCAAAAGGGTCAGCGAGGCAGTGTGCACTGGTTGGGAGAAGAAGTAAAGCATTTGCACAGGGGTTCAAACTGAATAATGAATGCATTCTGCCTGGTGCTCTTCAGTTATTTTTCTTTCTCTCTTTTCTTGCTGGAGCATTGTGTACTTGGACAACAAGATACCAGCTGGCTTGTCTGGCACATACAGGTTCTCTGCAGTCACCATGGAGAAACTCCTCCTCACTCTGTTACCAGAATCCACACAGCATGCATCACACATGAATAATCAAATTTTATCACTAACATTCAAACACCCAGAGCCCAGCGCTCCTTTTTCCTCTTCTCGTTTTCTAGTGCAGTTTGCTCGGTCTATCAATAATTCAACAAGGGACAAGATGGAGGAGAATGATTGAGCTTGTTTTCTCTTTATGCTTGGACGATAGTCAGTCCAATTAAAAGTGGAGACTGTGTTTTTCAATTTCTCTTTTCGTTTTGGGATTAATTAATGTGTGTATGTGTGTGTGTGTGTATATGCATGTGCAAGCATGCGGGTGTGTTATGAATAAAAGCGCAGCGCACAGGGCTCCGGCTGTGCCGAGTTATCAGTGAGGGCCAGCCACGCTGCCATCTCACTCAGCCTCACATGCAGTCAACGGTGAACAAAATAGTGCAGAGAAGCCGACTGTTCACTCACATGTGCACACATACACGGTGTTAAGAAAAGCACACGTAACTGCACAAATGAGACAAACGCATCAAATTTAAACAACCTCTGAAAGATCAGGCACAAACTGAATTTCCAGAAAATTTCCAGTTTTTAGAGCCAACTATTTGATTGTTATCACCCATTTGTGTCTGAAGCAGATATTTGTTACCTATTGCTGGCATTTACCATATTGGAAATGCAGAGTCAACTAATTTTTACGCCAAAAGATTTTCAGAATTCTAGTTTCATTATTGAAACTTTGCTGTTAAATGTCTCTTTTTAATCTGAAATTAGAGGATCGAACAAATAAACAGGTGGTATTAAAAATGAAAACGTGGAATCAACTTGTAATCCAAGATTTATTCATCTAAACTTTTGACAAGTCAGTTTCAGGAGTTGAACACACTCCTTACAAATGTTGGGCATTTGTAGGTTTCTTCGCTGTCACTCTTCTCAGTTCATCCTAACCCAGCTTCATAATGTTTAAGTCTGCAGACTGTGCTGGCTAATTCATTTTTACAAGCGTTATATCTTGTTCTTTGTTCATAAAGTAGTTCTGGCACAGCTTGGACTTGTGTTTTGGCTCATTGTCTTTCTGTAAGATTAACCCCTGACCAACTTGGTTGCTGCACGGTGCTAAAGAACGCTGTGAACCATCAGGCTTCCTCCTCTATGTTTACATTTGCTGTCACACACTGAGGAACCATCCTTTCGCTGAATCCTGTGTGATGAACCATAAAGTATAGATTTATGAGTCACGAGTTCCTAACACCTTCTTCCCATCTTCAGTAATGCAATGATGGTGTTTCATGGTTCATGCAAACCTTGTGTTCTCATTCTGACATCTCAGTGATGCTTTCTTTTAGCTATTTGACCTGTCAGTGTCAAACCTGGATCTTAAAGTCTTCTCTTCACAGTTGAAACTGAAGCTGCTCACTTGGACTTCTTTGAAGCTGTGCCCAAAGCTTAAAAAGTTATCCAATGCACCTATCACGCAAGCCGTTGACCCCCAGAAACTTGTCTTCTGATTTTGTCGTGACTTCAGGTCTGTCAGACCTCTTCTTGTCAGTTTCACACAGTTTCCGAGTTTCTTATGATGGTGAAGGAAACTGACATGTTGACCTTTTTTGCAATTTCTCTGTTGAAAAAACATCCTTAAGTGTTGTGATGGTCTGTCTTTCATCATTAATTGCCTTCTCCTCACTACTTTTACAGCAACACACAACTTTCTGTGGCACAATACTGCTCAGTAATGCTCATGAGGGAAAGGTACCACAGTGTCCTCCCACACAGACTAAGGAAGTTGGAAGTAATCAAGAAAACTTGTGAAACCTGTAGGAATTGGTAGCACTGACTTTCAAGGCTCAATCTGCCACCATGGCTACTGAAGAGCTTTGAGTTGTTGTTAACCCATTTATCGTATAATCCTGAAATGTACAGTATTTTTCTTTTTTTTAATTAATTGGGTGACCTTACTTTTTTAACCTCTTGCAGTTCTCCGCTTACTTTTTTACCAATTCAAGCTTTTCATTGGACTGGAACTGCTTTGATTTTACCAAAGTAAAGAAAAAAAAAACAGGAAAAGAGGGTTGTAAAACTTTTGATAGGTGGGGGTCATATGGGGTAAAGTGGCTGAGCTCAGGTGGGTTTTTAGCCTCCTTGGTTATGAAAACATTGTGCCGCCTGTCGGTCGAGTCGGCCATGACATTACTTTGGAAAAACCTGAAAGTTTTATACCTTCTAAGAAATCGAGTAAAAAAACTATCCCCCTCTTTAGGATGTGCTGATTGAGAAATGAGCTATTTAGACCACAACTTATTGGCAGTAAGCACTTTTATTTTTGCTGCTAAGCTTTTTCTTTTATTTCTTTTAGGCTTGTGTATGGTTTGCAGTGTTTCTGCAGCAAGCTTTAAGCAAACACTCAATGATCTGCAGTTTTTAACACTTCTGTTTGATTTTTTAAGACCGGATGATGCTACTTGGTAGCATCAGATTGGGAGTGTGACAGCAAAAGGAGTTCACTGTAAAAGGCAAAAGGACGCTAAAACTTTTGTTGGATCTTGTTGTACAATTAACCTCTAGCCAAGTCCCAAATGCAATGAGCTAATCCCACTGCATGTAACCATTTCAACACTCGGACATCCATTGAATTGTATAGCAGAAAGTCAGTTTTGTACATTTTTTCTGAGCCTTTAAGTGAAAAAATGGTCAAATAGTCTTAGTGGGGTACATGAAACTCCCATATGTGGTATCCTGAGAGGCTGGGCGATGGGGTATTGTCAGTTTGCTGGGAAGAAATATAAACTTATTTTTAATATCTCCAGCATCAGCTTATGTTAGCCAAAGTTATCCTAGCTGTGTTGTTCATTGTGTCACTTTGTTTCTTGGGTGTTCATTGGCCTGTTTTGTTCTAGTTTTATACCTTGGTGATCGTATATCATTATTAGCTGTTTTCCAAAAGGTTGCAGTTAAATTATGGTTAACTCCTGAAGCTTAGCTTTATTAACTTGTCAGTAAAAGCCAAGAAAACAAAGGTTGGCAATATTATACAGAATTATTCAATGTGATTTCTGTTGCTTATATATATAATAAAATAACTGATATATATATAGTTTAGACCCTTTTGGTGACAAAGACATCAAGAGCGATACATAGGTAAACCATCGTTACTTTTAAAGTTGCACGTTGACCTGAGGAGTGACTTGGCCTGGCTTTACTTTGCTCACATCTCCAGGAATGACTTAAACTCTTATCTCTCCCAGAGCAGCAGGAGTTTTATTTTCCTCACTCTCCCAACCTTTGCACGTAAATCCTCCAGAAACCCACATATGACTTGACATTGAGTTGTCGCCTTGATGATCTCTGTTAGGCTAATTAAGCCAATTAACCTACTGAAACATTGAATGAGGCCGCCGCAACACCTCGCCAACGCTGAACCGAACCCTGAAGGTACATCGCACGGAGGCGTGTGTGTGACTGATCCCTTCCCAGATACACTAAAAGGACAAACACTGTTTCATATCATTACCATAAACAAATTAGGGCATCGCTCCCTCGTTAGGCCAAATATGTCTCATTAGTGCCACAGCTGAACAAACCTCCTGATTAGGCCTCACTGTCTCCCTTTGAAGCCCGCAAAAGGAGAGTCTATTTTTTAATTAAGCTCATTTGCATTTACAAATGAGAAGCTAATTAATGAGACTCGTTTTCTGGGGCCTTTTTAGGTTGGCAGGAAGCATGTGGAACAGTTTCTACTTACATGCGGATAAGTGAAAAGAGGACGAGAAACTGTGGCTCGGAGTGTCTGAGGAGTGTGGCAGTGTTTCTGCAACCAAACGGATGCACACTGCAGTGCCTTGTTCCAAATGCACAGTGTGCACAAAGTGCACAAAACGATCCTGTTTTTATATTTCTCTGCGTTCACACATGCTGCTGAGCCAGAGGCCAAAACCTCAAATCTCAGGGGAGTCCGAGGAGGCAAGGAAGGAGCAGGGCAAAGCAGGGGCGGTGTCATGCAAGGATAAGGAAGTGACAGAGCAAATATGGCGTGTGTGTGCACTTTTGAAAGAGCATGTGTGTGTAAGAGGAAGAGAAACGGGAAAGAGAGGTGTGATATTATCAATTAAATAACCCTCCCACACAGCATCTGGTGCTCTCTCTAAGGCCGTCTGTCTCTCTCCTGATCACCGTACGCTAACTCTCTGCTCTGTAGTTACTTTACTTTGCATTATCAATCTCTCTGCGCATGCAACAGCAGTCTGCCTGGGTCACAGCTCTCAAAACCCTCTGCTTTTCCACGTGATGCATGAATATTTCTTGGTTGGCTTAAACGCAGAAAGTTATGCAGGAGACAAAACTGAAAAAGTGACGAGAAATGAGACCAAAACCCTGTGACCGCACATTAAGCAGGCAGATGTGCATACTTTCATTATGTTGCAAATTAATACCTAACTTTTTGTTTAACTGTGATTCAATAAGACAGTTCCCCATGCTAATGAGACCACTGTCCTCTCCAGCTCCCTCGGCCTCTCCATCGCTCTATCTTATCCTGAAATAAGGTCAGCCAGTTCATGTGTATCGCAGAAAGGCTAATACTAGATCGAATGATGAGCATGAAGAAAGCTTTTATATTAATGGGCAGAATCCAATTATAAGTTTGTGTGAACTGAGCTAGCTGGGAAAATGAATTTGCATTTTAACATTTCGGTTTGATGTTAGATTCCGAAGATGAGAGGAGGAGAGAAAGCTGCAAAATGAGAGAAAAAGAGGGCGTTACAGATGTACGAAAGGATGGAATCATTCCTTGGATCTTTGGAGGTAGAAAGTTAAGTGTGAAAAGGTGAAATCTTGCAGAGGTGTAAGGTGATGCATGGAGTAACATGTTTTCTTATCTGTCATGTTAGCGTGTCAGCGTGTGTGCAGACACGGACGGACGTCGTTCATTTACTGCAACTGATTTTGGAATCTAGGTCAGCGTGGTGAATTAGAAACAATCTGCATCCCTCTGCATGGCTACAGTGCAGTCGTCCAATGAGGATCCATGCACATGCGCTTTCACATGCTCGCAACACCCACGCGTGCAAAACACACACTCACACACACACATCAAGCATTAGTATCTCACAAATTCTTAAAGATGAGAGAGAGGAAAATATTAAAGGAATTTGTATTAGCCAGGCTGACAAAAAAAAAGAAACGATGTGTGCCTTCGACAAATGAGGGCAGTTTTTTTTATGCAGCAGTTCAGTGCAGGAGAATGATGAGTGTGACACCAGTGTGTGGGAATGAGTGGGATTTGATAGTCTGTGCTTTGTTGTAGAAACACTCTTGGTTAATGATATGCCTCTCTCATCCAGCCTTCCCCTCCCATTCTGCGAGCGACGAGGGGAGATAACGAGGGAGCAGACAGCCTAAAAAACTTCACACAAAGAGGAGAGGAATCAGCACAACGCACCATCTCAAAAACTTTCTCTTCCTCCTCTCTGTCTCCTTTTTTCCCTCCGTTAATCTTCAGATCCTTGTTATAACTTGTTCAAATTCGCCTGCTGATCAAGTAGGGGACAGATGCACTTGTGTAGCTCGAACGTTGGGGGGCACTCTGGAAACAAGTCTGATGTGAATGTTGAATATAAACGTCGGAGTTTAGCTCAAGGCAGGAAAATCAGCAGGGTGACAGAGACACTTAACTATGAGGAGTGTTGGTTTGAGAATATGCCTCCTGTTACTCTTCACTTGCCTTGCACCCTACTGTGTGTGAGTGTGTGTGAGTTTTATGTGCAAGTATTCATGCATGTACTTGCGACTCAGAGGGACACAGACTCGTCCCTCTCCGGAGCACCATGCTCTGATGGATGTTAATGCGGACTGACGCAGGGGTGTCCCCCGAGGGGGAGAACATGGCCAGCGAGGGAGATGGAGGAAGGGTGTGTGTGTATGTGTGTGCTGGAGAGTTGGGAGGGGAGGGTGGTGGGGGGGATCCGTTCCTCTAATCCTCTCCCTTCTTCACAGAGCAGGAGTGGGGAAGAGGCACTGAACCGCCCAATGAATAAATAAAAGCCTCAGCCCCCGCCTCCCCTCTGCTCCAGCCTGAAGCTCTGCACAGGAGCACTTAAAAGCATTTTAACAAGAGAGTCACTTCATTAAATATGGACTTCCTGTCCGCAAAAACCCTAGAAGGAAAACTCTGGGTGACTTTTTTTTGCATTGTGAAATACGTAGAAGAGTGCAGAGGTGGAGGAAAAGCATGCATGGAAGAAGGAAAAGTGAAACTATTATGAAGAAAGACAGAAGCAGAGAAATGTAACAGAGCGGGGAAAGGGATAAGCAAGATAACAGAAGCATTGAGCTGGAAACGGACCTTTTATATCCCTCCAAATTTGTGCTGTTTACACATCAGGGCAGTTTTGCATCCATGTATATTTTTTCACTTTTATGTTTAAATTTGCATAGTCAAAGGCCTGGCAGTCAACAAATGCCACGAAATCTCTGCAGAACAGAAGACAAAATTGAAGATGATGGATGCTTAGGAATAAAATTCAGCTCAATCACATTCAAAATTCAACATCTTAAAATCCAACTGGCACAAATCTGTTTTTTAGAGATTTGAAGACGTATAAAATGTTCAAATCAGATGTCTGATAGCTTTCTTTGTATTTTTCAGTACTCTTTGACTGTCTAAGTTCAGCTCACAGTTGCGTTATAAATAATAGATGTGTTATGAACAGTTGTGTTCAGAAATCAGCTTTGAAGAGAATATAACAGCCCCTGAACCATTTTCCCCCCAAAGTTCAAGTCAAGTGTTGTCGTCTCAGTTTGCATCAGTGTCATGTCTGAAGCAACAGATCATACTTCTCAAAGAAGCTATTTCTAGAAACTTCCTCGCCAACAAGTTACCTAAAGTTATCTGGAAATACACTTGATAGAAAGAGGAGCCTTACAGAGATGAATCTGGAAAAGAAAATTGGTCGTCGAGGATGAAATGTTGACACTTGGAAAGCTCAGAATGTGACTTGTGCTGATATATAAGATATATCGGTTTTTGATTGTATAAAGGTTTCCTGTTACATTTCTGTCAAATGAGTTGACAACATGCAGTGCCAGTGTAATGGTTAAGCTCTTTCTGCTTTTGTTATTCTGCTTTCTAATGGTAGAGCACTTGAGATGAGTAGCATCAGTTTGTGCTTGTGATGTATAGAGGAACTGTGTGGACACATTAGCTACAGTTGCCTGAGCATTCACCCTGGGACAAATTTCCCACCTGTGTCTGATTCACTGGGACTCACGTTATGTTACCCTCCTTCACAAGGCTTTCTCATTGTGAAGTGATGCTGCTAGAATCGTCTTTCTCACTATGTATCCAGCATACTTTGTGCAGTGGAGCTAATACTCGCTTCCTTGATCAACATCTTCTGGGTAATATACCGTACTGCAGCCCAATGAAGTACTTCTGTCTCTGTGTTTGAAGAATGCACTTAGATATCCAATGTTAGTAGACTCAGTGCTTTAAAGTACAAATGTTTGATTGTTTACTAAAATGGTGGTTTAAAGTTCTTAGTATTAAGAGCACTTAAAAAAGTGTATGTGGACGTAGGATTGTGAAAATCGTTTGGTTCTCATTTTTTGATGTACTTAAAAGTGAACACTTTTTAGGGCACACGCAACAAAAAAGCTTATGAAAAGTTCCCACTTTTACATAAACCAGAAATAAACACCTTTAATGTTGTTCAAATGGACTTGTGCTTGTACTTGATTCTTATTTTGTTCTTGAAAGTAAACATTTTCATGCTGCCTCACAGTGCACACTTATATGTGAACATGTTGAAGCACACTTGAGGTTCAACAGCTTATTGGAAGTGAACACTTAAAAGTGTCCTTGAAATTAAATCTCTCTGATCGCACTTGGAATAAGTGCTATATGCTGTACTCTAAAAGAAGCATCACTTAAAATAAAACTTTTGAGTGGGCTTGGAAGAGAATACTTTTTATGTACTCTTCAAATGTACACTTTTCTATAAATTTAAAAGTAAATCTTTCAGTGCTCTTGAAAGTGAACACCGGTGTGAATACTTAGAGGGTTTTGAAGTACATGTGAAGAGCACTTGAAGTTAACACTTAACAGAAAATACTCACTCTTTAGTGGTCGTTTTTAAAAGTGAAGAGTTAAAAATACTTATAGGAGTACACTGAGCATGAAATGTAATGCTTTTAAAATCATTTTAAGTGCTCACCTTTGGCGCAAAAAACGTGCAGGTAGGTTAAGCCCAATCAGCCATGTATGTTTCTATATGTGAGAAAAAACCATACCTAAAATCCTCATGTCATCTGTACTAGATTTTACCCCCTGGCTCCTGAGTATAATTGCAATCCATCATTTAGCACAGTGTTTCAGTCCTTCTGTTAGAAAACCCATCTGGTTTTATTAAAGATAAGCAATCATAACATTGCTGATATAGAAATAAAAGCTCCAACTCCCATCCTCCAGAAAAGCACACCATTCTCTTGTTAAGATATTATTATAAATCTTATACACAAGTATGAAAATATGCATATTTTATGCTCAATGAAACTCCTTGACAATCTGAAGGACCTTCAGCTAAAATGTCTCATCAAATCTTTGTTATCATTCATTAAAGTTTCCTGTTTTATATTCTCTCTCTCTCTGCGCCTTTCTGTTTTTTTGCCTTTAGCATTATCTCCCATCATTGTTTTTTCTCACCTGTTCATTTGTTTCACCCTGATTGCTCTCATCCCTGCCTGGTTAGTTTCACAGTTACTTAAAAAGCTCCAGCAGAGTGGTTTAAGCTTTTTGTTTTCAACTTTTTCAGTTTTCTGATCATTTTTATACGCAGAGCTGAGAGCCTGGGGTGATATAAGATGTTTACAACTTGATTTTCTTTAAGTCTTGTGGCCTGAACATAAAAGCTCTCTCTCTCTCTCTCTCTTTCTCTCTCTCATGGGCTTATACAGTATAACTACTTTAGTGAAAACCACAGTAGAGTTACTCAGTCTTCTGATAAGCACTGAGAATGCAGACGAAACAGCCTTTATGAACTTACACATTTTTTTCTGGAAATTTGATTTCAAAATGATCAGGGTGTTGAGACTGAGCACATTAAGGTTTGAAGAAACATTAGGTCACAGTCCAAACAATGATTGTAGAAATACTGTGTCCCTCCCTTTTAGGGCTGCATGGCGGTGCAGCGGTTAGTGGTTAGCGCTGTTGCCTCACAGCAAGACGGTCACCTGAGTTGAATTTCCTTCCTCCCATCGTCCAAAAACTTGCTCATCAAGTGAACTGGTGACTCTGAATTGCCTTTGAACTCTAACTCTCGCCCAAAGACAGCTGTGATAGACTCAGGACAAGCAATAGAAGGTGGATGGTTCCTTTTGGAGTGCAATATTTGCTCTGATATTTATTAGATTAGATTAGAAAATCATCAGCATGCAGGATAACTAGATACATGAAGTACCTACTAGCTCCAAAACTCTAAAACCTCTTATCCATCATCTGACAGATTGTTTTTATAGACTTACAATGAAATCCAAACACTTTTGACCCCTTTATAAACTCATGTGACTACAGAATGCATTTTTAAGGATTCAAATAAGGTTTCACCCATATAACATATAACCCCAAAGTACCAATAACCGAACTCTGAAGTCTCAAAATATAATGGAGCAGCAATTCTTTTGATTCAGTGCAGAATGTTGCTTGTATCAGCACTGACAAAAGCCCTTTCTTTCTACTGCCCACTCCACAATTCTGTTACCAAACCGACAGCCAGTAATTAAAAGAAAAGAACTAAAACATTAGAAATTATGAACAATTGCTTGATTGTTGCATAAAAGTTGAAATTGTTTGAATCAGTGCTCTACAAGAAGTGACGCTCATATCTCTGTGCTCTCCACACTTTGCACAAGTCCTTCGTACACAAATGGAGCCTCTATGCCAAAAATATGGAGGACATTCATTGGAGGTGAAAAGCAACAAGAAGTTTTCATCTGAGACAAAAAAAGTGGAATCAATTTCAGGCTGCCTGTGGATTTTGGCAACAGTGCTGTGGTTTGATTAAAACAAAAATCAACTTTGGGAGCAATTTTTTTCCTTAATCAGACATTTTATCTTGAACCAATTTATATTCATCGTAAAACATTTCTTCTAAACTTCATTCATCATTATATTCATACTTGAATTTATTCTGACACTGCAGACAAAAGTAAAACTTCCTCAGACCATGTGTATGCGCAAATGCTGATAACCAATCGTCTCAAAAAATGTGAATACACACTCTTTTGACTAAATGCAATACATATTTAAACAACTGTCAGTAAAAGAAAAAAATCCATGAATTGAATTCCATAATAACAAAAATGCAAAATTGATTAAATGTATTAAATAATCATGAAATTGACACATTTGCACACCTTTCATATTGTAAAATATTTAATCTAAAATTCATGACTTGATTTGAAATTCAAAATATGACACTGCTCATATTAAAATGTCCAGTTTTTGATGTCAATTCAATCATCAATCAATGTGGCCCGTTGTGTTGAATCACTGTAAAAAGTCATTTAAAGCAACAACCAACAATAAAAATTAAATAAAAACATTTAATAGTCGCCTGTTTCATCCAGATATTTATTTTGAAAGGATAATGCAGCTACCATTTTAATTGTACTTGAATTTAAACACCCAATGTTAGCTTGTTCTGCTAAGGTCTGGCCAGAGAGGTTAGCTGTGCATAGTAAAAACAGAAACTGCACATTTTTAGGAATTAAGGTCTAGACAAATGAGTACAGAAGACGCTTACTTCAGTTTACCCAGTCAGACTTGTTTCTTTCTCTTGTCTTTTTTCTATTTCATACCATGTTGTAGTTCATGATGCACCTTATAAAGTAACATCACAAGACTAAGCAGCCACAGTTTGATAGATTTAAGCTGGTTTCTCTTTTTTCGGTTTCTTTTTGCATCTGGTAACTGGTCAGGCATTAAATGTCAATCAAAA
The DNA here is from genome assembly GCA_008086565.1 of Thalassoma bifasciatum. Lineage (NCBI taxonomy): Eukaryota > Metazoa > Chordata > Actinopteri > Labriformes > Labridae > Thalassoma > Thalassoma bifasciatum. The sequence goes on along the minus strand of RPOG01000231.1, from coordinate 510,211 downwards.
ATGTTGTGCTCTCAGAACAAAATTAGAGAAACTCTCAAAGTATGCTCTGCATTGATAAACAGTGAATTAATTTGACATTTAATTTTGTCACAATGCATTTAACACAGCCAAGTTATAAAGTGTTTCTTCATGTGTAGAGAAGCATCTGATATTTGGGACCACACATCTCATCAGTGGATTAAACTCATGCACTTGTGCTGTTCATTTAAACATCTTCAGTTGACTTAAAACAGCAGAGGGCTGCTGCACCTTTAAGGGGGGCCAAAGCAACTCCAAAGTGGGTCAGAGTAAAAATATCTTCAACAATTATTCATGTTACCCCGCCTATCTCTACCATACCTCCACCCTGTGAAAAATCTGCATAGCGCCGCAGTGAAGAGAAACAAAATGGAGAGCAAAAGATACGAATCGAGGGGGAACCATGGCGGAGAGAAAGAGGTTAGAGTTAAAAGAGAAGAGCATGTGTACATTGTTGACTTATTCCAGCTTGGCTTGTGATGACGTGTGGGTGCAATGTGCAGTGCACAAAGTACATTGTGTAATGTGTGCTGTGCAAACACTTACTTTGATGCTTGATGAAAATTTTATTTTGAACAGTTGCTTCTTCTTCGAAAGCAAGCCTCCCACCAAACACCAACACTGTTCTCATCATTACAAGAGACTGCCAAAGCCGGCTGAATTAAACATCCACTTCTCACATCTACATTATCTCATGTAACTTTTGAGTCTCTTCTAAGATGAAGCAAAGGTTTTAAAATGAGGAGACTTTGTGGGGTCTCTCTGATTGGACAGAAACAGTAAATGCTGTCTTGTGGTGTATGACAGTGGTGGGATTTCAGACTTTGTGTTGGCCACTAAAGGTTGAATGAGTACAAGGCTAGGGTTTGTTTTGTTGTTTTGTGTGTGCCTGTGTGAAAAGAATCATGATTGGAGAGATGAATAAGATAAAGGGCTGTGATTGGCTGCAAGGAAAAACTAGATTCCAGTGCAGCAGAGGGGCTGCCATGGCTGCCAGGTCCCTGTAGGTCTGCACTGTAAATCCACACATTAATCAGAGCCGGCAGGGAAAGATCAAAGGAGCCTGTTCCATCTTTACTCAGAGCAGCGCTTTGATGTGTGTGTGTGTGTGTGTGTGTGTATGTGTGTGTGCGCATGAGACTGTGTGTGAAAGAGACAACACTAGGGCCTGAAAATGAGGATATAAGAAAATATAAGAGTTGGCCTTAAGAGAATAACTCTAATTTTGAACACTGTTGAGCCCAAAATATGCACATTAATAATAAAGTCTTAGAAAAAGTCCTTCTCATTCCTTCTCCTCTGTATCCACAGAACAAACAGCAGCTTACCAATTTACCTTGTCATTTTCAGAAAGCAAGTGTACATGCTCAACTACATGTCTGCATGCATAGAGTAACACACACACTTGTGTTCCTATACACATGTATTGTTCCTGTCAAATCTGACAGCCAACCACAGTCTCAGCAATACAAAATACTTTTCTGCCCCATCGTGGTCATCCTCTGTCACTGCAATGCCAGCTTTTCTCTCAGTGCGCACACACACACACACACACACACACACATGCTCACAGCTGAATGCTGTATGCCACCATTGTACAGGCAACTGAGCAGTGCAGTTGCCATGGTGACATAGAGCTGCAGCACAGGCTTTAAAAGCATCATGTATTATTAGTTGGTGTGTTGACACTTTTGCTTTTTCTTCCATTTCTCTGTGAATCAGAGGCTTTTAGTGCTCGCTCCTCCAGGAAGAAGGTGACGACTCGGTGCAGTGCTGACACGTGAACACTAGGGGATGTGATCCCAGAGGACACCAGACTAAAACTGAACCATTATCACCTTCACTGAGCTTTTTTTCCCCTTTTACTGTGGATCAATAGTTTACATGATTCAGCTTTTCTATAACAGTCTGCCAGACACTGAAGCTTTTCCTTTTTTATGCACCTGTTTGAAGAATACCTCTGGTTATTTTGCCTTAGTAAAATGTACATTAACAATTTATTCAATGAAGATATGAATAGTCCAAATTAACATACAAAAGAAGTAATTTCAGTGACTGATATACATTATGCATGCAGTTAATTTGTTCTACAACTGGATTTGTAAACTCATGGGCTTTCCTGCCATCTACTGGCCAAAGTACTGTACTTTATCATGTGCCTGTTAAGGAGATAGTCATCAAATTGCAAAAAGAACCATCTGTAGCTTTAACCTTAGAGGCATATTGGTGCAAAAACTTAACATAAAATTATTTTTTTCCTTCACATCATTGATGTGGTCAAGATTTCATGTCATTCAAATGAAAAAAAAATAACTTGGGGATATTTTAGTTATATATTGTAAAAAGGCAAACTTGTACTCTGCCCTGCTTCTATCATTATTTCTAGATTTTATTTAGCAGATGTTTTGTGCAGTGATGTACATCTGAAGAAAAGTTCCAATACCACTTAAGATCCAGGAAAGAGGGAACATGTCAGCCTTTCTAAAACAAGAACAGGTGGTGCAAAAAAAATGCTTCAAGCTCAATTGGACATACCTGCGGACAGGTGATGCCGAAGACAATATTTTTTATCACCTACAGAAACATGAACAGTATTAGTTAATATTTAGATGCTGACTTTACCTCAGTGTCATTATCTTTAACTTTGTCAGGGACTGTGAGGACTTTCTGGTAAAGCTAGTCTTAGCGCTAACAATAAAGACTCTACTTCCCATGAGCCCTTGTTTCCCACTGTTGTGATGAACCAAGGTGTGTTTGTTTCTGTTTGTTTCGTAAAAATAAGTGGAGAGCTGATCTTTTTCTTAACACTAACTTTCTTCATTCAATATAACTTTTTTACCAAATACATTATGACAAGGCAATGTGCTTATCAACAGTTACAAACTGGTTGAAACATTACAACAAGAAAACTTTTTAAACTCTGTTTGTAGTGCAGTTTAGTATATTAAATGCCACACACTGCCCTTGTGGTGTGAGTGAATCCTGGTTCCACTTCTCATCTACCAGCTCCAGCTTCATCAAACAGAGCAAACGTAACCTCAGTCCTCATTTTATTGATAGACTCCCAAGTTTGAACAGTTTACTGCAGTATATCTGCTGCATGTGGGTTGGAATGAACATCAACACAAATAGATCGACCCTCTTCTGTCTTTTATGTCAGACAGTCCAGCTCCTCTTTTCCACCATTACCAGAAAACAAAGACAAGAAATTGTTTTCAGCAGAGAAAAACACAGATGTCTCTTCCCACTGCTAGGCTTCGTTGGTCAGCGTGGAGTCATCATAGAGGCTTTGACTTGTTCTAAATCAATTCAGTCCTGCTCAACCCAATCGAGAAGCTGAGAAATAGTATTTAGAAATAAGCTATTTTAGCCCTGATATTCTCATTTTAAGATGTACATTGCAATCAGGCAAGCTTTGTCTTAAAGGAAGAGACTCAGTGGATTAAAGGAGTTGGATAATTCATTAAAAAAGAAGAAAGAGCCAGCTTGTGACTTATGGACCTGTTGTGCAAGGAGTACCAGGGGTCTTTTATTGGCAAAGCATATCTGTGGGGAGGGGATGTAGAGGAGGGACTAGTGGTAGGCAGGAGCTGTCTCTGTTATTGTTTTGTAATCAAGCAGTAGGGTTTTGAATTTGACACAAGAGGAAAACAGAGGGTGGTTTGAAACATCAGCAAAGTGAAGTGCAGTTGACGACTATTGGTTTTGTTGGTTTGGTTGAAGACCAGACTGTTCTAGTACCAGACCTGCATTATCCGACATAAGCAGAGGTTGGAGTGAACATACAGGAAGGCTTTTCTGAAGTGTGGTATTGTGAGAGCTCATGCCAGGGGCTGCGTTACATGATGTGTAAATGGTGGTGAACCGCCATGACTGAGTTATTAAGGCCACACAAACTCCAAATGTCGGCTCGTCACCAGTTTTGGCACCCATTTTCCAGGCAGAGTAATTGGGCATAAGTTTGGTTGATCTAAGCCAAAAGTTTACTTGTAGTGGTAAAGGGAGACCGGCTGGAAAGATCACCAATAGTACATGCCAATATTATCTTTTTCCCATCGTAAAATGCACTCAAAAATAAGGATATTCTGTTAGTATGTGAAACCATGGAGTAGGTGAAATCTGAAAACACTAATGTAGAAATAATAAACAGTAAAACAAAAACAATCATGACAATAGTGTTTCATTTTATGCCAAGATTGTTACTCTGCAAATATGGAAAATCTCAACTGCAACTTTGTTTGTACAAAAAGCAATAACTTAAATGTTTTTTTAATTAATCTTACCTTCTCTGTGGGAATATCTGGTCTTTCTTGGGCTTGAACAAGTGCGTTTAAATCTTGATGAATCTCTGAGGTGGATGTGGACAGCTGAGAGTTGGTCATCAGTGATACAGGATCTGTTTTGGATTCGTTGAACTTAATCACTCATCACAGTTCACGCAGGGCTCATAGAAAACAAACAAAGTGACAATAAATCGAAACATGGTGAGTGAGGTTAAAGGGACAATGCAGCTTTCAACAGATGAGTTTTGATTTGAAGAGGGGTAGAGAATCACTGTTTCTGATGGGAGTGAGTGTCAGAGTTGGGGAGTAGAGCAACTGAAAGTTCATAACTACTGTTTTTTTTTAACTGAAATTTGTGTAAAGTTGTGAAATCACCAAAAGATGACATGGGAAGTGTCCCTTAATGTAGCAAATAGATCAAAGTTTTGAAAAATGAAGTGCCATCAGTATGAGGGATAGAAATGTAGTGCCAACACATGTGGACTCTAGGTCTTAAGAGGTCATTAATAAAATTGGTTTGGCATCATTTAGCCCTTATCATTTTCTCATACTGTGTTATGCACAGCTGATGCCACACATTGACATGAATTTAAATACACAGCACATTGAATTGCAATAGACTGACACATATTACGCCGTGCAACAATAAACCTCAACATGACAAACTAATGGTCACCTGTACACTGGTTTAATGAGTTATAGCAGTTAGTTGGTCCCTTACTCCACAAGGGGGCGCCATAGCCTAAAATTTCTTATGAATATTGGGAATGAAAATTGACTGTGGTCATTCATCACACATCACACTTGTTCACAATGTAATATCCCAGACTAGACACTGGGTGGCAGCCTTGCCTTCAGTATAAAGTTCAACATTTGGACACCTGTTTTTGAGCCCCAGGAAACCTTTTATCTGCAGATAATGATTTGTTTTCACATTACCTGCTTGGCAGGTAATTCTCTTGATCGTGAATCTTGTGAAAACAAGAACTGATTCCCTCTATGACGGGCTACGTGGGTTTATTTAGCAGTGAATTCCCTGTGATTAGTATCTTAATTATTTTTGATACTTGTAACTTTACAACGACTGAAGCTGGTACTGTTTCAACAGATCTTACCTCTAAATTTAATTTTAAAAAACAGTAAATAGTGCTTATGGTATTCTATGTAATAATTGTGTTAAATGCTATGTTACCTGCACAGGTGTGTCCAAATGTAGGTGAGTGACGTTCAGTGACATCTCTTCTATGACCTTGCCTCGGAACTGCCCAAAGGAGCAAAACTGAAATCACAACCTAACACACACACGCACACACACACTCACACACACACACCCAGGAAGTCTGTCACTATTATCTTGTGTATCTGTCAGCCACAGTTATTCAAAGAAAAAAAGTCAGAAAGAACAGAACCAGACCTCACATTAGTCCTTCTGCTCTCTTGACTCGTCACATGGGGCTTAGTTTGTGACAAAGAGACTCCTGCATATGACAGGTAAGTTCTTTACATACATGTTTGAGGCTATTGCATTGAGCTGACGTGAATATCTTTTTTAACAAAACACCGAGTATCTCAGTCAAACATGAGCTTGGTGTCTTGTTGTTGTTGTTTTTTTTCATTTAAAAAAAAAAGGTTTGAATATGGAACAACTTAACAATGGATAGTAGCAGCAGCATGACCGTGTGTCAGTTTGTGCTGCAATTATCACATTATGATGGAAAGTGGGAGCAGACTTGCGCTCTTCCCGAGTTAATTAAAACGCCCCCCTGATTGGACGGGCTGATAATCCCCGGCGGGCCTCGTGCTCCTACTAACTTGCGAGCAGGGCAGAGCGCAAGTCACAATCTGCCCAAGGCAAGGGAGGGCAAGAAACACGCGCAAGAGGAAAAAAGCGTCGACCGTGTGAGGGGGGAACACGAACGCTCCGCTTCTCAGAGAGCGCAATTAGACAAGTGCTGTTGAACGTGGGCTATGTACGCAACAAGGGGGGAGCGCAGAGTACAGAGGAGGTGAATGCATGTAGAGGCTCGGCTTCAGACTCACAGCCTCCTTCTTCAAGAGTCACTTCGCTCACAGAGGAAACGAGTGAGGGGAAAGAGGAACTCCTAGAAAACAGCAACTCTTGGAGAGAACTACGTGAGTACCAGCTGCAGTTTTCCAAACAGACGAAAGGACAGAGGAAAAACACTGGAAAGTAGAGTTTTCCTGGAAGAGAAAATGAATGTCAGCGAAGAGAACCTGCTCAAGTCCATCAGCAACGACGCGCTCCTCGACCTGACGCAGCGCTACGGCCAATCAGCCTTCGGGTTCGGCGCTGGCCATGGTGCTGGAAGTCCCGGCCGGTACCCGCTCACACCAGCCACCGACTTCCTCTCCGGGCAGACCACGAAGTCCAACGAGAGCGGCGGGGAGCACACGAGCGACGACGAGGACGGCTTTGACTCGCTAGAGTCCCGGAAGAGGGGGTCATCGTTTGGGGACGACAAGCCTGGGGGGCCCCTGACTAAAAAGTCCAAGGAGCAGCGCTCCCTGAGGCTCAGCATCAACGCCCGGGAGAGGAGGAGGATGCACGACCTAAACGACGCGCTGGACGGCCTGCGAGCTGTTATCCCGTACGCCCACAGCCCCTCGGTGAGAAAACTCTCCAAAATAGCCACTCTCCTCCTGGCCAAGAACTATATCCTCATGCAGGCTCAGGCTCTGGAGGAGATGAGGCGGCTGGTGGCGTATCTGAACCAGGGACAGACCATAACCTCACCCATCCCCACCGCTCTGGCGCCCTTTGGACAGGCTGCCGTCTACCCGTTCTCGGGCTCTGCGCTCGCCACCTGCGCCGAAAAGTGCAGCACCTACTCCGGGACACCGTCGACCCTCTTCAAACACTGTAACGACAAGCCTTGATCCGGTTTCTTTCTCTTTCCTGAACTCTTGAACCTTTACTGCACCCATGACTCTCTCTCTCTCTCTTTCTCTCTCTCTCTCTTTCCCACTCTAGTTCTTTTTAAATCATTATGTGGAAAATAAGAACAAGTTTAGTCTGATGCATAAACTTTAAGTAAGGTTAAGTAATTCATCTGCAATGTGTCCTCCACATTTATCAAAAGTCCCATAGAGAAGAAACAGTTTAGGCCTTCAGATAAGTCACTTTGCCGCTCCTGCTCTGCAGGCCACATCCGATGATCAGTTTTAGCCATCAGCTCTCATTTGTAATCTATGCAACATTCAACAACATGAAAAGTAGAAATGCCAAGTGATGCGAACTAATCTTGACTTTCCGATTAAACTATGAAAGTATCTCCCTTTACGTACTGTACCGATGCTGTGTGGGAAAATGTTCTGTTAGGCTGAGTTATTTAGGCTAACGATTTACAAATATGTTGGAAAGTTTTTAATTATTATGATTTTGATTTGAGTTACTGCACATCTCACATGATTGTATTGTACAACTGTGAAAACTCCGGCTATACTAACAGTTATAACTTACAGCCTATACATTGAAACATTGAAGAAGCGTTCTGGTTGTGTTGCAACATGGATTTCATATATTGTTTATATGTCTTTATAATTAAAACACATATCTATGCTTGGACCCGGTTTGCTTCATTTCAACAAGCAGTGCTTCAAACATTGCGCACACATTTTACACTATTTATGGAACAGTTCAACACTGACACTTTTGTTTATAAATTATAGAAAATGGTTTAGCGACTTTTACTTTTGCTTGTATTTAATTTCATGAGATTTACAGTAAGTTTTCCAAAAAGTTGTGCCTACAATTATGTATAAAATGTAACTTGATGTTATTTATTTATTTTTATCCGTCGTGAGCAATTAAAGTAAAATCGCGCCTCTGAATGTCAGTCATAGTGCTAAATTAGTTTCCATCTCTCATTCTCCAAAAAATGAGTCTGAAACTTAGTTTCCTCGCATGAGAAGCGCCTGACACGCAGAGCCGGCTCTGGACGCGCTCGCAGGGGCTGGTGGGGCCTGTTTGGCACGCAGCAGAGTCGGTGGCGCTGAGGGGAAGGGCGCAAGAGCCGCCCGGGGCACCCAGGACCTGTCTGTGGAGATTTGGGTGATTGCAGGGTTCCTTGGCGGGCTCTTAGACTCTGGACAGCTATTAACACGATTTCAGCTCCTGTCTCACTGCTCCACTTAATTCACAGAGCATTGCAGGGACAGTTGTGTTTGCTGGTTTTTGTCCTGTGAGCGGAATTAAGGAGCAAAGTACACGAACAACGGTGATATTTATATTCTAAAAAATATCTGTGAAAGGTTGATTGTTTTCTGACAGTGGCCACATTTACAAGGAAATTTGCTCTTCCTTTCCTAGCTCTACATCTGGACTGTAACTCTGACTTTGTTGAATTGAATTTTTTTTGCATGATACCGAATAAAGAAATTTTAAAATAGTAAATCTAAACATCTGTCCACTAAACAGAAACAAATGCTTTTCTTTTTAATCTCAAAAAGCAGAAACAAGGAGAATATTTTCCACTCACTTATACAACAGTTTAAGTTATGCTGCTTGAGGAGTATTTAAGTTTTCTTCATCCAAAGTAGACTTACAAAATAATTTATACCACTCTGCTTTTACAACAATACAAGAACCCGCTAAACTTAAATCAATTATTTTTAATCCAACAGGTGCCCCTCTTGCCTCTTTTACTCAACACAAACCCTCCAGATTACAATGCATTTATACTTGACTGGTCTATTTCTGCCAGCCACAGAGTGACTAAGTGATCCAGCGCAGTCTCTCTCTCTCTCTCTCCCACAATTTAGCTTCTTGTCACAACAACAGGCCACCCATGGCATCTTAAATTGGCCCTCTGATGACACATGTCTTGTCTGAATGTCCCATGAGACATTCGGGGCAGCAGGGATGAAATGTGACAAATGCTGCAGATGATGTGAGGACTTCAGGGCCCTGCGCTCCATCAGTCCTCGTGCAGCCTAATTGCCATAAATGAGACGGTTGCCTTTTTGCAGGGATGGCTGGGTGGTCACTCTCATTTTCCCCTAAAGGCCTCTAACATTAAACTGCTGGACTGTATGTTTGAATATGTCACCTTATTATCCTCAGGGTTGTCAGCCTGCATGGTGGCAGTGTTTATCTTTACATTAGGACACATTTATTATCTTGCTGGTCACAAGTTGGTGTTAACTGATGTGTACCTTAAACCGCTGATGGTTATATTTCTCTGTAAAAGTTCATTTTTTGAGGTTAGGGAATGTGTTAGTTACATTTTGATAGTGGTTTCTCTTTTTTGAGTCGAACTTCCGTAGAGTACTAAAACAAACTGAAGAGTCAGCGTGTGCTTGTGATTCTGTGTCACTTGTTGAGTTAATGCTGGTTTAAGTCACAAGAAAAATTGCATTCTCTCGTCTTAATTTGAATAAACAATTTATGCCAGCTGGGTGTTTGTTAAATAAAACTGGACAGATGCTTGGTTTGTATCATATCCAGAATAATGACAACAATAAGAAATATTTTGAAGAAATATAAAGAGTGCTGGAGTTCGAATTGAACAAACAGTCACTTTTGAAGCAACACAGCAAACAGTTCAACGCCTCAGTGTGCCCTGGGCATGCCCCCGCACAAAGTCTGCTCTGTGTGTCAGGGTATAAAACGCCAAGATACAACACAATCGAGCCTGTCAGAAAAAAAACAAAACAAAAAAAAACTTGAAGGCTGTAATATTTAAATGTCTTTGAGTTATTACTTAAAAAAAGCATTTGGAGACGCAACCACCAAACCTCATGAAGTCATTAATTAAAAAATGCGATTGACTTGTTGCGATTGACTTGTTTTTATCTAACACATTTTGACAACCTGCATCACACTCTGTGCCTGACAAACACAATTTCAAGGAAATGCAATTTTTAAGGAAGAATTACAAAAATCTGTGTATTTCAAAGAGTTCTAAGATAATACTGATTTTGACCCTTTACTCTTTTTGTAGTTTTATAGGCAGTAAATGCTATTTCTGACACACCACGATGTAGTTTCAGCACTTGTTAGAACATCAGACTTTTTTATGAATAAATTACCAAGATGTTTTGACAAACCTGATTTTTTATAGCTCTAACACAAGTAATTAAGTATTTATTGGAAAAATAGTAAAGGCTTCTACTTGCCTTGTTTCATACATCATTTATTACACTTAAGGACTTTAATGTCGTTGTAGTTAGAGAGGAGGGATTGAAGTGTTATATGATCATTTCTAGATTCAGATAGTCTCAGTAAGGTAATGTAAAATGATTTAGAGGTTGACACACAACTTAAATGAATTGACCTCTCACTGCTTCAACCCATCTATTGTCTCCCTACAGTGTGTTTTTTACTGCAGCCATAGCACTAGGACTCTGCCGACAGCCCAGTGTGGTGCAGCAGTACGGACAGACTGTGTGATGTCTGTAAACATTTGTGTTTGCTCTCAGCGGGATAGAAAGGGAGTGATTTCATTAGCATGGCTCGGAGCTTTGAGGTATGTTTGTGTGCTTTTCTTCCAACCCGATGGTATAGTACTAAAACCATATGCCCTTAAGTGCGTACCTCTGCCTAATGCATGTGACAGCGCTGTTTTCTCTAATTAAGTTCTCTCTATGTGTCTGATGCACATTGTTGCACTCCATCTCACACACATACACACACACTCACAGGCCTGCACACAGACTGTAGCTAACAACAGGGGCCTGGGAGGTAAACGAGCATGCTTCAGCTTTGATTATGCTTACAGTGGAGGACAGAGGGGGTTTAAAAAAACATTAAATCTGTTTTGTATTATTAGAATTTGCTTCCAGAAGCTTGGTTTGTCTTAAGCGGCAGAGTAAGACAAGATTTAGATGTCACAGGCAGGTTGTAGACAAGCGCAAATGTGTGCTGAGGTGAGGAAAAGCATATATTTAAACAAGTGTGTGTGTGTGTGTTTGATGTGTGTGGAGGTAGAAAGAGAGCCAAACGAAGTGCAGCGAGGAAAAAAAGGTGCTGGTGCCTTAGTGTTTATGTGCCAGTGGTTGCACTGTAAGCACCAATCCCCCATGGACCCCCTAACTTCTTAGATCCACCATGACATCACACTCCCTCGTCCCTCCCAGCCCCGCCTTGTCGGAAGCGATGAGCGGGTGAGTCAGTTGGTTCCGAGGAGCCATGTGATTCGGGGCGACGTTGCTGCAAGTGCAGCAGGATGGGCCAGGGCCTTTTTCTTTCGTTAATCAGACGTCTAAAACAGGAGGGGGGGTTGAAAGAGGGAGAAGAGGGATGTCTGCTTGTATCTCTGTGTGTGTTTTTTTTTCTTCTGTGCTCATGTGGCTGCAAAGCCTCGAAATGTGGCAGTCAGGCAAAGCGTTTTGCCTATCGCCACAAGGCACCTGACACCACGCATGGTGGACCCAGACAGTGTGGTAAGGGCCAAATTGGGCCTGGTGGGAGGAAGCGGAGGTGGAGGAGGGAGAAGCAGAGCTGGATGACAACAGACGAGGTTGTTGTTGAACAAGACGTCTTGTTCAGTGGCTCCTCGGCTTTCATAGGTGCTCTTTGGAGGCAGCCTCACTGGAGATGGATCTCATGACGTCTCATTTTTGCTGTAAGACTTCCCCTCCACTTTCTAAAGCCCTTCTTCCCCTCCTCTTTTCTCCTCCTAACACGCCTCCATGTTCTTCCCTCCCCCCTGTTTCCTAACACTGCCCTCATCACTCTCACTCTTTCGCTTTTAGCCAGTTGTCTTGACTGAGGATCCGAGCTGACAAACGGGGGCATCCGTTACTGTAGCACTGCCTAATCTCTGTAATGGCCCCCACAGATACAGGACTGGTGGTGAGCAAACGCACACACACAGACAGAGACACACACAAACACACCTCAACTCACTGGACAAGTGTACATGCAAAGCCCCGAGGTCAACAATCATCTCTGTGTTCAGCCTTTAGTACACACTCCTTCACTCAAAAGTAGGCTACACTCCAGATCTCTTCCCTGACTCGCTGTCTTTCATATACACACACTCATGCTCACACTCACACACACACATGGCCTAGCACCCGTCTCCTCGTTCACGACCAGCTGAGGAGCACCGTGCTTTTGTGGGGAGCAGGGGGAGCTCGTTATCCTCATTAATTAATGACAAAAGCGATGTAATTGGCCATCCATAATCCTCCATGCGGAGAAGGTGTGACAGGCAGGGCCGGGACCGTCTACTACAGCGGGAGCAACTCATAAACACACACAGAGAAAATGAAGACACAGATCACTCTCTTTGTGTGTGTGTGTGTGTGTGTGTGTGTGTGTGTGTGTGTGTGTGTGTGTAGCTAATGATGCACTTAGCAGGCCTGGCTTGTAATGACAAAGTGCTGCTAAAGGTTGAGAGTGTTAAACCAGTTATTTTGAATGCTTTGGATTGATTCCACAAAAATGGGGAACAATTCAAAGAATGTCTCTCAATTTTCTCATTTTTATCCTATTTTGGCATTTAAGTCTGCAACATGCTGTACCCCCCTTTCCAAATGAAAAGACAAGATTAATGGCGCTTCCTGTCGCCGACGATCTCGTGCTAGCCTAATTAAAACCATTGGAACATGCGCCTGGCCAAGGATCAGTGGCTTTTAATGAGGAGCTTGTAGGCTGATTTGGGCCTCATTTTCTGCTTAATAAGGCCGGTTTAAAAAGTAATTTTGGTGGGATGCGACTCCTTTAAACCTGCTCATTATCAATGATAGCGCTTCACTTAAGTACTTCAGGAAACGCTGTGTTTAATTAATATTGTGCCGCGCGCCTGGATTAGCTGACAGGCTGCAATGGTGCGAGCGCAAGCGAGTGAGCAAGGGAGCTAAAATTGATGAAGAACTTTCAAGGGCACTGATTTCATTAAGCAGCTTCATTACGGCCCAAATAACTCTTCATGTCATTTCGATGCTTCAGTCCCTCTCACCACACACACACAAAGACACACAAAATAATCCCCGTGCTGACTGAGGAAGGTGCACCAAGGTTTTTTTTACATTTTAAGTGGAAGTTAAACAATAAAAATTAAGCTCCAGGTGTTCATCTGATGACAACTCATCTCTTCCTGACAACATGTTTTTCTTTCTCCTCTTTGTCTGCGATGCTAATGCAGTCTACACGCATGTTTGTGCAATGTGTTTGCTATTCCTTGTTCTCATCATCTTTCAGCATTTTCTTTCATAAACAGAGCTTTTAAGGTCAAGCAGTTTAAAGGCTTGAGAGTGCTGTAACAACTTTCACTGTGAGATCCTAACACTCACACAACAATGAAGCCACAATGCTCTTATGGCCTCTTCATCCCATTGTGATAATCTTCTTAGCCCCCCGTCTTCACTGTTCAATATGTATAGAGTAGAACAGAGCTGGACTTGAGGGGCTTTAAGAGTTTTGCAATCTTGTTTCTCTCGGGGATTTTCCTCTCTCCAGGACCAATTACCACACAAAATGTTTGGGCACTTTGCTGTATGACATGAGGCTTCTTTGTAACACTGCAGTGAGGTTAAGTGTTTATCAGTCTATCTCAAATATTCAGCAGGTGATTATTTCCAATCCATTTATGTTACCGTGTCATATATAATCTGTTTTGGTTATGAAGACTTGTACAAAGAAGCTTCCATAGCCCAAAACAACTGAGTGTGTCGTTTAGAGTAAAACAAGACCAGGGGTCAAGTGTTTGTTAATGTGTCCTGATGATGAACTGTTTTGCTTTTACTGTTTAAGACGAATCAGGGGGAGGTGCTGCTCTGAAAGAAGAACAGTCTGTTTATTTATCACTGTTGTGAGTTCAATCCCCAGCCACTCTTGTTGAGATATCCTATTGAAAGTCATCCCCAATGAAAGTCCTAACGAAAGATGATAAACCCCCGTTACTCCCAACTCTGCTCTACATAATAGCTAGCTGCCACCAGTACAAGTCTGTTTGTGGGTGAGATATAAATTAAACTTACCTTTTTCACTCTTTCCATGTCAGTTTTACTGCTTTGTGTAAAAGTTTTGTCCTTTGTGAAAGCTCTAACTCTACTTAAAAAATATCAATAACAATTTTAAGATACTTGATATTTCACTTTAATCCACAAATTTCAACATCAAATGAATCAAAGGAGAATATTTAAATATCTCATTATTTTTTTTAGGATTTATCACCTTAAAACCATGAATATTCAGAAAATATTTTGAGCCAGTATTTAATATCAGTCTTGTGATATTTCTCTGTATGCAAGAAAGCTTAAGCCTGCTGTTTTTGTGAGTGAATGAGGTCTACTTTAGGACTACGAGTGAACATTGGGATGTATCCTTGGGGGACCATGAACAATCAGGCGACAATTTTGGGGGAATGTATCATTAGGCTTGTGAAAACTTCAATACACTGTTGTTGAGGGGGAAGCAATGGACAAAGACACCTGTGTATATCCTCTAGGGACCATGAATGTATTTTAAATAGTCTAGCATGTTATGGTTGTGACATTTCAAACTTCAACCTGGTGTTGTTAAGAGGAAAACACAAGGAGGTTCTTTTAGTACTTGAGTGTATCCTCTGGAGATAATGAATTTCTATGCAAAATTCTGTAGAGTCATGGTTGTAAAGTTTTATTGGAAATCGTGAAAACTTAAACATCTGATCACCAAAAGGAAAATGACAAGAAGATAATCTGAATTAATGGATTAGTCCTGTGGTGATCATGAATGTAGGGATTCATTTTTTTCTCAAATCTATCAAATAAATTTTAGGATGCTGAACACTTGTGTTTTATGAAAATGTCAGTGGTTCACCCAAGTCATTGGAACATATTAAAACTAGAGGAAAAAATGTTGAAAGTCTGATGAACCGATCTGTGTCTGACACCCTCATCTCTAAAACCACCTCACTTTGGGTAAAGATTGCAATTGTTAAATGTTCAATTTGTGTTTTAAAAAATTACAATACTCAAAAAAAGATAAAAATATTATCTTTCTCGAGTGGTGCCTCATATGCTTGAGGAGCTGATAAACCCTTGTCCTGCATATTTTGTAAATTATTTTTATCTTGTAAGCTGTGGCACAAAGGGAGAAGCTTCCAGAAAAGCTGATCTGGAATCAGAGGAAGAGAAAGAAGACTAAGGAGGGAGTGAGGGGGAAATCCTGAGAATAGAGGCGTTATATTTCAGAGAAGAGATAAATTGGGAGAGAGAAATGCTCACTCTAATCTCCACAACGGGGACCTGCTTCCATTATTTCGGACATGTCTTGTTGATAGTATTCACACAGTACAACATCCTATCAGGTAATATCACAGTCTTTGAAGGATTAGTGGGAATAAGAGGGGTTTTATTCTGTTTTGTGGAAGGGATAATTCCTTTGAAATGTTCTAACATTTTCAAACTAATATGAAAATGGATTTGAGCTTTTTGGTTGTTTTGTCATCCGGAGGTTTTGTCAGGACAGTACAGCAGAAAATTTGAGTGATTGAAAAAGAGACAGAAACAAATAAACACTGGTGCTGCATTGTGGAAGAATGGAAAAAAAAGAGCAAATATTTGTATGCAATAAAGCAATGCCAATCAATTATGGGTAAGAAAGTGAGGATCACAGCATTTGACTTTTGCATACTCTGTAGCTTAATAAGCCACACAAATGAGTTGGCTTTTGGCAGCTAATGCTAATGCTGCAGTGGTTAATACAAGAGCTGGAGATAAGCCACAGCTCCACTACCTTGTTATTCCTTTTCATAGGGGGCGAATAAGAGGATAATAAAGTCAAATATGATCCGCAGCGACGGGTATTGTTCTCCAATTGTTTTTGGTCCTGAGTCAAACAACAGAAAAACACCTCCTGTTTGCAGCACGGTAAACCCCGCTGTTTTGTTTTGCTAAAATGAAATAAGAACAGGCATGTGAGATCTACCAAACACTTCAATGCAAACATCACCTTGTTAAAAGACAATATTGCTCCATATTAATGAATCAATTAACTTCCAGGTAACTGTATATGAATCACTCATTATCAATGCACTGCTAGCCTTCCTGTGTAATCTCAGAGATGCAGTGCTCGGCCCACAGGTCCTTTTGTCTCAAGGTTGATCTGCTCAGTGGACAGACACGAGACAGCTGCCCATCAGTCTCCTGCTAGAGAGCAGCCATTAGAGCCTGTGTTTGTGTCAATGTGTTTGTCGTTTACGGCTTTAATTAGACACCGTCGTTAATGGAGGAGATGACTTTGGGGCCGAGGATGAATGACACTCTGTCATCTCAGGCAGCAGGGCAACAATATGTTTCACTAAGAGTCGAGGAGGAGGAAGGTATGCTAGGAGAGTGGAGATGAAGGGTGAAGGGAGGGTCATATTGTTGTTATTTATGAATGGATGGTTTGGCGTGTGTGAAAGTGTGTTCACGCTCGTGTGTGTTTGTTAATGGAGCCTCATACTGTATCTCTGTTGGTCCAGGTCACCTGCAGCTCCCTCTGTTGTGTTAAGGATTATCCCAGGAAGTGAAGTGGAGCAACAGTAATGTGGAGCTTGCCTCTTACTGTAGACCCGCCCAGGAGACTCTGACACACATACACATAAAAAACACACACATGCACCAACTTAAAGAGTGTGTGTTACCTCTTAAACGTGAACGGATATGCAAGACTGACCCACATGATTCAGTGAATAGCCTTTATTTTAATGAAACATGCTTGATTGTTTTATCTATGTGTGGAATTTAAATATAAAATTTCACACATAATAGCTTCACAAAAAAAGACAGCTGTGATAAACCTAATAGACAAGAGTTAAACAGAAAAAATATGTGCAGCAACATAAATCTTTAGATCTTTTTTTTCTCACCACATTTTCAAAATTTGACCTTTATTTTGGCAAAATTATGCAATTTACTCCATGCTTGCCAAAAAATTTAGCTCCAGCATTTCTGCAAAGTTGCACACTTGGATCACATTTCTGATATTGGCTTTGCAAATTTATTTGTTAGCCTGGATTGTGCTCAATTTCACAGGTCAAAGACATTCGACCACTTTAATCTGATTTTTCTAGCAAAATAATCATCACATGAACATACTATGAGAATAAGAACTGAATGCAGCCACTGACTTTTTAAATTTTATCTAAAAAATACAGTTCAATTCACTTATCTCATGAGCAAACACTAAAAATTTGAATGCATTTCGATGCATTTTTTAATAGTGTTGTTTTGAGTTTCACTTCTTCACTCAGGTGCGTCCGTGCAGCACAATAAAAACATGTTTTTATCCAAACACACCGCTCATAAAGAAATTAATTGATAGGTTTTTTGAAAATTGTAAAAGCTAAACTGATCACTAATCCAATCCCATCAACTGTAATACCTCCTCTATTAATATTGCAAAACAATAACAAGGTTTTGCAATCCAAGCCAGGGAATTACACAGGACACATTTATATTATCCCTTTTTGTCCACACACACACACACACAAACACAAACACACACACACATGGACTTCTGATCTTCCTTATAAGGTGAACATGGGATTTCTGGTAATGTCCCAGCTCCATTTTCATTTTAATCACGGCAATGGGATCAGACAAGCTGGCAGGGCGGGCTCGTCCTGGCTCGGTTGATTGTTCTGATTGAGTTTTCTTTGTTTGGCAGATATGTAATACAGCCTGCTTAAGAGGATTTGATGAGGGGAAGGAGGTTATTGTGTGATTTAATCATGTACACTGAGGTGAACCTGCACTTGCCCCCCCCTTAACACAGCCTTAAAGGGGGACAATAAAACCATACTGTCGGTATCCACAAAGCCCTGGAGTTTACATCAGGACATGTTGGTGCCATCTTTCTGTTGTTGATGGGTGATGTAATATACTGTGTGTTTCTTTGGATGGACTTTAACTTATGCAATTCCAGTTGGGAGCAGGGGGGAGTTTTTAAAAGCTGTCACTCCTTACAGTAACATTAAAACCAAACTTCCAGTACACCAAGTTTAGTTTTGATATTTATTATTATTCTTGAAATGAGCCAGATAATGTCTTATTTCAAGTTGTTTAAAGGCAAAAATGAGGTCTGAATTTCTTATAACAAGTCTAAAAAATCTGTGAATGAGGTAAAAATAAAAGTTCCCTGTTTAGAAATGTTATTCCAATTCCAATACACTTCACTAGCAAATTTTTCTTACTCCATTGACAGATTTTTTTTGACTACCTACAAGCAATTTAGACCTCATTTTGTCTTAAAATAACTTGAAATAAGACTTTTTTTTGAACTTTTCAGTTAAATGCGGCTCATATCAAGAATTATAAGACATTTTTTACTAAGAATAAGACAAAGTAACTCGCTTAGGTTTTAGTTTTTGCTGTGTACTCATACCAAATAGCAATGATAAATAAAAAAGGCAAAACAAAAGCTCAGGTCTCGGGAGGTGAAAGCACAACTTCAACATGTTCCTCCAACCTGACAGTTTGAAAATGTATTCATGTTTTTAATTTGAAAAGGAGACAGGTCATAAAGAAGTATTGTTGTAAAACAGCAAAGTACAGCAAAAAAATGTTCTGCAATTTGTTGTTGTGAAGGATGTTTTTAAGCTTTCAGCTTTGTCTTACAACTTAGTATTTATTGCAACAGGAGGAAGAGCGTGTAATAACTTAAATACATCCCTTGTTCATTGTAGTTACAGCATGTTTCATATTCAGAACATTTGAGCATCACTGATGGTTTTTTGGGGGGTGGACAAACTGTCAATAAGCTGTGGTTACAATCCCTTTTTTGTTGGGATGAATTCGTTTTTTGTTTCCTTTTCTTCATCCATGTTGTTCACATTGAGACAATATTCTTAAAGCTTTTGCCACCACAGCTGCAAAGGTTGTAGTGAAAGTGTTCAGATTTCTTCATGAGCTGTGTTAATTCTGAGTTGAGTCATTAACAGTTTTGATGTGATGTTCACAAAGATGGATTAGTAGGAGCAACATTCCCTAGACAGATAATAGACAGATTAAGGATGACCAAATGTCATGAGGATAAACTGTGCCATGAACAATGCACAAAAGGTGACAGAAACCATGTAATAAGGAGCCAATATGGCGTTCATTTTCATTTGGAAGTGTAAAACTAACTAAAACTGACTAAATTCTTAATGCTTTGCACATCAAAATGAAATAGAATTGTCTTAAAAGCGTAACATTTTCTGCTTCAGTAGTTTCTCATACCCCCCTTTTAAGGACTAAATGTGGGACAAATGTCTCCACAAAGGTGTCGCTGTTAAAGCACCGCTCTAAATATGTCCATAAGGGTGTCCTGATATCTGACTGGTCTTGCCGTCTGCCACTGGGAGGATTAAGCAGGCTGAGGTGGAGGGGTGACTTCCCCTTCCTCCTGATGTTCACTCTCCCTCCCACACTTTCAATCCCTGTGCCTCATTATCACAATCATCCAAGAAATATTAATCAAATTTGCAGAAATTCATATTCAGCTACTTCACAAAGCTAAGATTATCTTTCATGTGATAAAATGTGTTCTGGTTTATGTGTGTGAGTGAGAGAGAGAGAAAGTGAGAAGAAGAGAGAGGGAGAGTGTGTGTTAAGCCTAGCATTAGCTTTGCTCAGTTCATGGATTTTCCCCCATCAGCAGCAGTATTATTTACATGAGTCCCAGCAGGGGTCTGCTCCTGGGCCAAGCCTTCAGCTGCTTACTGGGTGGTGTTCTGAGAAGACTGTTTAATCTAGACAGTCAGAAACAAGATGCCAAATTAATTATAATAAAATGTAGATAAATCTGATATACCAAAAAATATCTTATACAATTTTTCAACATCTGACATCAAAATGATTTCGAGAAAGATGGAGCCCTGGGTTTGGATTTCCTGGATATAAGCATTATATTACGAATATACATGTTTTAACTGTGTACCCTTAATTACTCAATCCTCTTATGGGCCCCTCAATGCTCTAAAATCAGGGTCATAGTGAGTGTGTGTGTGTGTGTGTGTGTGTATGTGTGTGAGTGGATGTGTGTGTGTGTGTTTGTACTAAATATCATGTGAAAATCTCTTGTATGTGCGTGTGTATCTAATATGCCCTGACACGGTGCCTCAGCACCCAAACACACCGGAGATACATGACCTCAACAAACATTACCCATCAGCCCCTCCCTTCCTCCCTCCTCCTACACACACACAACCATGTCTATCAAATCTAACTCGTATGAAAATCTACTGTACAGACATGTACACACGGTGTTCACTTTAAGCAGCAACAATAGAGTCGCACTTTTGCTGCATTTATGCAGCAAAATAATTAAAAATTGAATTTTTTAAAACTTTATTACCTCTCATAAGAAATGCATGTTCACTTAGGTGTTGTGCATAAAAGAATGCACATCATTTTTGCGCAAGATTCCTGCATGTCCTCAAGTTTTCCATTAAAATTCTCTAAAATATTTCCTACTTTTTTTTTTTCTCGTTGGAGGCCTGTATTGACTGACTGCAGTGAGGCTTTTGTGGCTGCCATCCTGGCTGTTTGAGTGTGACTGGTTGGCTTAGCGTCAGCTGTTGGCCCAGCCCTGCTCAGCTCAGATTGCTCCAGATTAGGAGATGGGGCACTCTGAGAGCAACTATGATCCATATTAAAGCTGCATAAAATGAAAATTGCAAAGATTTAGAAGCGGATCATAGGCCACGGAGAATTTAATCACAACCTGGCAGTGTGTGTGTTCATGAGTGTGTATGTGTGTGTGTGTGTGTGTGTGTGTGTGTGCGCGCATCTCTGCATAATACAGAGAGCATAGTGACATGAGGATTATCGATGTGGGCTGTATTTACTTATCAACCCCAGTGTTCAGAGATGTATCACAAATGTTTTATCAGCCATGCAGTTTTCTCTCAGTCATAGCCACAAAAGAGCTCGATGATGCATGAAAACTGTTACTTTTTTTAGTGTTTTAAACTTTGGAGACAAATATGATGTGTTCAAAGACAAAAAAACAACATGCATTTGTTCATGTTGGTGTGTGAGTGGGCGAAAAAAAAAGTGTGTGTGCGTGTGTGTGTTTATGTGTGAGCACAGCCAGGGATGATACTGTTCCAGTGTCCTCAACACTTGTAATCCCCCTAAAGCTTTAAATACTGTTACTGTGTATCCACAGGGTAGTCTAGTAATAGAGCTGCACAGAGGTCCTCATTTGTTGGTCCAAATGTTTCATCTGCATTTTTTTTAGACTGATGGAAAACTGTCTCCTTTCAAAACAGCGCAATACTTGAGACAAATTCTATGAAGTCTTTACAATGACTTTTGCATTAATAGAATTAAAATATCATTCAATCACTGATAATTTCAAGAGGTAGTTTATAATTCTCCCTTACTACATGAATAAGGAAAATGTAGTCATATCTGTATATTAATTAATTTGGCAGCTGAATTTTGCTCATGATTTAAACAGATCTTTAAGTAGTTTATAGTTCACAACTTAGACTCTTCTTAAGGTAATACAAAGAGATGGTACATTTTAACCAAGTGCATTGTAAATATGCTAAAATATATACATGCAAAAAATGTAAGATTGTCATGAGCAGGGGCAGTTATAAATTCTGCATCACACTTTTACTCAGAGCCCACAATGAGTCAACCTATATGGTTCTGCATCTTTCAATACTCAAAGTCAATGACATTTAAGTTTATCAGGTCAAGTCAAGCCACTCAAACCAAATTGATGTTTCACAAATGTTTATTGACATTCTGATAAAGTTTTGGGGTATTAAAAAAAGCCCCATGTACTTTTCCTGTAGTGACTCTAAAGTCAGAATTCTGAGATTAAGGAAGGTAAAGAATTTGAACAAAAGGAAGATCAAGAATTTTTTGTCATCATTCTTTACTGGCCAACCTGCAGAAAAAAACTCAATGATGATGAATAAATAAAAAAATCCTAACCCTATTTTTACATACACCCCCACTATTCCAAAAGAAATTCCATTTATTTTTGTTCACGTACAAGGACAGCTGAATCATAAATTGTATGAAATTCAAGTTTATTGTCTGTGACTTCACCAGTTTGTTCCTGATGTAGAGTCATGAGTCCAGTTGTTGATGGGGGCCATATTGGAAATGCAGATTCAAGAGGTTGGCTTTGAGCTCCCTTACTACTGGCTGTCAGACCTGTCAGTCACATGAGCTGAAATGTGCTGCAGATTGGGTAAACTTGCAATCTTAATATCTCCTAAACAGCAGAGTTAGAAAAAAAATCACCCTTCGTACAGTGTGTGCTGATAGTGAAATTAGCGATGATGACCCAAGCTATTTTTAAAGCAGGCTGCCAAGAAGGTTTTTTTTTTGCTTTGTGTGTGTGTGTGGTTTCCTGTCTTTCTGCAGCCAGCCTCAAGTGGACACTTGACGAACTGCAACCTCTGCTTCATTTCTTACAACTGAATGTTGCCCCTTTGGCTAGGGTGCAAAGTGGTTTTGGTTTGACTAGATGGATTTTACAAAAGCAAATGCTGAAAAGGAAGCCAAATATTTTTATTAATGTGACTAAATAATTTCTTGCAATGGGGAGAACACAACCTCCGTGATCAAGTAGTTACACTGAGAGCATCAAACTCAACCAAAGTGCTTGGTTGAAAGTGTAAAAGCTAGTTAACTAACCAAACAAGGAAAATAACGGTCACATTATGATGTGTTCAGTGTCAGGTCAGTGAAACGAGAACTAAAAAACTTGAGTCAATCTTTTGCTGTTTGTAGTTGCATTAAGTTAAATGAAAGGTTCTCTGTCACATAAGCTGCTTTTACTGACTGGATATACACATTTCTTTCAGATACAGTCACTTTTTCAGCAAAAGTTGTTGTGTTAAAATGTATTTCTGTCACATGTCTCATCCAAAGACTGGAGTTTCAATGGTTGACTCAACGCTAATCACAAAAAAAAAGATTCACATCTATTTAATCTTACATGGCATTGTTTTTACTTTAACCATGGTATAGTGTGTATGCGTGTGTGCGCAGATTTGTGTACAGTCTGTTTTTACAGCCATAGGCTACATGTGTTTGAGAGACCTGACAGAACTCATGACTTGTGCCCTACTTGTGCTCACCTTTATCTGCATCTCTGCTGCACCTAAAAACACACGATGTTTCCTGCAAGATGATCATTCTCTTCTTCTTTCACTTTCATTGTCTCTTTCTTCAGTTTTGTGCAGGTTTTTTGTTGCTTGTCTCTCTTTCTTCTACCCTCCCTTTTTCTATCATTCCATATTTCCAAATCCCTCTCCAAGCGCACATTGTGTGTGTGTGTGTGTATGACAATCACACGCACACACACAGAACACAGACTAAGATAGAGCAGATGGTGACCGTATTCATTTTTTCCCCGACTAACATTAACCATTCATTATAGACAGCAGACTAAGCCAATCCCACATCCTCCCCCATGCAACATGTACACACACACACAGACTGACACACGCACACATAATGTCCAATAATTTTGCCATTAGCCCAGTGACAGTCCCAAAATCTTGCCCCTCCGTCAGTGTTGATACTCTCTCCTTCCAGACGGTCCCAGCTCTGCTCTGACTCAATCTGTTGACATTTCTGATTCTGTCCCCATGACTCAAAAATTTCTCCTCCTTCACTTCAGCAACCCACAACAGGACTGAGGAGCATCTGACGACTCCCTCTGCCTCCCCTTCCGTCCAATCCTGCAGTTTTTTTTTGTCTTTGTTCCTTCCACTTTCACTGTCTGGCTTCTTCTGGCAACTTCCCCATAAGTAAGAGACACACTCGCTCTGTTTTCTTCCTTTGTTTCTCTTTCCCAATCCTTCACCGCCTCGCTTCTTTTCTAATCTAATAGAAAAAAAAGAATAAAACCTGTTAGGCAGTAAATCAGGTTTAATCTCTGGCTTGAAGAAAAGATGAACATTAATCCACATCTGTCCATACAAATGTTTACCGCTCATATTTCAGACCTCATTAGGCCAGGCTGTTAAGCTGCATGCTCAGTGTTCATGCAGGCCGCAAGACAGAAAAAAACGAAAAGGGAAAAAAAAAAGAACAGCTGAGACCATAATGTGTTTCCAAAAATGTTTTTTTTGTGTCAAATTCTTTGTGCTCGCAGACATGCACCTTCACTTTGCATGCCTCCCCTGTAGTCAAAGCAGTCTGAGGAGGTTTGGCCCGGTGCCTCTCTGTGTGCTCCAGAGGGTGCAGAGGCAGAGAACTCTCACACACTTAAACTAATGAGAGTTTTAGACGCAGGCAGAGAGCGGTGTGAGTTACTGCTCCTCAGCCACCCGCCGGACATCAATCGCACCGCGGCCTGAAGGCTTTACTCAGTTCCTGTTGCTTAACTGCACCCATCACTGCCCTTTACACACACACATACACACTCCTGCAGAGAGTGACTTGCGCGGACACAGTCAAGGCTTCCTGAAAAGTCGAAGTTTATTTTGGAGAAGATGCTTTTAAAATTGTCCAGCGAGCAGATTGAGACAGAACACTTGGTTTCAATTTTTTTTTTTTTTAAATTCTATGCAGCCTCACCTACAGTTGTTTGTTGTGGCCGCAAAAAAAGAGTGGAGTAAAAACAGGTCAAACAACTGTGAAAAAAAAGACACATTCAAGGTGCCTTGTAAAGTTTTTGACCCTCAAGGAACAAGGAACCAAGGAGCAATGTCTCAAATAAGCATGCCTTTATAACACTCGTTAATGCTTTGCAAAGTTTTTCTGAAGTAGTGAAAATGTGCAATACTTATGGAAAAAATAATGAATGAAATGATGCATATGACAACTAGTATGTAAGAAATAATATAGGTCCCCCAGTTGGGATGCATGATATTGGATTTTTGGCTAATATTCGATATCATTTAGCCAGTTACTTATAGCGATTTTTTTTCCCCTTGCACCCTAAACTGCAGAGTTTATCAACTCTCTTCTGAATTGGAATTAGCGTACAGCAAAATGGTTCATAGTCTTGTAAAATTTTTCATATAGAATTCATTTTTCTGTGCAAAATTATAAAAATACTTAATGACTTGATGCTCATGAGTCATTCACAAAATTACCCACAACCATGGACAATTTCTCCAATTTCACAATTGACAGAGGGAGAAAAAATAACTACTGTTTACAGGGAACATGTTGCGCTGTGCATGTCTTCTTTGCACTGGGGACTAGAGCCTGAGGTCATGCATTTAATCAAGTAAGCAGTAGCTTTTTTTCTTGTATTGGCAGATTTCAGTTTGTTGTCAGCCGATTTTTAGCCAACATCGGCCGATATATATCGTGCATCCTGACTTCTTAGCCCTGTAAGTCTCAGCGTTGTATTATCACAACATCAGATTTCAGACATCTAGGTATCTGTAAAATAAAACCTATGATTTTTCTAAAAGACTTTACATACATGGTCAGTGGTTCCTATTGTTTAAGCCTACAGAGCTGCTGGATGGTGAATGTATTTATATCTTATATTTATCCAGCCATCAGGCCACAAACTCACAAAACATCTTTTCTCCTGTATTTGGGTCTTACAGGATTAGGGGTTTAAAGACTCATAAACCTTTCTGTTGGTTTACACTAAACGTAAACAGAAGTTAGTTTGTCTCCGGTTAGATTAGCACCTCTAGATTTCTGTCTGGCTTGATGCAGCATAACTAAAAACTCAAAAAGATATTTGCAGTGTTGGCTTGTAACACTAGGTATCAAAGTTTTAAAAGTCTCTTGGAAAGAATGACAATATCTAAGGTTGTTTCAATCTTTCTTTCTTTCTTTCTTTCTTCCCTTTTCTGCATTAAGAGCACATGGTAAGAATTTGACAAGTGTTGTTGAATACTTTAAAAGCAGCCTCAGGAAGTTCGCTGAAAAGAGACAGAGCATAAGAAGCCTTTCCCTTGCTTGTTATCACAGTCGTTTCATAATCCTGTTACAAAAATTACCAAAACAGAAGTTCAGAATTTCCCTATTCCCTACCAGTCCCTGAAACATGACTCATTTACACAGCAAAACTTAAATTTTAGCAACTGTAATTGTTTTATATCTTGTCAGAAAAGATTACTTCAGAGTTAATCAAAGCTACATTAATGAGACAAATCCAGATGAACGTGTACATTTCCAGATAGAACAAGCCAAAAAAAAGAGGCCTGGATGCTTTTAAAGAGTGAAAATCTGCCAGAGCAGTTAAAGCTATATTTACTTCATTTCTTGAATTAAGACTTTATTCTCTCATGTGCATAATAAGCCATAGTTTTTATAATTCAAAAAACTTAATCAGTACAGCTTACTTCTGCATTGGCAGATGATGTTACTCATTACAGTCTCATCAGGCCTCTTTTTTTGCTTTAAATGTATCAAAATGAGTTGTTTATCTAGACTCAGCACAAGCATGTTTTTTATATTTTTGCCTTGAAAAAAAGCATGCAAGTATTTCAGTTTTTGCATTTTACACCTGTTATTCCAGCTCTTATGATGATAGTCTTTCCTGTGTGGTAAGTCGGCTGTGCTGAGCAGAGTCCAAAAGCTCTTTGTAATAATAATAACAACAATATAATATCGACCATTGCACACAAAGACAATGAAGTCTCTTTGTAATGTGCGGATTGATAGTCCAAGTTGTAGTCATCCATGCATTTTTTTGAAGGTTATGTTTTTAGTATTTTTTTTGCAGAAAAAAAATCAGAAAAAAAGCATTCAGTCATGTTTTTGTCTGCACATTTTAGTTTGAGGTCAACCTGCATTTTCCCAAGTCTGTACTCTTTTGTGCAGCATGTGTACAGTTTTGCAAAGTACAACCCCTCCCCCCCAAACACACTGTAAAGACAAACCATGTTAACACCACCCTGTCTGTCCTTTGTCCCCTCACCATCCAGCTCTTCTCCTGTCAGTCACTCCTGTGCCCTAAAACTGTCCTAAATGACTTAATCTACAGGCCAACGGTGCTGCACTGACGCTGCTGAGCAGGGCCGCTCTGTGTAAGGGGATTGCTGTAATTACTGGGATCTGTGCACCGTATTTATCTTTTCAAGGGACGGGTGATCCTGCCATAAAAAGCCCAACATTTGGCAGTTAACTAATGCACACCATTAGATTGATTGTGCTGGATTTTATGTTTGTGTGTGTGTGCGTGTGTATGTGTGTGTGTGTGTGTCCCATATTCCCTGCTGCTGTCATGCTCTGTAATGTGTGTTAAATAATGCTTGGTTGTTCTCTGTAATCCTGATTAAATGGGGGTTAATGTGTGTCTGTTATACTTTTTCACAGACTCTCCAGCCGTGACCTTCCGCTACTAAAGGGTTGGCACAAATGAACCGGCTCATGAGACACGATTAGACCGAGAGGGAGATATGAGGAGACGAAGCAGAGGCACCAGCTTCAGGTAGCATCAGTGGCTCTGTCTGTATTTTTCTGCGCCTGTGTTTCATTATGTGAGAGAAAGAAGACAAAAGGCTGATATTTGTAGCAAAATAAATAAAAACCTTTGTCTGATAAGCTCCTTTCTTAAACATAAACCTCAGCAGCTTTAAAAATCTGACATTAGGAGTACAATAAAAGGAGGAAATAATGAAAGAAAATGAAATTATCACTCTTCTTGGATGTGGCAGAGAAACAAACAGATTGACCACGCTCTTCTTTCCAAAAATCCTCCCCCGTGCAGGCAACATGTTCCTCACGTCCATCTTGGCTGTTTTTTCAGATATTTGGTGTCAGTGTATGTGTGTGCGTCTGTGTGTGTGTGTGTGTGTACGTGTAAACGCGTGCATCAGCTTTTGTGTGCGTGTGTGTGCATGTGTGTGTGTGTGTGTTCGGGTTGTGAAGACGGAGGCTGTACCAGGCTGTCCAGCCTACACACAAACCGTCCCGTCGTTAAATCACCTTACTGTTCCATCCAACATCCACTGCCCTGAGCATGTTTTTCATTTGATGTGTGTTTTGGTTGAAATGAAAGACACACGGGGAGAGGAGAGAGGAAAAATAAAAATGCACGGGGATCGAGAGAGGATGTATCAACATTGGATGTCAAAGTAACTTCAGACTGTGCTCTCTTTGCATTTATAAAACTAACTTTTCAAACTCTTTTGCACTCACACGCACTCTCTTTTATTTAATCTCCCTTCTCTGCCCTCTTTCTCCCACTTGTTCCTTATTAATTTTTATGTTTCTGACCTCGGAAACGGGCATGAGTACACAGATATATTACAGTAATTATCTAATTTTACAGTGCCATTAAATGTCACAGAAATCCAGAGTTATGGCATTAATACAATAAAGAGGGTTTGGGCTGGAGGGATGATAACTTAATACTGGACCAGTCTGAAATGAACTGTGAGTATTTGCCACTTTTTATCCGTCAGCACATCCAGTGTCTTTCAAGTGCCTGCAAGTGAAATAAATCTAATAATACTGGATGAAAATGCAGGAAAACTTGTAAACGTGTCGGTTACAAATATAATATGTGAATGTCAGACCTTCTTTATATATAGCAGAATTATCTGAGCATGGTTACAGCCCAAAAGATACATTTCACATCTTCGTTTCTGTTTTCAGACAACCCTGTTTTCTACTAGAATTCAGAATTACAACATATTATATTTAGATTCTCCTCATTTTCCCCGGATCCTGGCCGGCAGTAGTGTTATTTACTGTGGCTCTGACTGAGGCACATTTGGGAGCAGTTCAAATTCAAAGCCGTGCCAATCTCCTTCCTCTTTTTTTTTTTTTTGTCTTTTTTTTTTTTTAATATTTCACCCCCTCTTCATCGCCCTCTATTTCTCTCCATCACTCTCTGCTTGTTTCCCTCTACCTGTGTCCCAGTAGATGGAGATGTGAAATATTTAAACACACTTTGTTGTTTGGGGACAATGCTCTTCAGCAGATGGGCCATCGCCGCACAGACCCCAATGTATGCAAATCTCCATACAAAGCAGCCCAGGATGTTTTCAATATAACACAAGTGCCTCAGGCCCTGTTTTAATCCCTCTTTACCCGCAGCCAATGCACTGTTTCATCCAGTCAAACGCCTTAAGCGCTATGTCAACTTGGACATCTGGCCACATAACTGAACCCCCCAAAAAACGTGTGCATGTGTGTGAGGAAGGGAGCATGTTTATGGAGGGCTAGAAGAGGTGATGAAGGTGATAAAGTGCCTGCTATGGGACTGAAGTATTGGGAGATGAAATGATCAGTGGCATCATTTGTGGCATCGCTACATCAAAGGAGCAGGAAGGGTATCGTTTCTGAGGTGGATTCTTCGGCCTCCACACCGGGGGGAAACAGGTGCCACTGTTGCTTTCTTCATTGTCTCTTAACTTGTTTTGCTGTTTTCTCGCTTGTTTTTCTCACCCCCATCCTCGAGGAACAAGCAAGTACACACATAAGCACACACGGGTGTTCACGTACACAAATGTGGCTCACACACGCACACACACACACATGCACGCACACGCACGCTGCCTGAAGACTTTCTGGTCAGAGGACTGATTTCTGTCGTGGTGACATCTGAAGGGTGCTACAGCACAGCCAGACACCTGGATACACATGGCATCCTTCACTACTCTGTGTCAAAGTCCACCAGTGTGTGTGTGTGTGTGTGTGTGTGTGTGTGTGTGTGTGTGTGTGTGAGGGTTCGTGTGCACGGTAGGTGTCCATTAGGTGTGGGGGGAAGGTGCCACAGAAGGCAGCGAGCATCTCCTGAGGGTATCTCATCAGCTTTTCCTGGATGGAGCACGAGTTCAGACGCTGGTGGCTATGCTGCATGTCCTCATTGACCTACATGATGCAGAATACACATGTGCATGTGTGTGCAACATACCTGCATGAAAACATACGTGTGTGTGTGTGTTTGCTGTAGGATTTATGCTTTCACCAGGGAGAACAGGTCAAATTTGATCAAGAAAATCCCTTTTTAATGTGTGAGAGGCCTGGATGGTTTATCATGTCTGATTTCTAATTAAACTTTATGTGAACCCACAGGTATAAGGCTGACAAAGGAGTAAAATGTGCAGAAACCAGAAGTTTATGATACATATGACAATTTAATATGACTAAAACCAGGGCATAGAAGAATGTAAAGGAGAATTCAAGAGTTTAAGTTCAAAATGCTATGACTTAAAAAAATTCCAATACTAGAAAAAGATGACAGATCAACATGAGTGCACAAAAAACATCTTTGCTTGATGTTATTTATTTTGGCATCTTTTTTACAATATCAAAAACAGTTTGGAAAAGACCAATTTGTGCAGAAATTTAATTGTGACTTGCATGTGCTGCCTTAAACTGTGTAAATCATGATTCAGATGCCTCATATTTCAAACAAATATCTGGTAATGCGTGATGCCTTTAGTGAACTTATATAACTACGACTTAATGCAGAGCTTCACAAAGTAGTCAACAAGAAAATGAAGCCCAATCTTGTGTTAAAATGATGAAGAATGTTGATGGAAAAACAGTCTTAAGACTGTTTCACTTGGATTTTCACTATCTCTGCTGATTTTCATCAAATTGTAAAAATGTGTTCAAGTTACGAGTTGCTGCTCTACATCGCAGCTCTGTGAGCATATTCCTTTTGCACTGTGTTTGTAGCTGGCATGAGAGAGACTGCCTGCAGCTTGTGTGATGGTCTGTGGATATGTGTGGATGTGTGGAGAGGGGGGGCCGAGCTTGTGTGTGCATGTGTACTTAAACCTCAGGCCATGGAACTGTGTGTGCCTCATTACGTGTATGTGTTTGGATCATTGTGTGTGTAAGTGTGTGTGTGTGTGTGTATGGACAGGGGGGTAGAAAAGAGTGTAGGTGAGTGCTGAAGACAAACCTGTCAGTTTCACAGCTGGTTTCTCTGGCTGCAGGGCTCAGGCCGGAGCAGGGTGACACTCGGCATCACAGCACCGCAGCAAAGGGCCCGGGGTGAACACACCATCATATACTGTAGGCAGATGCACACACAGATTCATACACACACATGCACACACACACACACGCACACACACATACCTTGGTTGGCTGCCCTCAACTGAAAGACCAAGAGACCAGTGAAACACACCACCTGGGCAAGTCATCATATCTTGTCAAAGATTTTTTTTTCTCGTCTTTTTGGCTGGATGGAGGTGTGAACAACATCACAGAGCAGATTGCCTGGCAATGGACTGACCATCATGTTGTAAGGAAGGGATGGGGGGGAGGTTGAGAGGAACACAGAGTGAGAGAAATAACAAGAGAAAAGTATAATGTAAGAGGAGAATAGCTTTCTTTTTATTAGCCCAGCCGGAGTTGGCTTGTCTTCCCGCATCATGAGCCACAGTGGCTTGATCGGGACTATCATGGCCGCTCTCCACACATTATTGATGATAGAAGTTGATGTGGACGATTAGCCTGGACGGTCCCTTCCTTGCGTCAAGAGGCGATGGCGTTCCCTTCCATCCTTTGGTCTCATTTTGGGACTCGCTTCATAGTGTGTTCCCGAGCGGAGTGGACTCTCTGTGGGGAGAGGAGCCTCAGGCAATACCCCCCCTCCTCCCTTTTCTCTTCTCCACCTCCCAGTCAAAGCCTACCCCCTTCATCCACCACCATCCTTGCACATTTCCATCTCCACAAAGATGGAAGTGATGGCAATTTTCTTCAGGGTATTTAGAGGATGTTGGCCCTTTTTTAGATCTCATAACAGTTTACTTGTAAAAAGCACTGAAGCTCAGAGAGGAAGGGGCAGTTAGGAGACATTTTCACCCTCAATGAGCATGTTGAAGTGATAATTATTATTCAGAAGAGCAACAGGATGCAGGTATGTCCAAAAAAATAAACAGACACTCTGTGAATTCTGTTGACATTTTGGGGAGAAAGACCCTAAGTGGTGTCAATTATAAAAATAAAGGCGACATGTTGACAGGAGCAATGAAACTGTTGTTTTGACTGCTGCTGTCAGGGGAGGTTCCCCTGTCTAAAGTTTACATAGCAAATGATTCTGCCTCAGTGATTCTGCCCTGGATATGTGTGTGTGAGTGTGTGTCTGAGCGTGTGTGCACTCAGTGATCAACTTCTGCTAAATACTAATTACTGAATACTTAGTACGGATGCCCTTTCTATTGAGTCCCTTTAGTATAAACATTCATAATAGCTCATTTTCTCCTTTGTAGCTCCATCATCATTATTCCACCGCATCCCCCCGAGGAGCGAGACAGAGCCGAGACCGAGGCCGGACCGGGCTGAGGGGGGAAAACAGTGTAGAACCAGAGCACCAGGACCTGGGAATGCACACAAGTGATATTTGTGTGCAGCAGATCAAAAAGCGTTTACCTTTAGATGTTTCCCTGATATGAATATTCAACATCCTTATTGAAATCTAATTTGGGTCTCCTTGTCTCAGGGGTCTTTTCATCAGTGCCTGTTGCCTGAGGCCACAGCTGATTGACAGCCAAACTTTAGTAAAGAGCAAGCAGGAAAAAAGGGGAGATCTGGTGGTGTTGGAGATGTGAGCAGTGTGAAGCCGGGGAGAGCTGGAGCAGATGAGTGGAGGGGTGCTGTTAGGTGGAGGGGTGGGGGGGCGAGGTGGGGTATTTAACCTCCTTGTATGCATGCACAAACAGAATGCTGCAGATTAGTAGGAGCTGTGAGTGAATATGATAAAACAACAGGGCTGTGTAACAACATTTCATCATTTCAGGTGTTCTCCTGCTAGAAACACATTCATATCATTTGAAGCTCAGTATTTAAGTTGTTCTGTTTGCAAATGAGAATGGAATAGAAGATCTTAATTGTCATCACATTGTTCACTTTGATTTGAGTGCAAAAACCTTGTCAGTGCATGAAGATTGGACTTACATTATCTCATAAGGGTTTTTATTCAAACTATTTGAAAGGTTTGTATGAAGCTGCCATGGTTCATAAAACACTTTTGGTAATTGATGACCACTTTGTAGTTATTTTAAAGCAAAGATCACATAATTTTCTCAAAAATATGTTTTCCAATCTTGAGTTGTGCTACTTCTCTATGTGGCACGACTGTCAATGAGATATTAAGTTGGAAAAAAAGAGGCTAAATTTGTAGAAGGGGATATTTTAAATCTTTAAAGGATAGGTAATAAAGGTAAGGGAACCTGAAAAGATATAAAAAATAAAGATTCAAAAAACAATAATGCATATTTATATCAATATCCAGAGTGATTCTTTTCACTGATTTATCTTTATGTACCCATAAACCTTTTGTTTATAAATGTAATAATGGACAGCATGCATGGATTAAACTTGGCTTATGTTATTATTTCAGATAATCTTATATTCAAATTAAAATGCTTTCTTTGTACATCAGTGGGTAATTTTAGAGAAAAAAAAACACTACAAGTCTTTAGTAATTTTAAAACATATTTGTCATATTTGTGGTTCAAGCTGCTTGATGAAGTTGTGAAAATTTGCTGCCACTTTTTTGTCTTCTGAGATAGTAAACTGAGTGACAGAAATCTGAATGTTTCCTTTCTGACATTTCAAGGATCAAATGACTAATTGAGAAAATACTGAACAGATTGAGCAGTCATAGAAAATACTGTTTGTTGCACCAACTAAAAAAAAAGAGATAATGGAGTGAATGTGAAGCAGGTGAGGCAGATATTCTCTGCAGCAACATAGAAAGATTTACATTTAACAGCAATAGATATTTTTATGCTAGAGTTGGAGATTTTCTGTATTTGCACAGTTGTGGGTACTTTATTTGGTCTTTTCTTGTCTTAAATGAGTATCCGACGCATGCTGCCAAAGGCAAGGCACCATATTGTTGTCTAAAATTATATTCTTAACATTTGTTCAGATATTTGTCTCCATTTCTGACTAAGGACCCGTGAACCTCGTCACTGTTCATTTGGCAAAGTATTAAAACTATGACTGTACTCTTGTACTCTGCAGGCTGGTGCACAATGATAGAGTGCAGTTGTGTCTTCTTTTTTTTTCCCTGGCTTATATAATAGAGACTCAACACTGCTTGAGCTCCCCCTCAAATTATGCATTTCCGGATATTTCTTCATGGTATTTGTAATCTGCATTCAGATATACCTATAAACATCGTGACAGATTTATTACTATTAAAGTTGTGTTGTTGGCTCTGGGTGTGTCTTTGTTTTGTGAAGTACAAATGCTCCTATTGCTGGTGGGGCTGATTTCAGATCAAGAACAAGCGCCATGTGCATCCACACAAACACACACCAACACTGTCCTCATCTGGCCGGTGGGTTGAGCGTGGTTTAATGTTATTATTGCGCAGGTGTGGGTCTCGTCCCTCAGGGTTCCATTAAAACGATGCCCCTCTCAATGGTGGCTCCATTTGCTCTTTAGATTTAACACAGGCCATATGTCTAGCAGGAGGCAAACAGCTGATGGGGTTTAATTGACAGAAATCAACATATTTGGGTGTGTGTGTGTGTGTGCCTGTGTGTGTGCTGCTTCGCTAATGTGCTTGGGCTTCAGGGAGTCTCTTTAAAGGGTCAATTATGTATCAGAACTGAGTTTGGAAAAAAAAATAAGGAAAAGGGAAGATGGCAGAAGAAAGAGAGAGAGACATGTCTCTTTATAAAGGAGACAAGGAAACCAGGCACAGACTCAAAGCACAGTCAGTGTCCCCGAACATAACCCTGCTCATCAATATGTGCATGTTTCCTTAATTCTGGAGCCCACATTCTTCCTCTCCATGCTGTGTACAGAGTGTTAACTTCATGTTTTATCTGGCTTCACAGAGACAGTGCTGTGCTGCGGTTAAATCATGCAAAATTACCTGTGTCACAGAGCGGATTTAGGCTCAGGGGGGGACCGAAACAAATGAAAGTGTACCCAGAGCAGGGCCCTCAAATGCAATCAAACCATGCAGGACACTTGAATAATTAGATTGGACATAGAAAAACATTTTTATATTCATGTATCAAAGATATTTCTTGGCGCTCTCTTTGAAAAGTAGGAGAATGGTTAAAAGTAGTTTCAAGTCATGAGGGATAACCCAACATTAGCTAACAGGCGCAACGCAATTAGCACATAAAACCTGTCAATGGCCCTCAATATCACAGCCCTCTAAGGAATGTGAGACTTATAAAGCTCCTGATCTACTACTACAAAGTGATTAATCCTCCCCACACAATGACCACTCTTAAACTGGGCCTCTATATCATTAGGTAGCCCTATATGGCACTGTAGCTCCGCACTAATTAGCATTCAGATCAGGGGCCCAGAGAGGCAGCCCCTCCACCACAGAGGAAGGACATAGGATGAGATGGCGACACAGTGAAATGTCATTAACTTGATGTTAATTACTAATTAATGGGGCTATTTCATTTACATGTATCTGTGGCTCTCTGATGGGCCCCTGCCTTTACTGGGTTACTCTAACCAGCCGACAAGTTGGGGGAGGGTTTATTCCCTTCTCCTCTCCTCTGCTCTCCCCCTTAGACTGTTTCATCTCTGCTAATTAAATAGTGGGCCACTCATCATGATTATGTCTGCTTTTACAACATCGTTTTCAGCACTCCAATAAGTGACCAACTACCTCTTTAACACCCAGGCTGTTTTTTTCTGCATGAACTCAACTTTAAAATCCAAATCTAGTGCCAACTCTCCTCTGACTTTTATCTGACTTGTTACTTTCAGTCACTTGTGACCCCCCCACCACTCTCTTTTCTTCTTTACTGCCACAGCAGCAGCAGCCACAAGCCGCCCGTCTCCATGACAACCCGAGTCGCTCGGTCCCAGGAGAAAGAAGGAGTGGGTTGGGTTGACTAGCGTCTGGCCGTTCACACGTGGGCAGTGCCAGCTAGCCAACATGGCACACAGCATCCTGCCATATGGTGCCACCACATACGTCGCGCTAGCCTGGACTCAGGATCCGGGCCTGTAGTCAGCCGCCGGTGTGAATGGGACAGACCTGAACACGAGCCCTTTAAGGTGACTTAACAAAGAAATCAAACCTTCACTTTTTACCTGTTTCTGATGCAGAAGCGCCGCATGTAGATGAAACGTATCTTCATCAATAGATCAATGTTTTTTTTTTATGGTAAAACTTACAATAAGCATCATTGAAAACTTCTGAAGACTTCCACGGTCAGGAAAATATATTTATCTGTAACTCTAACTGCGCCCTTCATCACTGGTACTCTACTGCCCCTCTGTGGCCGTGCAGGGAAACTACAGCTCTGAAAAAATTAAGAGACCACTGCAAATTTTTTAGAAATCAGCATCTCTACATACATGACAGTATAATTCCATTGCAGTGTCTGTTGAGTTCACCTGTTTCTACCTAATAAGGTACAAATGAGGTGATCACCTGAAACAAATCTTATTTAATGAGGAAATTTATAAAAACCATTGCTGTGGTCATCACTCTCCTCTGTTAAAGACTAGTGGAGAACATACCAAGACGCATGAGAGATATTATTAAAAATCAGGGTCATTCTACCAAATACTGATTTCTGAATACTTCCTAAGTTAAAACATTAGTTATGTATTGTTTAAAATTGAACATGAACTTTTTTTTTTTTTTTTTTTTTTTGCATTATTTGAAGTCTGAAAACAGTGGGCTTTTTTGGTATTTTGACCATTTTTTATTTTCTGCATATAAATTCTCCAAATGACAATATTTGGAATTTGGGATTAATGTTGTCAGTAGTTTATATAATAAAACAAAAATGTCCATTTTACTCAAAAAATACCTATAAATAGCAAAATCAGAGACACTGAAAAATTTGCAGTGGTCTGTTAATTTTTTCCAGAGCTGTACTTGTGCTGTCCATTAGTCAAGGAAAAGTGATGCAGCAGTAAAACAATAAAAATTGACCCTTATTTTAGTATGTTTCCTGTCTGTGGACATGTTAAAGGGACCAAGAGGACTTTCCAAGTGATCTTGAAAAAACTCATTTTGGGATATCATAATCCAATATTTAAAATGAGGTTATCAGTGTCAAACCAGGTTATTTCTAAATGCAAATTCCCAGCTTCCCCATTGGGACTGGATAGGTCAGATTGATTTATAGCATGCTAAAGTTGCTACGGCAACATGCTATTGAAGTTTAGCAGTGAGAAGAGAGATCTGTGTTTGTTTTTTGTCCACTGAAAATGATTTATGTGATTTATTTAGAAGTGATAGTGGACACTGGAGATGGACTGTCCAAAGCTAAATGGGAGAGTGATAGAGCACAAGGTAAAGGCTAAAACACTAGCTAAGCTGTTTGTGAAAATGTTCATTCCAAACTACATGCAGCAGTTACACAATAAAATAAAAGGTAGATCTTGTATAAACGGTTCACATAGTGTGATATGCTGGCAAATCATCAGCATGTATGATGTTCTTCTCTTGACCTGGATAAGTTTGCTTTCATGCAATAGTCATTGTAGCTGTAATGTAAAAAATTTACTCAAACAAGCTGAAATGCAGTTCTTTTCTGTAAAGAGAAAATTTTACAACATTAGTATGTGCTTCTCCCAATCACAGGAGAAACAAAAACAAAATGGAGAGTGCTTGTAGAATTTATGGTCATGTGTCCACCATTCCCTAGATACAGGGGGTGCCTCAACGTACCCCACTCTCCCCTACACACTGAACCCAAACAGAACTGTTGACAAAATATATTTTATTCAAAGTGAATATAGGCTTTTAAATACATCACACCTTGAAAGCATCAGAATACTGCATTTTTTGCATTAATACACTTTTTTTCTCATCAAACATGTATTTGATGTTACCAAATAATATTCAACAGTAACTTTGGCGTCTATTTCTATAGAATGTTAACAAATTAACATAAAAAAATGGATGGGCTCAAAATGGAGACATGAGTAACAAACATCTGCTTAAGAGAGTAAACTGTTGAGGCATGTGTAGCTGCTAAACTGGTTATAAGTTGACAATTAAGTCGCACTGTTCAAGAGATAAATTATTGGTGTGAGATACTGAGTCACAAATTTTTGTTGCAGAAAAAATAAATACAGAATCAAATTGATATTTGGCATACATTTCTCTTTAAATAATTCACTCAGTAGACTTATGGGAAAATAAATAATGTAACATCCTGGTGTGAAAACCTCTACTCTAGATGATGGGGTGTAAGAAATTTCTAAGGTGCTCTATTATTTGATGCCCACATTACGCTATCATAGACCATGACAGTGAAAATAGCAACACATTAGCTGATTTTTGTGAACTCTGAAGGATATGTTTTTTCCAAGTCTGCCCCTAAGTGTTTGCATGTGAATGAAAACTGTCAAACTAAACAAAACAAAGCTCCTGATTAAAGGCAGAAAAGTGATTTTGCAAATATGAATAGCTCAGACCACGACATACACACACACACACACATCCCCCACTGGCTTGAAATAGGCACGAAATAATAAATGCATAGATCTCAAAATCAAATGTCAAGTACGCTCCTAGAGTGTAAATAAAATCTCCAAAGTGTTGATTGTGCTGTGAAGAAGATCAAAGCTAAATTCTACCAACAGTCCACGTGAACATTCACCTTAGAGCTTAGCAGCGAACTTATCGTGGCTACACACTTTGCTGTCACATCCAAACTGAACATGTTCTCCAGTTCATCACCTCATGAACTCATGACATCATTTCATATCCTCAGACCTGTTACACAGCATTCATCAGGTCAGGGGGGAGTCACACTGAGACACAGCAGAGAGAACACAATGAACTGACACCAATGTCTGTCAATCAGAAACATAACGAGGAAGTCAAGTGCGGTAATAAAGAGTGGATATCAAAAACAAAAAAGACTTGGAAGATCACAGAACAGAATTTTTTTCTACACTAACTGTGTCTCCTTTAACAGGTGAACAGAAAGGAAGAACACATGATTATTTATTCTTAGTCATTATTTTTTATAACTTATTGTGATTACTTTGCCATCTTATCTCAGTTTTTGTTTTCTAATTTAATATATTCTTTTTTCTGAAAAATTAAAATAATAAAAAAAGAAATATAAATACATAAGTACTCAATATAATTAAGTGAGGTATTTTGCACTACATGCCATCACATTAAAAGAAATAGAAATAATTAACAACCTTTGGTTCAGTAACTTGGATCCCATTCTTAACAGCTACTAACAGGCAGAACATACTTGGTAAAAGCCTCGCCCTCTGTACTTTTCCCATGACCCCATCACCTCCTCTAAACTCTGAGGATAAGATAAGTGTGTAACCATGGAGACAGGGACTATAGAAAGTAAATGGTACAGGACATTAGTGCTCCACAGAGTAATTAGCGTCTGTGTAATGAGCTGTCACTCACACCGTCCTCTCAGTGATGGCTGAGTGGGGCGTACTAATAAAAAGCTTCAGATAACAGAGGATGGACTCTTCCTGTATCATGTGGCCATGCCGCCTCCCCCATCTATCCCTGCAGGGTGAGAACACACCACCTTGGTGTGTCACAGCTGTCAGACTAACACATCAATCACTCACAAAGCTCCTCTGGCACACACACTCACACACACACTCACTCTGGATTGCGATTCACGAGACTTTTCTAGTTCTCAGTGACACATTCTGGAGCAAAAGACAAAGGTAAATAGTATCCAAGCCAATGTTTACCCAGCATGCACTGCACAAGCTGGGACCTGGAGGTAGTGTAGACATTTCTTTTCTCCTGTAACCTTCACCCTGAAGTGCCAGCGCATCATCTGATGCAGCTGTGTTTTTCTAGGATTAGACGCTCCAGCTTTGGAGGATTTTCCAGTAACAATGTGTAGGCTCTGCTTTGTGCTTTTCAAAGACTGTTGCAGTAATTCCTCATCCAGGCAAAGACCCACTTTAAGTTTTCCAGATGTCACACCCAGGATTTATCCATGTGCCACCTCATCCATGGGCTTGTTTCTCAATGTTCGTCGGGCTGCTCCTTGCCTGAGGTTGTATCGTCTTTGGGATCTCTACCCACGGATAGTTTAGATGTGGATGTTGTGGCGGATCTTACTTGAGTCAATGTCCACTCGCCGAGCCTCAGCGAAAGCTAGGAAGGTGCAGAGGCCGAGCAGGTTCACCGTGGTGATCAGGGCAAACACAGTTGCCCACGAACCTGTGGCCTCGATGAGATATCCAGAGAAATACACCATCAGGACCCCTGCATAGAAAAACACGTACATACACATAAATCAACCCAAAGTATCCAACATTTTCGATTTGATTGTTGAGTTTTCTGCAGAGAAGTAGTCACAGTCCATTAAACATGTCTCACAGGACCGCTAACTGTCATCCTCTATCCCCTGTTTTATTCATCTGACTACGCTCCCTTGATGAAATATGCATGGCACATAGGAGTCAGAATGATTGGCAGGAGACACATCAGCTCAAAGTTAGGATTTAAAGACGAGGATGAATAAATTCACTTCATTCAAGTTTAACGTTAAACATAAAAACAGTATTTTCACCATAGCTTGTGAAAGTTTCATCACAGGCTTTTCTACTCACCTGAGAAAGCACCACAAGTGTTCATAACACCTGTTAAAAGAAAAGCACACCACACACATTAAAATTTTGAAAACCTGATAAAAATTTCACCTTTACTTCAAAAATGTGATCAGTAAGGGGAGAACTGAAGTGTCACATGAAAATTTCATAAAACTTTTTGAGAAATTCTAGAAATGCTTTATTACTCACCAAACAGAGCTCCAGCACAGGAAGGGGCGAGATCTTGAACATTGACAGACACGCCGCTGTAAAAGAAACACGCAATGAGCCATTTCACTTTGGAGGACATAAAGAATAAAGGGTCTTCAAGTGACTAATTAATAATCAGCCTACAAATATAAGACACAGTGTAAGCATCTTTAGATGAGAAAGATACATGTTGCTTTCTTTGTTTGCAGGAATATCATATTAGTAATCAAGGATGAACCTGGCAAGTGGTAATTGTTGTTTTTATCTCCATTAATAAATAATAGGAGCTATCAGAAACACAAACATTGATGTTCAAGTTCAATTTGAGAAATTTTCAAGAACAGAAACTTTATCATCTTGTTATTTACAGAAGATTTGACTCCTAATTTCCCACAGATGTGAACAATGCGGCATGTGGATTGAAGCTTCCTCATAGTTTCGCTATTGTTTGTTTTCGTGTCTGTGGCGGCTCACCCTCTATTGTTTAACTGCCCTTTCAGAGAATGTAAGTGCGTATTTAATTTGGCATAAACTCAAAGACAAACAGAGAATTTAAAATGATCAGCTGACTGATTTTGTACCTTAGGTAACAGTTATTATCAACAAATCCGGTGAGAAGCTAAGAGCAAATGATTAGCCCATCCCTCCTGCAAAGTATGAGCAACCAAAATAGTCTATTTGAGAGATGTGCAGTAATGCTACAGCCCAACACATCACACAAACACTTCTGTATTCTATTTTGGGTTTACACTTTATACAATGTCTCACAGGAAAACAAAACTCACACATCAAATAGTGTTTTATAATCTTATACCTGAAACCATTTGTAGAGAATTCAAGTTCTATTACTTTGCCGTTTCATTTTTCGTTTTTTAAACCTTATTCATCAAAAACTATTTAACCTAGCACAGCTTTTTAGAACAATTATGGATAATATTGTCATTTACTGTCAATTCCTCGAATGTGGTTGAAGCAAGATGCAACAATTCTTCAAAAATCCAATAAACTCTGTGATTGCTTGGCAAAGTATGAGCTGAGCTGCTATCAAATCCTTCTCAGTGAAGTTTAGTGGGGCTTGTGCAGCCTTGTAGCAGAGTTCAAGCCAAGTACAAGAATTTTTGGCAGATAGTTTTTGCTCAAGTGTCAAGGAGAACTGCCATGTCTCCTCGTCTTAGTAGATATGAAAATCATTACAATGGTTTCCAATGGTATCAATGCCAGTGAGAAAATGGATGACCCTGAGCAACCATGGATGAATCTTAAACACTAGTGTAAGGAGATTCTCTGTGTCAGTACCTGTGACTGAAGGTGGTGAGGCCCATGGTGGCTGACACAAACACTACAGCCCAAGTGAAGGTGGTGTTGCCACACAGAAGGAGTGTAAAAACACTGGACACACCCATGGAGAAAAACTGAGACAGAAATAAACACACAGAGAACAGTACATCAAAATCTTACAGTATATAGTACAAGCATAAAGAAGAAACACACACACACTTTGGACAGAGATGTATTAA
Organism: Thalassoma bifasciatum; assembly: GCA_008086565.1. Taxonomy (NCBI): domain Eukaryota; kingdom Metazoa; phylum Chordata; class Actinopteri; order Labriformes; family Labridae; genus Thalassoma; species Thalassoma bifasciatum. The sequence continues at coordinate 467,850 of RPOG01000231.1, read as the reverse complement.
CCCCACAATGTCGGTCAATGAACGCTACACAAACCATCACTCACCTGCATCAGCTTCCTCACTGAGGCGGTGTCGTAACCTGCAGAGAGTGAGAGACATTTTAGGACGCGCAGATGCTTCATCAGTGAAATATTACTGACATTTGATCCTCATCTGCCCTACCTTGACTGATGAGGTGGTCAGACAGGCAGCCGCTGAAGAGGGACGAGGGGATGGCCACCATCCAGGGAATGACATTGAACACCCAACCCTGGACAGACCAGACAATAAATGACTCCACTATGGACACCGATGGACACGCAGCTAATTACGACGGTAATGGGTTAATAGTTAACTGTTGTTAGTTAGTTTTTTTGAAATAAGGATATTGTCCAATTCAAAACTTAAAGCGTAAGTTTTTCCTGTTGCACTGGCATGTCTTGTTTTTTCATTACAATTCAGTCTTTTCTGTAATATTATGAGATGAGATATTTTCTGTAAATGCCAGGCCAATTGGCTTGAAAGAAGTCTTTTAAGACAATATTTATTTAAAATAAGACAAAAAAGCATTTTGACTTTTTGCAGTGCTAAACTAAAGCTCGGTGTTCGTCACCTCCTTATGTTGTTTGGATATACTATTGTCTGTTGCATATTTGCTCTGGTCATTTCCTTTAATCCTTTATTTGTATAGTTGTACAACTTAGCACCTCATCTGTGGGTATCATCACCTTATACAAGATGGATGAATGACATGAGTGTCAAGTTGAACCGAGTAGTTCAACGCCATACTCGGCAAAAATAAAACCAATCAGAGATGTCTGCATAACTATAGTCTTCTCCTTGTTCTGTGAAGACCCAGTCTCTGTACTTTAACACCCATCACTTACTAAGTATAAATATATTTACTGTCATCTAAACAGGTAAATGAATGAAGAAAAGATTCACCTTGGCATCTGGGAAAGTGTCTTTAAAGAAGGTAGGCAGCCACGACAGGAGAGTGAAGAAGGTGCTGGCTGTGCAAAGGTGAGTAACAATCACAGCACTTAAAGAGAAAAGAACAGAGAGCATAAGTTTATTTACCTTCACAGTAGAGCTCATGGATTAAATTGACATTAACCTATCTATAAAATTTCATAATGTCTTTATTGGAACCTCTGTGGTTCAATTTAATGTTCATGTCTGTATCTAATGTAAATCTTTGAGAAAATTGATAGAAAGACTAAATGGTAAATAACAGTACTAATCTAACTATTAAGGTCATTTAGTGATTCTGGAAACACATAAAAGAGGTTTGTGTCTGACAAGCTAACAGTTAAGGTAACCAGGAGGTGAGCTGGAGAGGTAGTTGTACCAAAAATTCCTTTGTTGGGTACATTTTAATGGAGATTGAGCTCTGTTTAGATATCACCACCTTAGAGACCATAAATCATTCTAGATTTCAGATTTATCAGAATGTTTTACTCAGACTTCTCTGACTGACGAACAGGTTGTAACCTAAAATCCAAGACTTCATTAAAGATATTATCAGGATTATGTCAAAGTTAGAGTTGGGATGTCCACAGGGGGGGTAAAACAAACTCAAACAATTAGAAATATAGTTCTGATGCCTTTTAACCATGAATCATGGTCCTGCTGGATTCTCCCGAACTGCTCTGCGCTTTGGTTAGCAAATAGAAAATCAGATTTTGTAGTTTATTTATGGTACAGAGGGACACATGACACAGCAACTGTGGCTAGTGGTTCGTTCTCTCCCACAGTGGGTACAGAAGGTGATGTTTTTGGGATGCCAACTGTATCAATCATAGCCATGAGACCACAGTGAATAATAAGAAATAAATGTACAAATTCTGTGTAGAAGGAACAACTTTGTGTATTCAGATAAGCTAATCTCACACATATGCACACTTCCTTTCTCTCTAATTTACCACACAGCAGGTTGCTTTAGGAGCCGGAGCCAATGTCTTTTAGACAGCTTGGACTGGGGCCCGCTTCCCAGGGACTCCAGTGTGATGATAGGCCCTGCAAACACAGGCGAACAACAGTCAGGTCGGCAAACAAGAGACTCCAATTATTCAAATAAGCAGCTATGAGATAAGAACATTCAGCGACACAGCAGTTATTGTTCACAATGTGAAAGCCACCTTTACCTTCTCCTTTGAGCAGGTATTTCCACATGCAATAGGCCCAAAGGACGGAGAGCAGACCAGAAACATAGAAAACACTTTCCCAGCCGTACAGGTCCAGCATGAGGGAACCGGCACCACCAATCACTAGAGTCCTGAAAAACACAGCCACAGCAAGACTTGACACATTACTACTAGCACACACCTTTTCAATGAGATGACACATTCATGACCTGAGCTAAACTTTGAGAATATGCAGCTATACACAGCTGATTTAACAGAGTAGATCTGTGAGCACGCCCTGGGAAAATAATGTAATCATCACTTTTTAATAATTACATGACTGTTGAGTGTTGATACATGAAAGAAAGCTTTCATCTAGCCCCTCCTCTTTTGAGAAACATTCTCATTCCCACTATTCCCTCTTTCATTGCACAACACTTGACTCACCCCAGATAGGAGCCACTTCCCACAGTGCTCATGAGGAAGCCTCTTTCACTCTCTACCACCTTCTGAGAACACAGACTTGCCAGAGAGGGGTAATGAACTCCTAAAACCAGGACACAAAACAAGAAAGAAAAAGAGAGTCAGAGAGATAACAAACAAGACAATAGATAAAGGATTTAACCAATTCATTAAGACATATTGAAGATTTATAAAGTGGGAGGTTAATACATAGAAGAATGTGAACACTAGCAAATGCTTTGATGAGGATTGGGACTATCTTGGTGCTTTAAAGTAACAGCATACTGCGAGAAGTGGATCAAAGACACTCCTGTAAGACTTTCCTAACAGGAGACAAAAAATGGCTATGACAGTTATGTTTTCCTCTTTGGGTAAAATAAAAGTCCTTAACTTCTGCATAAATAGTTCCAAATGTGAGCTGAAGATGGAGAGGATTAATGATTGAAATGTCCTGCAGGATGATTCACAAAATCAATAGGATAACAAATTGTAAAAGATGTTCATCACTTGCTAAAGCACACTCAAGTTGCGATTAACCCCCCTCACAGTCTTTCAAAAGCTTTTAATCTCACCCTGTAACAGGCCCATGAGAAAGCGAGCCAGTGTCATTGAGAGAATGGGCTGGGAGCAGAAATGGGCCAGTATCGGGGTGAAGGCTGTCATCGACCCCCAGGCTGCTGCAGACAGCAGGAGGACCTTCTCCCCTCCCACCCTGAGGACACAAAACAACAACATAAGGTTTGTTTTAGCTTTAACCAGCATGTTTTTTTGTTTTTTATTTAATGATTGCACAACTCTTTAAATTTGCTTTGTCTGTTTTATGATGCTAACAGCAGATAAAAAGTAAACAACAAGCTCTCTAGGTCACAAACACAAAAGGCTCCTTGTGCCACTGTCTGTGATGATATGTAATGTAGATGTTCATCTGCCAGCAGGAAGTTTAAACAGATGTCAGGTAAATGTCAACATCCTTATCACATCTGACATCAGTGAATCAAACACTCCTCACCTATATCACCTCTCAGCATGACCTCAAAAGCACCCCACCTGTCACTGACGTAGCCACCAAACACTTGGGTGAAGCAGTAGCCCCAGAAGAAGCTGCCCAGCACCATCCCCGACTCCCTCTTGCTCCAGCTGAACTGCTCGGCCATGCTGACGGCACAGATAGGCATGGCCACGCGGGCGCAGTAGAGGAGGCATGTCCCGAGGAGCAGCACCACTGTCCATACCCTCGCCACCGGCCTGCACAGGAGGACAAGGAGGTGAGTTGGGTGAAGCTGAAAGGAGGCAGCATTTAGGGAGAAACCTTGGACTTTGTGGATGTTATTATGTAACTAAGGTAGAGAACTGCTACTGCCGCCTTTGCACTCCAGGAAGAGTAAACAGTGAGAGGATCATAGTATGCAAAGCTGTAGATCACAGTTCTTCTTTGTTGCAACATGAGCTTTACATTCAACTCATTGCAACAAAGAGGAAATGTTCTATGTGTACAAAACAATGTCTTGTCACTCCACAAAGTAGCTTTTTTCACACTGTTTGTATGCAGTCAAATGACGCTGAAGCTAACCATTGTCAACTCTGCGGTCTATTTGTCTTTATTTTCCTCCTCATGTCAGCTAGCTCTTGTCTTGTGCATGTTTAAGTATTTCATTGATAAAGAAGTCGTCTCATGCTGGCAATAAACTGACAAATAGATCACTTTAAGACATTTATTTTTCATATTAAATGTTAAATATGAGCTTTTTTTGCACAGCCTGCTGTCGCTCACATTATTTCACTCCAAACCCACAGCTGTGTTTATGGTTTTATCAATAAGGACTTGACTGATATGTTTTTTTTTCTTTAGAAGAATACCAATTATAAGTAATTAAGATAAGCAAGTAGAGTTGGTAACTGGTATTTGGAGCGGATCTTCTTTGCAGTTAAAGTGAAATACTGGTGTCAAAATTCTCAATAAAATCCAACACTAACTTTGTATATATGCCTTAAAGCACATATTGAAATGGACTGTGAGGAATTTCTGAGTGATCTTGTAAAAGTCTCATCTCTAGATATGTGTCTGATTGTAATCTACTACTTAAAATTAGATAATCACCGTTCCAATAGTTTTTTTTTCCCAAATGTTATTTCTCTTATCAGCTGGATTAACAAAGGGCAAAAATACAAAACAAAATGAATCTTTATTCTGATGGTCTGGTTTGCTTTTCAGTCCATTAAGATGCACTTGTAATAATTTCACTGTTTCGTAAGTAATTTAAAACTCTTCACAGGAGCTTTAAGTCACTTTTTAGTAGATCATATCTTCCCTCCAATACTGAATGATATAATCATTCATTGCCCATTTTCTACACCTTGTTCATCATGTTTTTTCATCAAAGTATATTTTTTAGCATATTTCTTAAGAGGAAGATTATTTAATTGTATAAAGTGAAATCAGTAATTGTTGTAAGGGAATGTCATGCAAATTAAGGTGTCAAAAGTCGGGATGAAACTATCGGCCAGGGTCGATAATCAACTAATAGGAGATCAATTTAAAACTTCACTTCACTATCACGACTTTGTCTCCAGCTTCGTCCCAACCATTATCCGATTGGTTACTTGCGCCGTAACGGCCAATCAGCAGTGAAAGCTGCGCATGCGAAGTGCTCGCACACACAGGGCAGAGAGGTGAAAAAGTTTGAGAGTAAGTTAGAGCAGCAGAGATAGAGTAAAAACCCAAGTTTGTATCATCAAAATTGTGATGCCAGTATTTTCACTTTTACTACAAATGAATATTGGCTCCGAATATTGCTCATCAGCCTTGTCTAGTAATACAAATACAGGTTTATCTCTGACCAAAACTTCATTGATGTTGTGTTTTTTGAAGGTTCAGGTTCAGGTCTAGAAACACAAAGTCCTTAAAGGGCATTGGATCAAAGTAAAGTTCAGTATTTGTTGGTCTTAGTACTTAACCAGCATCAAATGTGGCCTTAAGTGGCTTTTGCCCTCATATTCTGAGAATAGTTTGAACAATAAGTCAGTCATGTTTGGTTTGCTTTGTTCTCAAAAGTCAGAAAAGTTCAGTAGCTCAGGGATTTAAAAAGTAAAGGTGGAAAAACAAATTGAGCTGTTCAGCATAAGGTATTTGAGTAATGTGGCATGACCTTTGAGAGGCCATGGATGATATACGTGTCATTGTACCACTTCACACACTCAGGCACTTAAAGCTCGTTTATTTCCTGTTAAGGGACAACACACTGGAAATAATACAACTGATTTTACACGAGTGTGTTTTTCCAGTTTTCAGGTGAAGCCTCTCGTCAGGAGTTTGAATTGCTCTGATATAAACAAACAAGAAAAAAAACGACCCGAGCGTAAACGTTGAGGATGAAGTGAGTGTTTGTTACCTGGACCAGCAGGAGTTATGTTCAGGCCACTTCTTGTGAAATCCAGGGGCTCCGATCTTATCAGGCAGGTGGTTTTCCTTGTGACAGACCAAATCTGGACTATAGTTCTTGCCATATTTTTGAATTACTGCCATTCAACGCGAGGAAACAGCAGCCTCCTCTCAACCGCTTCGTCTCTTTCCGGTCGATCAGTCAGAAAAGTGAAAGATAAAAAACATCAAAGGTTTTCAGAAAGTAAACGCGCGCGAATTATATATAATCGGAGTTTTCTTTATTAAATCCCATAACCAGTAAGACCTGAATCACAGGAACCGGGCTGATGTGGCTTCAGTTCAATGCTGGAGGAGGGAGTCTTGTTTTCCTGATGCCCGAGGAGGAGTAATCCACGTGTCAGTTTTTCTCTCCTCCTCCTCCTCCTCCTCCTCCAGCTGCTAGCCGCGCAGTTCTTCCTCTGATCGGTAGGGTTAATCAGGAAGTGTTTTCTGTCTACTTCACCCAGCTTCACTTATCTAGTCTGCGGATTCATCCATGGCTGTATAGTTGTTGGTGAAAACAGCGGGGAGACGCCTCCAGCCCCGGCCCCTCTCTCTTCCATCATGACGGTGCGTTATTGGAAACGTGTCCGCGGAGGAAGCACCAGGACGCCGTCTCCTCCTGACCCGTCCCCGCCGCTGAAAGAAGCGATGATGGAGCCTCGAAGCTGAAGCTGTGGTTGAACAGATATGCGCAGTCAGAGCCTACAAGGTGGTTAGTCTATCTACCCCTGGGTTTTTTTGAGTTTACAGACGTCGTTACATAAGACTCTGCAGTCTGCACAACTTTTAGATGCTCTCAGCGTGATGGTGGAAAGTGCACTCACATCCTTTACTCAAGTTAAAGTGACACCACAGCTTTTACACCACCAGATATAATATTCATGCAGTACTTTGCATTGTTTAACGCTGGTTATTGGAGCCTTTACTTTAACAATGGACCTAATTATACTTCTACGAGAGTGATAGGCTTTTTCACTACATTTGATATTCACATATCTTATCTATTATCAATAAATTGTATAATATATGGCATGATAGCAGGAATTTTGATTTCTTTTCAAGAAGGTTAGAGGTGCACAGACTATGAACTTTTTAAAGCACACCTAAAACTAACCTTTGCTTTAGTTTTACGTATTTATTCATTGAGTCTTGATCTTAACCCTCTGATGCCTGAATTATGAAAGTCAGTGTGAGGATTTTTCCATTGAGTGTTTTTTATTTCTTTCAAGGCATGAAAAAAAATCCCAATTGATTTATAGTTTATAAGCTTTTTCACCCTCAAATGTTTATCTATACCACGTTCAAAAATATGTATGTTTTGAGAAAAAAAATGAAAACTTTTTTTTCAGGCCCTCAGAAGAATCCTGACACAGGCTAATATGAATTTCCGCCACATGAACCATTGAATTTAGGAGTAGATAATGTCTAAATAGGTTTCCACTGTAGTGACCACTTTGCACCACAGGGTTAATCTATTTAAAGTCATAATATATTTATTAATCTATTTTATAGTTATATATCCATAATTAATTATCTTATCATCAGTGTTAACTTCCTTTTTATTTATTTATTTTTTTCCCATACATCAGTCGTTTAGTATTTTATCCTCTTATTTATGTCTTTTAACCTTGTATTATTCTCTAAGTAGGAGTTTTAACGCCTTATTCTACCTTCAGTGTTTCCTCATTAAGATGTCCTGAAAGTGTTTGTTGGGGGGTGGGGTGGGTGGGTCACCTTACTTTCTTTTATTACTTTTATTAATTTTTAGTTTGTTAAGCATTTTGTTCAACCACCTTGTGTATGAAAAGTGCTCTCTAAATAAAGTCTGATTGATCAATTGATTGACATGTTGATGTGTTTACACAGACAGGTATACGTTAAAGAGAAGGCAGAATATTGTCTTGAAATAATTTCAGTCTTTTAATTGCAAAGGATTGCTTCAAATTATAAACTCACATAGTTGAAAGAAAATATTCATAACTAATTTTACATGCAAATAGTAGAGCAAGGAACCATCCACCCAGTTCTCAAGCAATTCTATGAAACCAAAACAAAGTTATGACAAGATAACTTTTGAAATTGGGAGAGTTAAATCATGGTTTATAAATACTGTACAATACAGAATACACTGTAATGACAAAAGGTACCAAAATCCATATTATTTCAGGACACTAAAACAACCGTGGTTCATATATATAATGAATTAGTAATCATACTTAAATAGAATAGTATCCTTGGGCACTTTTTTTCACTATTCGAAAAAGGTTTCACTGTTTTGACACTTTTATTTAAGTGACATTGTTTATTAATTACTTTAAATTGTGTTGGAGCATCTCCACGTGCTGCCCCTCTTGTGTAACTCCTTAAAACTGCTTTATTTTGCTTCTCAGCAACATTTTAGCATGAATACTATACCTTGGCGGTCAAGTTGACACTTTGAACTTCTTGTGTTTCTCTGGGCCTCTTTCTTTCATTGCTTCATGTTCATTGTAAAGTGCTCAGAGCAGTGGACAGAGGTCAACATGGGCAGACTGTCACTATCTTCTCACAAGTTCACTAGTTTTTCTTTCTTGTGCTGATTTTTGATGGGAACTGACCACCGCAGACGAGGAACAACCCACAAGAGCAGCAGTTTTCGAGAAACTGATGACTCATATCTTTAGCATGACACATTTTTCCTGCTCTCACCACATCGACCTCAAGGACACAATGTACTTCTGCTATTCAACATATCTCACTCACTCACAGGTGCTATTGTAAATGCCGACTCAATGTTATCCTCTTCACCGGTCTGTGGTCATTATAGCTGTGGCTGATTTGTGTCAGCTTGTGGGACTGTAGCTTTCATAAGTTTTTGGTATATAGCAATGACATAGCATTGTATGACCAAGCTGTCTTTTCTCTTTTCTTGTTTGTAGTGATTATTATAAGAATGAACAGTTTGCATTCAAGATGTTGTTGCTTTGAGTTCATGTGTCTCAACGTCAATAACCCAGAGTACAATTACCTCTGTGACTTTCAAAAGCAGATGTCAGTTCACAGTTTGACAGTTAAAAAAACCCACAAAGCTTTGTTGTCTCTTGACTTGCGCTGTTTAAAAATTCACTTTTATTGCAAAATAATATCCCAGCAAAAAAAGCACATCAAATTTGCAAAAAGAGCTACTTATTCCATACATGTAAATAATCCATCTGTAAAAGTATCTCCATGTCTGCTGACATAGATGTAATGTACTCATTCACATCTTCTGTAATCAGTGATATAACAGTATGAATCTGAGGCTGCCTTTACGCTTGCAGTCACAGTACACCTCAATGTCTGAAATCATTCCAGGGATCTTGCTTTGTTCAACTTATCTGCTACTGTAAGCTATATAGCTCAATATTTCTTTTATTTATTCTTTGTTTGCCTCTACATCAGCATGTATTCGTAACATTTCAAGCAATAATGCATTAGGTATCTAGAGCTGAATTCAACTGTCAGTGTCACAGTAGTTTAAAACATCCCCAGTATCTTGCTTCAGCTATTGCCGTCACATAAAGCACTAACTAATCAACTACTAGCTGAAATATTGATGCTTTTTGTACGTAAAAGTCTGTTTACTTGTGGCAATGCACACTGCACCAACGATTTTCCTGAAACATCAAAGTATGCCTGTTTGTAGTGGTCACACACCAAATGTGACAGCCTAATTTAGGCTTTATTCACATCCTCTTATGCAAGCAACTTTCCCTGCCCACAGACAGAAAAACTAGTGAACTAATCTTACATAAACAAGTATGTAAATAATAATACCGGGTAAAGTTATGGTCTGCATATTATTTTAACATGAGAAGTCATTTTAAAATGCCATCAATCCAGTCTTCACATTCTACGTTATCTAAGTATCAAAAGCAACCCTTACAAAAAGAAAAGGTTGAATTTTCTATGAGTCAGTTTGTGGGGGTATAAATAGATAAAGGAAATGTGTCCGTTTTGTTACGCTGCAGTATGTTTTCACTGTGGGTCCTTATTTTGGGTCTTCGATGGTTCCCTTGCTGAGGTCTGTCATTTTGGGGTACTTCACTTTCTTTTGGTCAAGTTCATTTTGAGCCCACAGCAACAGCTTCAGGAGCTTGGCCAGCTTAGGTGTTGACTCTCTGTTTTCGTAGTCCAACACACACTGATTCACTTCACTCCAAACCTGTATGGCAAACACAAAGACAAGTTATTACTTTGCATATTTTTAAAGTTTAACTCAAAATTATTCACTAAATCCATGTTTTTTGTTATTTACACTGAGCAATTCCATATACTTTATTCATTAATGATTCTGTAAACGCATTGCCAAAAACAAAGGTGTACTTGATTAATGTGCTTTAACTCTACCTTTTGTCTCTGCATCATGTTGAGCAGATCTCCAAAAGGTGAGTCCTCGGGGTTGTCAAACGCCAGCAGGGCCAGCGTCCTCTCCATCTCGGTCAGACATTCTCGGCTCTCCTCTCCCTGCTCTGCCAACTGAGACTGGGCAAATTCAAGGGCCGCTTCAGTCTCCCTCAAACGGATCAGCTCAATTAGATGCTGCTGCTGCAGATTCAAAAGAGCATGGAATGTATAAGGAAATAAAATATAAAAATATCCCAGAAATAATGTCTTTGACGCTAACTACTAGGGGGCTACATAAATTCAGAGGTAGCATTTAAAGGTAATGTAGTACAACTTTGTGCTATATATCTTGATTTTGTTTCAACACTGATGTACAATAACAGCATAATGGGAAGTTTTCTCATATCGTGCAGACTTAATGATGTTAAATTACCTGTAAGTGGAAGTAGAGGTAACGGTTAGTGTCCAGCAACTCTGGATGCAGACTGTTGATCAGTGCGATGGCATCTTGGATCTGTCCCTTTAAGATCATCTCTCTGATCTTGATTCTTTCGTCCAAGGAATCCAAGTCCACACTCGGCTCAATCCCAGACTCCATCCTAAACTTCTCCGCTGCCTCCTTGAAGCCCTCTGTTGGAGAGACACTTCATTAATTAACCCTTGCATTGGCTGCAAGTTTACTCTGTGCTGTCTGTTCTGACTGCTTTCAAAGTTATAAAGTTAGAGGTGTAAAATTTTCTCCTTTTAATGAAGATATTTCCAATATATCCACTTGTACTTATCCCTTTTGTGATATGTGGTGGGTTACACCTTATTTACAAGTATACCTCTTTTTGAGTAGAAAAGGCCAATTTTTTGGGTATGGTTGTGCCCAAAATTTTACACCCTCTAGCAGAATTTCTGATTTTTGACCTTTTCTCAGAAAGCATGAATGATAACACAAACTCTTTTCATCACCCATAGTTAGTAGTTGGGTAAAGAAATTTTTTGAAAAGACAATTAGTTACTCTTTTTAAATCATAATGACAACAGAAACTTCAAAAAATTACTCTGATCAAAAGTTTACACACTCTGGTGGTTTTGGCCTGATAAATGCACAAAAGTGAATACAAAAGTGTTTGAATGTCTACTAAAGGTAACCATCCTCACCTGTGATCTATTCGCTTGTAATCAGTGTGTGTGTATAAAAAAACTGAACAGGGTCATTTTTGAAGTTTCTGTTGACATTTTGATTTAAAAAGAGTTAACACTGTTTATCAATAAATGTCTTCACCCAACCTCTAACCATGAGTGACAGAAAATGTTTTTGTGTAATCATTCATATTTTCTGAGAAAAGGCAAAAAAAAAAATCAGAAATTCTGCTGGGCGTAAACTTGTAGGTAAAACTGTACATATCTTGATGTATTGTCACAAAAAAGGTATGCCAAAATGTAGGCAGGAATTTGTTTTGAAATCATTTCAATTTATTTTATTTTATTTTATTTTTGATGGCAGCAAGATACTTCAATATTTTATAAAAATGCATAGTTTAACAGTAATCGCCATATCTATGTTTACATGCAAATAGCATAATATGAAACTTTCCATGTGATTTTGAAGCAATTCTACTTCAGAAAACCAAAGTTATGGCGAAATTACTTTTTTTTAAAAAACGGATCAATTGACCCGAAGACAAAAGGGATGTTGCACCTTGGCAACTGACAGGTATGGAAGCCCATTTCCACCAGGTAAACAAATTAAGAGGCTATTTTAATTTTCAACCTGACGGATACAAGCTGCTCAATGATGAAAAAAAAAAAAGTCGGTAGCTCACCGGTCACAAGGTAGTTCATTATGAGCCTGTTCATGTCCGCTCTCTGAATATGGACATTGTTGAGTTTATCCATCCACTCTTCCCTCGTTATGTCCTCCGGCTTCTCTGCATAACTCATTATGATTAAATCCTAAATGGGTAAACAAATGCATACATCGTTAGCTGACAAAAAAGGCATTTCTCGGACATTTATTAATATTGTAGAAGTTAGAAAATCATTGTGAAAAGTACACAAAGATATAACGGTTCTGGTATCTTGTTGTTTAGTATAACTGCTACACAGCACCGGAAATCCTACATCAAAACACTTTGGGCCTATGGATAAAAACACAACATTGAAGCCTGACTTTCGTCAACACAAATCAAAACAAAGGCAACTTCCTCCTTTCGGTTTATGAATAACCAAAAAAACACGCCAGGAGCTGGTTTACTTCTATGTTGTCCTCTAACATTTCGATATGCAATTCAAGTGAAATGCATGAACAGAGACAGCTCATTTTTTTTTTACCTGAAAAATCTGTCGCTACTTTCCAGCAGTAGCTAACCTCCCAGCGGAAGAAAGCGTCTACTTCCTCTTCTGTCTCCGGTTACATTCACAACACAACACGGCACACTACTGCCCCCCAGAGTATATCATAGGCATCGCATCTTCCACTTAATAATTCCAAAGTGTAGCCAAATACTTCTTTGGAGTATCAAAATGAAGTTTATATTACTTCTATCTTTTCTAATAATAGTGTAAAATTTCATTGTATTAATGTTTGCATCACTGAGCAAATGGCTAATAAACATCTGCTGACATGTGACATAACATTCATTTGATAAGGGAAGTGTTCAGCTGTCCTCAGCATAAAATCAAGACATATACTTGTGGAACTTGTTTTTCTGTTGACCTCCAGATGAACTGTAAGACATCCTCTTGTTTATCCTGCTGAGTATAAAAAGGCAAGGGACCGACCCTTATTTGCAGACAGTGCAGATTTGCTTGCTTCTTCTTTGCAAGGAAGTGAAGACAAGACAAAGACACTGGAATGGTTCACTGTGCTTTACTATTTAGTGAAAGAGGAGTTTGCAGCATGCGATCTTAGTGTATCTTTTCCCATCATCAAGTCCATATATCCATAATATTGACACAAACAATTTTTTTGTTTGGAATAGTACGTCCACTTTGAGACAACTTTTAAACTTTTAAGTTACATTTAATTTTCAAAGCCTAATCCAAAAGTCAATTTGGCTGTATAAATTACTTGATTTGATGTGCCATCTTAGTTAAGTTTTTGCACTTGTGTGGGTTTTTTTTTTTTTCATAGTGTTGATATTTAGCCTTTTTATTTGCAATAACAACTGTAAAGATGAAAAAGAAAGTAGCTATAGAAATAGCCTTCAGAAAACCCTGAATGAAATACACTCAAAAAATGAACCAATGAAATTATTTTATTTTTACCTGGACATATTTATCTGCAATATTTATCCGCCTGTTGACAGTGCAATCTGTAACTCTCTTAAAACACTGTGTAATATCTTAACACCTATTCACTGCTCAATATCTGTTTAACACTGTTCATCCTGCTGCGGTCACAATGTTTGTAATGACAATATCGCCTTTGGTGCTTATTGCTTCTGGCAGTAACTGCATGTTTTATATTGTTTATAGTATTGCTTATGTTTGATTTTTTTTTCCTCTGTTCCATTTATTTATTTATTTTACTGCTGTATTTCTGGTTCTGATTCCGATTGTTTTCAACTCACTCAATACATTTAGATGGAGCCAGTTGACATAATAAATGTATGGTTTTTTTTTTTTTTTAGTAGTATCCTTACTTCTTTTAACAAGTTAACGACTCTCCTTTTCAGGTTAAATCTATCGCTAATTTAATTTCTTTATCAGTTTCCCATCTCTTGCCTGTATTTTTTCTTCACAAGTGTTTCTTTAGAAAATATACCGGACTTTTTCAACAGGGGAAGTTTACTTCGCCTGCCTCCCAACAACCTCGACCGTTTACTGTTTCCATGGTTACGACTCTGGTAACTTTAGCCTCAGAGGTCCCGAGGGATGCTAATTATTCGGAGTTTACGTTAGTCTTTGATATATTCACCTTACTGCGAATATATTGAATGAAGGAAGGGGTAAGGTTTTTGTTTTTGTCGTAATTATTTTTTCCAGAATCAACATTTGACTTAATGTTTATGTCGAACATTAGCTTATTCTACGTCTAAAACTCCTGTGAAGCATCAATATTGTGCTAAATATGGTTTGTTAGCCTTGCATTGAAACGCAAAAGCTCTTATTTTGCTCTGTTTATTCTAATATATGTTACTTCCAGTGGCTGTTTACCCGAGATGGCCGCCTGTCCCGCAGTTTTGAAGGAGACAGTGGTGAAGAACATGTCGAGGTTTCCAGTCCTGCCCCCCATTGAAGGCCCACAACAACAGCAGCAGGATGAGATTGCACAGGCCACTGCAGCAAAGGAGGAGATAAAACAAAGGATAAGTGCTCAGAGGAAACTACTGCCACACAGAAGGAGTAAAGTGCAGAAAGAACAACTGCAGAAGATACTGTATGTTTGTTTTGAATCCATATGTTAGTGATAAAAGCAGTTGTGAGAGAATAACCACATCATCTAAGGCAGCTATTCTCAACCTTTTTGAGTCGTGACCCCAAATTGAACATGCACTGGCATATGGGACCCCCACATACAAAAATCAACACAAACCAATTAAAATCTAAACAAAAAAGTGGGGAGAAAAACAGCTTATGGGTCATTTTGACAACATTTTTGTCTTCACATTTTTGTGTAAGAGTTTTTTGGAGTCTTTATTAATCTTATCAGGCAGTATGTTCAGTTCACAAGTCAAACAAATCTGCCAACGGAGTAAGAAAAAATTTGCTCCATGAAATGCAAATAATGTCTTAATACAAGACGCTTTTTTTTTTCTTACTCCATTTTTAAAAATTGTTACAAGCAATTCAGACTTTATTTTTTGTTTCTTAAGAACTCGAAATGAGACATTTTTTTCCGGACTGGTCAGTTGAATGTGGCTCATATTAGGAATAAAAAGGCAATTTTTACTAAAAACAAGTCAAACACTTAACTCGTTCAGGAAAATCACTACAGTTCAGATTAAAGAAACTTAGCCGATACAACAAATTTTGGAAAAGTAATGAAGCAGAAAACAACTTAAACAAACCTGCCTGAAATTTTGTAGATTAATATTGGTCAGAATTTTCCCAAAATAACTTGGAGACCCTGCACAAATCATCTCGTGACCCCACATGGGGTCCCGACCCCAAAGTTGAGAAACATTGATCTAAGGAATACAAATATGAACACCAGTGTTTCTGTGTTGAAATGACTGTTCAGTTTTTTCTGACAGGGCGTCTAAAGCGATGGAAGCCTACAGACAGAGCAAAGACAGGAAGGCGGCGCGCAGCCAGTCACCAGAGCCACAGCTTCCACCTTCTGTAAGACAATTATCAATCCATTCATAAATTTTAAGTCTAAACCTACAAAATCAGCAGCAATGTGACTTATTTCAACAATTGTTTTGCAGATGATCAGTGAGGACCGAAAGCGTAGGGTGAGTGAATTTATTGGTTTAAATCT
Organism: Thalassoma bifasciatum; assembly: GCA_008086565.1. Classification (NCBI taxonomy): domain Eukaryota; kingdom Metazoa; phylum Chordata; class Actinopteri; order Labriformes; family Labridae; genus Thalassoma; species Thalassoma bifasciatum. Next base: position 452,075 of record RPOG01000231.1, on the reverse strand, counting down.
GGCCTCTTAAGAAATCAGTGCTCATGTAACTGCATGACATGCCACTCTTAATTTGCTTAAATCTCATGTGCAGATGAACTACACGTTCCTGAAGCGCTGTGTGGAGAATAGCCCAGTGGCTCCAATCCAGCAACACTGGTTAGACTCCATAGTCGCCCGTGTCCCACCTAGACTTCGAGAAAATCCAGAGACCAAAAAACTGTTGCAAGAGCTCTCCAAAGAAGTCAGCGAAGAATTCCACAGTGTGATTGTCAGGCACACAGGTAATGCCACATATTTGGGTGATCCAATGTAGAGCACAGGTGAACCATGCTTATAATATGTCATTCTTTTTCCCTTTAGTGGACACAGTGCTGAAGAGTCCACAGAACGAAGGACTCAACTCCAAACAACAGACAGCTTCCCAAACAAAGTGAGGGTCTTGAAAAGTAAAAATGATTGTGGAAACAAAAAGACAGGATTTGGTGTTTTGGATGCCTTTTTTTGAGGAACATTTTGAATCTGTTGCAGGATCCTTGATTTACCCCAACCTCATCATAACAGCTTCATCAGAAGCCGCAAGCTTTTGCAAAAAAATCTGCACATTCTTCATCCGGTAATGCAGACCATCCTCAGTACTGGCCACATGACATTCTCGCCACTGATCCTGGTGAATCTTTCAAAGTATCGGTAAGGATAAACAACACAAGAGCATGAAACTGCAAAATTAGATACACAGCCATAATTCGTCATGTGATGATTCCAGATTTAGAGTATTATATATTTTTGATTTATTTCCCTTCAGAGCGTCAGGACCCGTAGATTCTAAGAGCCTTCAGAACAAAATGGCTGTGCACTGTAAGAGGACAGAGGACCGTATCATGAACACATGGTTCCCCAAAATCATCAGCTTATTGACAAGTAAGGAAACATCGGAAAGAGTCAAAGAGGACAAACAGGACGCCTTCTTCAAGTGTGCATCAACTCTTATCTCAAATCAGGTGAGATTTTTTAGACCTGAGATTAGCAGAATGAGTAATCATTGTTCAGTGCTCTCTTTGGAGACAGAATATGTGCTACAGTTCATCTTAAGAGCCAAAACCCAACAAAAATGTACCTCTTGGGGGGGCTTGTTAAAACATACCATTGCATTGTTGAATACTATTGTAAACTCAAAGTAGAGCCTGCCAGGATGTCAGATCTCTTTGCCATTAACATTTGTCTCCTGTAAATTCACAGCTGAAATCCATGCTTCATAGAAGTGTAGAGGAGTTTGCTCGCCTGTTTGATCCAAAAAACAGCCACAGCTTGCCTGTCTTTCGCATGGCCTTAACATTCGATGATGAAAAGATGGAAATTTATCCCACCTTACACGACCTGAAAGCTTCTGTTTTAGACATTCTTCATGCCATCACACATACACTGCAGGTAAGATTGTGTTTAACAACAATTTTGAGATCATTTTTTTTACATTATTTCTTGCTTTATAAACGTTAATTTCAATATTTGTGACCCACAGAGAGTACAAACTGTCCACTCTTGGCTGCTTCAAGGCTCATCTTCTTTTGTGGACGCTAAAGTTGCTGATCACATCCTGGCACAGGCGAAGGTCACTGTGAAAACAGCTGTTCACAAGAATCTAAAGGAACCTGAGAAACATTTCAAAAGCTATGGTGATTTTTCCAGAATCATATTTTTCTTATTATCATCCCATGACTTTGACTGAATGATTTCTTTTTCCTGCCCTGTTTTGCAGTTGATAAGTATGATTGGTTAGTCAATGGAACAGCGAAGGCTAGAGTGGAAAATTTCATGACTGAAGAGCACTCTTTTGAAGAGTACACCAAAGTAAGAAGCAGATTCAATTTTAACTGCATATGTTTTACAACTTCTGCGGCACTTTTCCATTTTCCTGATGACTGTCAAAGTGTGATGTCGTTTCTTTTTAAAGCAAGTGGAGGAGTTTCGTTCTCTGTCAAAGGAGATTATCAGCCTACCAGCCAAAGCCCACTTCACAATGGTCCATCTGGACTGTGAAGAGCTGAAGCAGGGCCTGGCCAACAAAGCCAAAAACTATGCCGAAATACTTCTAAAGAAACTCATCGCGGACCACCGTGGGCAAAATCTACAGTGAGTCACTTCTTGTAGCTTAATTTGCGAAGCCTCTTGTTAGTGTCTAAATCCTCCGATTTTTCTCACGGTTTGTTTTTGTCTCTTCAAAGGATCTGCTCAGAATTTGAAACCATCAGAGAGACCACTCTGAAAGTACCAGAGACGACAGATGCAATGACTCAGCTCATTGATTATATTAAGTTTATTAAGACGAAGGGTATTGAAGAGCTTAATGAGAAAATACAGGTGACAAACCTCATTATTGTGTAACAAACAGTCTATTTGCAAGTGAGTAATCTTACATCAGGTCTAATTTGTTTATTGTCTCAACAGGAAAGCTACGACAGACTGATTTACCTCCTGAATGTCTACATTGTAGATGCACAGGATCAAGAACTTAATTCTACTGTCTTCCTCTGGCCACAGAAAATCCTCCAAGTCTTTGAGCTCAGTCAGGAGGTAGCACTCGTGTCTCTAACAGGAACATTATGTTGTTGTTTTTATTCCCCATGGATGACCTGACTCTGTCTGGACGGTTTTGTCCATTTTTCCAGATGCTGCAAACCGCCAAGCAGAAAGGAGAAAAAGAGTTGATAGCCAAGAAAGAGAGAATGATGTTAGAGCTGGCAAAATTGAGATGCAGGGCAGAGGAGTTTTCATGTTGCTCGGAGCTGGACATGATGCAGCAGGTACAGAGTCATGAGGACTTTCAGATATTGTTACAGAAATAGTTCTGACATTGCGGGTAATGGATATTATATTCCCTGCATATTAAGGTGACCTTATATGGTGTGTGTTTAAACCTATCGGCCAACAGCGCCCCATGTATTTCCTTTCTGAAAGAATATTGTTCAAAAAGATGAATACCAATTTTATCTGTCAAAGCAGTACAAAACAACACCACAGCCTGTTAACTTAGCATAAAAACAGGAGTAGTTGAGCCTTGTTCTCAACATAAGTATCACAATTTGTTTGTTGGTATGACTTAATCTCCAAAACATTTTTGTCCCTTATAGACTCAAATAGTCTGACGAACAAGGTGTCACAAAGTCTCTTTAAGATTTAAGAAATGTATCGCAATAGCAAATGGACAGACCGATATATGGAAATTGTTACAAAATGAGGAGTAGATACTGAAGTTTTTTTAAACTAATTGAATAGGAGAAATAGTTTTGTATGCAAACACTGAAAGGCCTGTATTACACTATCAAAGTTTTCCTCAGAATTTCTGTCCCTGTTTTTATACACTTCTTTTGCCATGCAAGAATTGATGGATGTGATGGTGGATCTCTGCCATAACTATTTCTGCAGTTTCACTAAGTCTGTGTGTTTTATTTTGCTCCAAAAAACCATGAAACACTTTGCGTCTTTTTTTTTTAGGAGTAGCCATTCTTTAGGGATTCATTTATCAAAACCTCCTAGCAATGACACACTTGAAATATACAAACGCAATGTGATTCGTAAGTTTTGTAACTATTGAGTACATAAAACTTATTGGTTAAAATGTCTCATCAGTTGCCTTTGTAATACAGTTTTAAAATTTTAAATGTGGAGAGGCTGTATGGACACCTTGAATAACCCACTATAAAATATTCATTTGCTTCTAGAAATAACATGGGGGAGTGAGCTTTAGGTAGACTAAATTTTAGGTTTTTTTATTTAGGAAAGAGCTACTGTTGTTGTTTTGTTCCATCATGTAGTTGAATGTAAGCTAAGCATTGGATGGTTTCAGCTTCCCATCGAACAGACAGATATATTTTGAATTGTGCCTCCCTCTAAGAAAGCTAATCTTTGAATTTGGAAGACCAAAATAAGAAGACTGGACCTAAAATAGGAATATACTGTTGCAGTCCTTGTTCTTCCTTTGTGCATCAGAACAATATGAAGATTATTAATTTCATGAGAAATGTTATTGTGCTTGTCAACACATTTTTCTGATCAAATTTAAAATTAACCATGTTTATTTCTTTTGGGCAGTATTTAACAAATATCAGAACAGTCCAGAAATTTCTCCAGGAGGCTGAGGACACCATTGCTATGATTAACAAGGAAGAGGAATTCTACAAATGGGAGCAAACATCTTATCCTGAAGTTGCAGTCATCAAAGATGGCATTGAACCGTATCATAGGCTGTTTGGACTTGTGCTGAAGTGGCAGCGCACAGAGAACAGGTCTGACGTCACACTGGCACATACTGCTTGATAATGAAAAGTCACATGATAACCTGTTGTTGTGTTCTGGTGAATAGATGGATGGACGGTTCCTTCCAGGACCTTGATGGTGAAAGCATGGAGGGGAAAGTTGATGAGTTTTTCAGGGAATGCTTCAAGATGCAGAAGTTTTTCCAACAGAAACAGAATAAAGCTGAGCAAGAGATGGAGAAGATGGCTGGGGCAACCAAGAGACGTGATAGTGTGGATAGTCCAAGGAAGCAAGAAAGTCCATCAGTCCTTCTGTGCTCCACTGTTCTGGAGCAGATCAAAGAATTTAAGGTTCTATATCCAGCAAAATTTACAAGGAATTCAGAAAAGAAAGTCTTTTTTGCTGATAATGAACTTTTATGTTTGATGTGTCATCAGAACTATATCCCTGTGGTTTCCATTTTGTGTAACCCGGGGATCCGAGATCGTCACTGGGCCCAGATGTCAGACATTGTGGGATACGATCTTACCCCTGACTCAGGCACTACACTACGTAAAGTTCTCAAACAGAACCTGACTCCATACCTGGAAGAGTTTGAGTCTATCAGTGCAGCTGCCAGCAAAGTGAGAACTCCCAAAACACTTGTCTTCATTATTTTCCAAAGAATACAACCCAAATCAAAGAGCTTATTACTTAATGCCTGCTGTATTTGTCTTAACAGGAGTTTTCTCTGGAGAAGGCCATGCAGACCATGGTGCATATTTGGGATGGAGTTTATTTTCACCACCAGCCTTACAGGGAGACAGGAGTGTCCATCCTCACAGCTTTAGATGAGATTCAGACAATGCTTGATGACCAGATTGTAAAGACTCAGACTATGAGGGGCTCACCTTTCATCAAACCATTTGAAAATGAGATCAAGGTTCTGGAGAATTTTTTGCACTCTGTTCAAATCAGTAATTGCCTATTGAAGTTTTCAAGAGTTATTCTGATTTTGCCCGAATCAGATTGAGCATTGTGTAACTTTTTGTTCTGTGACTTCAGCATTGGGAGGAGCGTCTTCTTCGAATCCAGGAAACCATCGATGAATGGCTGAAGGTTCAGGCCCAGTGGCTTTACCTGGAGCCAATTTTCTCCTCTCAGGACATCATGCAGCAGATTCCTGAAGAGGGACGACTTTTCCAAACTGTCGACAAAAACTGGAAAGAGGTCATGAGGCACTGTGTGAAGGACCCAAAGGTAATCTTGACCAGTACTTTATTCTTGACAAATCAAAATTATAGATGAATTTTTCTGTTAACTTGTGATCTGTGATGGTAGATTCTGCCAGCAACCGCGCTTCCTGGTTTATTAGAGAAACTTCAAGACTCAAACTACCTCTTGGAAAGCATCATGAAAGGATTGAATGCTTATCTGGAAAAGAAGCGTCTCTTTTTCCCAAGGTACCTGAAAGGATTTTGTGTTTTCTTTTTTCAATTCTTTCTTAATATCACAGGTAGTAATGCTTACGCTTATGCTTATGTTTGTCAGGTTCTTCTTCTTGTCCAATGATGAAATGCTGGAAATCTTATCTGAGACCAAGGACCCACTGCGAGTGCAGCCCCATCTGAAAAAATGCTTCGAGGGTATTTCAAAATTGGACTTTCTACCTAATCTGGACATTCAGGCAAGACGCTCACAATCACACATGATTTCATGTTTGCATGACAGCAAAGTTAATAAGCTTTTGATAAACTCATTCTGTTTCTCCCCAGGCCATGTATAGTAGTGAGGGGGAGCGAGTGCCACTGATCCAGAATATCTCAACATCTGAAGCCAAAGGAGCGGTGGAGAAGTGGCTTGTGCAGGTGGAGGATCTTATGCTACAAAGTGTCAGAGGTGTAGTGGCCCGGTCCAGATTGGTGAGCTCATGGCATCATGCTATGTTTGTGTGTGTGTGTGTGTGTGTGTGTGTGTGTGTGTGTGTGCCATTTTTTTCATTTTCTAGGGACACCCCTAATATATAATCAAAGGGTCTTTTTTTATAGGCCTACGCAGAGACAGCACGAAACCAATGGGTGAAGGATTGGCCTGGACAGGTGGTACTCTGCACCTCCCAGATTTACTGGACCTTAGAGGTTCATGAAGCCATCAGATCGGGAGCTGATGTAAGAAATTGAATCTTATTTATTTAGGAATTAAATTTGTTAAAACCATTTGAAATAAAGATTACACTTAATGATAAATTATAAATGAATAGTGCTGCAGTTACCGTATAATCTTGACTTTTCCTCTTTGAAAAGCAGTACACCATAACATAGCACTAATAACCAGATTTCCTTTTCTGTGTAGGGTTTGAAGACTTACTATCAGCAACTCCAGAGCCAGCTGAATGACATTGTGGAGCTTGTGAGGGGGAAACTGCCCAAACAAACAAGGATCACCTTAGGAGCGTTGGTCACAATCGATGTACATGCCAGGGATGTTGTCATGGAGTTAATCGAGAAAGGTGAATGCTGAATAAACTGTCAGATCATAAACATTCTTGAAACAAGTACGCTCAAGAAATCAGATGATAATCTCCTGTTTATTGACAGGTGTTTCAAGAGAAACAGATTTCCAGTGGCTTGCTCAGCTACGTTACTACTGGAGCAACGAAAATGTTCGTGTTCGCATCATCAACTGTGACGTTAAGTACGCCTACGAGTACCTGGGGAACTCACCACGTCTGGTTATCACCCCGCTCACAGACAGATGCTACAGAACACTGGTAAAGAAACAGAATTTGTTTCTAACCTTATCTTCTTAATGTAACAATAATGTAACAACAATGAGCAGATACTCAAACTGTAAACTTTGTTGCCTCAGATTGGGGCTTTCTACCTGAACTTGGGTGGTGCTCCTGAGGGTCCAGCTGGAACGGGAAAGACGGAAACCACCAAAGATCTTGCTAAAGCTCTAGCTGTGCAGTGTGTGGTCTTCAACTGTTCTGACGGGCTGGATTACCTTGCAATGGGAAAAGTAACTACAGTGGAAAACTTTCAAAATTGAATAGTCAGTTTTGGTGTTATAGTTTTGATTGCAAAATATTCTATTTAATGAACTTCCTTGCATTATCTCACAGTTTTTCAAAGGTCTGGCGTCATCTGGTGCGTGGGCCTGCTTTGATGAGTTCAACCGCATTGAGCTGGAGGTGCTGTCTGTAGTGGCTCAGCAGGTTTTGTGCATCCAGAGGGCAATCGAGCTGAAACTGGAGTACTTTGACTTTGAAGGAACAATGCTCAAACTCAACCCAAACTGTTTCGTGTCCATCACAATGAACCCGGGCTATGCAGGACGATCAGAACTCCCGGACAATCTGAAGGTGTCCAATCAGTTAAATCACATTTTATCAATCACTGTGGATCTGCACAGTCACACAATGTTGGCTGTTTCTTCTTCTGCATTATTGATGAAGTTAATCACATTATTTGATCCCAATTGTTTGAATCATTCTCGTCTGTGTTCCAGGTTTGAATTATTCACTGTGATGCAATGATGATGCTTTTACTCCCACACGGTATAATGTCACAAAAGAAGAAGTTTGTGACTGAAAAACTGAAAGATTGTCTTTCTCTATTTTCTCCGTGCAGGTGTTGTTTCGAACAGTGGCTATGATGGTCCCAAACTATGCTCTCATCGCTGAAATCTCGCTGTATTCTTATGGCTTCCTCAATGCCAAACCTCTGTCTGTGAAGATCGTAATGACCTACAGACTCTGCTCAGAGCAGCTGTCCTCCCAATTCCATTATGATTACGGCATGAGGGCTGTCAAAGCTGTTCTTGTGGCTGCAGGGAATCTCAAGCTCAAGTATCCTGATGAGAATGAGGACATCCTGGTATTTGTGCTGACATGACTATAAAATGTCCTACATTACCTGTTTTCATACTCATGAAAAGTTTTGACCCTTTCTGTTTTTTCAAAATGTTGTAAATTACAGCTCCTGAGGTCCATAAAAGATGTCAATGAGCCCAAATTTCTTTCCCACGATATTCCACTCTTTAATGGAATCACCAGTGATTTATTCCCAGGCATCTCACTTCCTGAGGCAGACTATCAGGTCAGAAATGTTGAGAAGTTCTTTTTTTCCATTGTCTTAAATCCAATAAAGGCTCTGTTTTGGATTAATCACATTTGTAACAGTGTTTTTTTCATACCCTCTGCAGCTGTTTCTGGAGGTTGCAGACGAGTGCTGTACAAATCACAACGTGCAGCCAACACAAGTTTTCTTAGAGAAGATGATCCAGACCTATGAAATGATGATTGTCAGACATGGGTATGTTGTATTTCATGAAGCTTTGAGTTAAGTTCTGTGAATATTTGCAACATTAAGAAAATATTCCATGTTTTCCAGGTTCATGCTTGTGGGAGAACCATTTGCTGGAAAGACCAAAGTGCTGCATGTTCTGGCTGACACACTGACTCTCATGAATGAAAGAGGGTACGGAGAGGAGGAGAAGGTTATCTTTAGGACATTGAACCCAAAGTCCATCACAATGGGACAGCTTTTTGGACAGTTCGACCTTGTTTCCCATGAGGTAGAGCTCTGCCTCGGAGCCCCTTGTTCATTTTACTGCAGTATTATGACAACAGAAGGCCCCTGCACTTTTTCTAATCATTATTTTTCCAAACTTTGTAGTGGACAGACGGGATTGTGGCCAACACATTTCGTGAGTTTGCATCAGCTGAAACACCGGACAGGAAATGGGTGGTGTTTGATGGCCCTATAGACACACTGTGGATTGAGAGCATGAACACGGTGCTGGATGACAACAAAAAGGTTCATACCACAAAAACCGTGTCATGAGATCCTCGTGTGTACTTCAGGTGTTTATTTTCTCATGCTTTACTTTTTTTCCTCCCATAGTTGTGCCTGATGAGTGGCGAGATCATTCAGATGTCCAATCAGATGAGCTTGATTTTTGAAGCCATGGATCTATCACAGGCTTCTGTGAGTAAAAGTTTGTTTGAGCCATGGTTTCTGATTTACATAAGTGATGCTTTTTCTGCTACTCACCAACTAATATAGATAACTTTTAATTAGGGCTGGGTAATTAACTGCGCATAAGTTAAAATTTCAATAGGACCTGCTGTGATATTCTAATCACAGACAGTGCGAAAGTTCTTTAACCTCAAATGTGTCAGAAAAAAAAATCAGTAGATGTTTTATGCTCTACAACTCTGAACTCAACCAAAGAGCCAAATTGTTGAAAACTACCTTTATAATAGAAACAATCTAAGTGGTGAAGAGTGGCAAAAACTGCATGAAGTGGCCATATAATGAGTTTGAGGTGACAGAGATAGTCAAAAAGCAGCAAAAATGGATGAGAAAGGGATGAATATTGGAAGAAAACTTCGAAAATGTTCAGAGAGTAGTAAGACTTTCAGAGGCCTGACATTTCTGTTTAAAATATCCCTATCTTTATCCTGATTTTTTTTAATTTCGTGTAATATTCTAATTTTCTGAGACACTTCTGAGTTCTGGCTTTTCATTATCTGCGAGCCATAATGTCAACATTTTGAGAAATAATTCAGTATATTTATAATGAGTCTTTATGATATCTGGATTTCACTTTTTGAAATGAGTGACCAAAAATGTTTAACTTTGTCATGATAATCTATTTTTTTGAAGTACCTATAAATGTAAACAGGTTTTTTTTGTTGATTTTTTATTTCTTATTTTCTTTTTAACAAAAAGCCTACTTTTTTCCCTCATGTATGTCTTTTTATTCAAAACAAGAATATCTGCTTCAATATGGCAATTGATATTAACAACACACAAGATAGAGAATCTAAATATAATCATATTTGCAGTATTGGGAAAAATGATTACTGATCAAGATTACTTTTGCAAATAGTTAAGCCCTACTTTTAATCAGCCTATAGGAATAAACAATGTACAACACTTTATTAAAGGTTTTTTCTACCTTTTCATCCACTGCAGCCCGCCACAGTCAGCCGATGTGGTATGATCTACATGGAACCGGCTCAGTTAGGCTGGGAGCCTTTAGTTATCTCCTGGATGAACACTCTCCCTGAGGCTTTGCAGAGCCCAGAGAACCGCTCTCTGCTGCTGGAGCTCTTTCACTGGCTCCTGCCGCCTGCTCTCAGGATGCTGCGGAAACAATGCAGAGTTAGTGACCCCAGGCACCGAAACAACCCTGAAACAATCTGTGTTATAAACACCAAAAATCTGACATGTCACATAATGTTTCTGTTTACAGGAAGTTGTTCCCACCAGCAACAGCAACACTGTGGTGTCCTTGTGTCGACTGTTTGAGATGCTGCTCACTGATCCTGTGCAAAAATCTCCAGGGGATAAAAACATTCGCACTTGGATCATGGTAAAAGACACAACCGTTTTTCAATATGTTTAACACTTAAAAAAAATTACTTTCCTGTTGCTTTAACACCACTTTTCATTTTCAGCAGGTTTTTTAACTTTGCATTTTTCAATCAAGTAAAACATTTCCTCTCTCTGTCTTTGTGACCACAGGCAGGTTTCACCTTCTCCTTGATCTGGTCCGTGGGAGGCAGCTGTGACTCAGACAGCAGAGAAAAGTTTAGTAATTTCTTTGGAGGAATTGTATCAGGAAAAGAAGAAGAACATCCTATACCTGACACTGTGGGGAAATGGGAGTGTCCAATGGATGACAAAGGCCTGGTGTATGACTATTACTATGAGGTACTAAGTGACAACATCATTCATGAGAGTTTCTATGTCTGTTTTATTGGTTTCACTGAGGTTTTCATTTATTTGACAGTTTAAAGGAAAAGGCAAATGGGTTCACTGGAATGAAAACATCAAAAATGTCAACCTGGGCGACAAAAACACCAAAGTGCAAGAGATCATTGTTCCCACTATTGATACAGTTCGATATACATACCTCATGGACCACTGCATCAACTTTGGAGTGTAAGTATTTTATTGGGGCCAAGTGGAAGTGAAACACTATGATGGTGTATTAGGGCTACTGGAAGGGGTTAAAAAAATAAAATTCAAGAAAGAAAAAAAGGAATTTTTGAGGAAAAATCGGTGGAACATTGCTATTACAAATCCAACACCTGTCTGCAATCACAGCAAGGTAGACTGTGAGCTACAATATGATACAGAAATATTCAATAACTTCACCCAACAGAGGTATGGTGTCATCAAAATAATTTTACACAAGTGTTATCTCATGTGTTTCATACTATATTTCTTATATCGGAGAATAATACTTTCAAATAAAAGTACCATTTGAGCACCAGCTGACTTTGTGTAAAAGCCAATGCAAGTTCCCCAGTGCAGAGTACAGCTTGTTTTCAGAAAAGTGGGACTGTAGCTCACTGTCTACCTTGCTGTAATTACAGAGAGGACTGGGTTTTGCAAAACCAGTGTTCAGCTGATCCGTTATCTATTGGAAAGCCAAATCTATGAATATGTATAGATTTGCAAGTTTATAAAGTCCAAAATTTGTGAGTTTAAAATCTAGAAAATTCCTTTTTTTTCCTCAAAAGTTTATTGTTTAATATCTTTAAGTCGCCCTAATACATGGTTGTATAAACACATGCTAAGAAGACAAAATATGCTTCCCACCCTTTTTTTTTGTAGGCCTCTGCTTTTTGTCGGTCCCACTGGCACTGGGAAGTCAGTGTATGTGAAGGAGAAGCTGATGAACAATTTGGACAAAGATCGCTATCTACCTTTCTTTATCAACTTTTCAGCTCGAACAAGTGCCAACCAAACTCAGGTCAGCTTTAAGAAAGTGTACATGTCCCTTCATAGGAATCGATGCATTACCAGATGCAGTTATCTATTCAGAAAGAAAAATCCCATCTGTATTGTTTTCCAGAATATCATCATGTCAAGGTTAGATAAGAGAAGGAAGGGCGTCTTTGGTCCTCCGATGGGAAAGAAGTGTGTCATCTTTGTGGATGACATGAACATGCCTGCGCTGGAACAATTTGGAGCACAGCCTCCTGTTGAACTGCTTAGACAGTTTATTGACCATGGGAACTGGTGAGAGGCATCAGCTCCTAATAAAAAGAAAGATGATCCCAACATGTTTCAGCTTTAATCGTATCTGTTTTGGTCCTGCAGGTATGAGCTGAAGGACACCTCCAAGATCACTCTTGTTGACCTACAGCTCATCGCAGCCATGGGTCCCCCTGGAGGTGGGAGGAACGCTGTGACATCTCGCTTCTTACGGCACTTCAACATCTTTAGCATCAATGCTTTCAGTGATGATACCATGGTTCGCATCTTCTCCAGCATTGTAGCCTTCTATCTGAAAAACAACTCATTCCCACCTGAGTGTTTCACCATTGGCAGCCAGATAGTGACAGCTACAATGGAAGTGAGTCTTCCAAAAACTCACAGTGATGACAGACAAAAATCATCAACATTTCAACACTGTTTGATTGCAATTTGTATTTCCTTTTTTTGTATTCCTATAGGTGTATAAGGAAGCGATGCAAAATCTGCTTCCCACCCCAGCAAAGTCTCACTACACCTTCAATTTAAGGGACTTCTCACGTGTCATCCAGGGCTGCTTGCTGCTGAAGAAGGAGTCTCTTGAGAACAAGCGCACAATGATTCGCTTGTTTGTCCATGAGGTTTTCCGAGTCTACTACGATCGCCTGGTGGATGACAAAGATAGAGCATGGCTTTTCCAGTTAATGAAAGGCATCTTGAAAGAACACTTCAAAGAATCTTTTGAACAGGTGTTTGATCACCTAAAACAAGGCAGTAAAGTAAGTGCAGATACAGCAAAAAATACTTTGAAATCATTTCACTGCATCTGTTGACAATTCTTATGTCATTAACTGTATTTCCTCTCAATTATTAATTATCTTACTGAAAATGAAGCAAGTTTAATCCACGAAAACCTTTTTTGCTGTCTCAGCTGGTCGAAGAAGACATGCGTAATCTTCTTTTTGGTGACTACATGAATCCTGACCTTGAGGATGATGAGCGTTTGTACACTGAAGTGCCCTCGATGGACAGCTTTGAAAGTGTCGTACAGTCCTGTCTTGAAGAATACAACCAAATGCACAAGAATCACATGAACCTTGTCATCTTTAGGTAAACACTTTTCTTGTTACAGAGTCAGTTTAGCTTTGAGCACCATCATAAAATGTCTTGATTGGGACTTTTAGACAGAACATTTGATCAAATAACTTGTATAACTTTACCCATGTAACACTGCTGGTATGTATTTTGTATTAATTTAAAGGTACGTCCTTGAGCACCTGTCCCGTATCAGCCGTGTGTTGAAGCAGCCAGGAGGTAACGCTCTACTTGTGGGAGTGGGTGGCAGCGGGCGCCAGTCAATCACCCGTCTTGCTACATCCATGGCCCACATGACCATGTTCCAGCCTGAGATCTCTAAGAGCTACGGCATGACCGAGTGGAGAGATGACCTCAAGGTATGATCTTTTGATTTTCTTTCTCCTGTTTCCATCTCTGTTCGTGATACTTTTCAAATCAGGAGTCAATGATTTTATTCTGTTTATTCCAGATGCTGCTAAAAAATGCTGGAGTGAAAGGTCAGAAAACAGTGTTTCTGCTAACTGATGCTCAAATTAAAGATGAGGCTTTTCTGGAGGACGTGGACAGTGTGTTGAACACAGGAGAGGTGCCCAATCTGTTTGCCATTGATGAGAAGCAGGAGATTATGGAGGTAGGCTGTCGAAATCATCTGTAAACCTTCATTGGGTCGCAAATGCTACCTTTAAAGGACACATTTATTCATGTTTATTGTCTCTTTCCTTTTCTTATGGTCTTCAGACAGTGCGGCCTGTTGCCCAGGCTGGTAATAAGAATTTGGAGTTGAGCCCTTTGACTCTGTTTGCCTTCTTTGTGGCACGTTGTAGAGAGAATCTGCACATTGTTGTTGCCTTTAGTCCTATTGGAGACGCCTTTCGAAACCGCCTGCGCCAATTCCCATCTCTTATCAACTGCTGTACCATTGACTGGTTCCAGGTACTGAGTTTGTGTAAGATTTTATATAACTGTAGGAGCTGTTTTCTTCTGGACACACAAAGAACTGACAGTTTGTGGGACTGGAATGATGAATGTATTGATTATGAGCAGCACTGCACTTATGTCAATGACAAAATTCCCCTCTGGGTCCAACTTAGTTTATCTCGTCTCATCATATCTCATCTCATCATTAAAAATAACAACAGCATTCATGTCAACTTTATCTCTTTTCACTGCTTAAACAGCCATGGCCTGAGGAAGCTCTTGAGCGCGTTGCCAACTCGTTCCTGGAGACGCTGGATATGAGTGAAAACGAAAGGCAGGAAGTTGTGCCCATTTGCAAAACGTTCCACACCTCTGCCAAACAACTCTCAAACAGGTATGACATCCTTATTTATCCCTCAAATACTTCAAAGGCTCAGTGTATATATAACCCCTGAACTATGCTGTGTTTTCTGCAGATTCCTCTCCGAGTTGGGTCGCCACAATTATGTGACACCCACGTCTTACCTGGAACTGATTGCAGCTTTCAGGCTGCTTCTCACTCAGAAACGAGACACTGTCATGAAAGCAAAGCAGAGGTACACCAACGGGCTGGATAAACTAGCCTTCGCTGAATCTCAGGTATCTCCAGCATCACTTTCAATGTGATTGATTTGTTTTTATCTGCTTTATGCTGAAATACTCTACTTTTTTTAAATTTAATAATATTCTTCTGCAGGTTGGTGAGATGAAAAAAGAACTTGTAGACCTGCAACCCAAACTGGAACAGGCAAAAATAGACAACACTAAAATGATGAAGGTAAAATCATATCTTGATTCAGCCTGATCTGCAGTTTGTCTAAAAATTCTGAGTGTAATTTAACGCGACTGCTCACAGGTGATTGAAGTGGAGTCAGTGGAGGTGGAAGCTAAAAGTAAAGTTGTTCGTGTGGATGAAGAAGCAGCGACAATAAAAGCCAACGAGGCTCAGGCTCTGAAGAATGAGTGTGAAAGTGACCTGGCTGAAGCCATCCCCGCCCTGGAAGCTGCTCTCTCAGCCTTAGACACTTTGAAGGTAAGAAACTCTTCCACTTCACTGCTTCATCTCTACAATTTGATCTACTCCTGAGATCACAGTTAATACAGTTGGGTGAGATGAGCTGTCTGTTTCTCTTTCAGCCCTCTGATGTCACGATTGTGAAGTCGATGAAAAATCCTCCTTCAGGGGTGAAGCTTGTGATGTCAGCTGTGTGTGTGATGAAGGATATAAAGCCGGATAAGATAGCTGATCCAGCTGGGACTGGAAAAAAGGTTAGCCTGCAGGAAATCATGAAACTACTGTCATACTTCTGTTGCCCTTAAAAAAATATTGCCAAAGCTGACACAACTGACGAAGTTTTTATTTCTTGTGAAGATTTTGGACTACTGGGGTCCAAGCAAAAAGTTACTGGGTGACATGAACTTTTTACGAGATCTCAAAGAATATGACAAGGATAACATCCCAGTGAGTGTTGAAAAAATGTTTTCTTAATTTTTGTTAATCCTCCAACATATTTTGCTGTGATTAACTCTTCATCGTCTCTGTTGCAGGTCCCTGTGATGCAAAAAATTCGCTCTGAGTACATGACGAATCCTGACTTTGACCCTAGTATAGTTGCAAAGGCCTCCTCTGCGGCAGAGGGCCTGTGCAAATGGATCAAAGCAATGGAGGTGTACGACAGAGTAGCAAAGGTGCAGTGATTTCTGTTGTTAATGAATCATTCGTCCTTCTTTTCATGCTCCCTTCCATTCTTTGATCACATCTCCTACTTTTTCACTTTTTTCAGGTTGTGGCCCCTAAGAAAGCAAACCTCGCAGAGGCACAGGCATCCCTGGCTGAAACTATGGCCCTGCTGGACCAGAAGAGAGCTGAACTGAAAGAAGTGGAAGACCGTTTAGCTGCTCTTCAGAAAACTTTCGAAGAGAAGACGGAGGAGAAAGCCCAGCTGGAGTTTCAGGTTGATTTGTGTGCCAGAAAGTTGGAGAGAGCAGAGAAGCTCATTGGTGGCCTCGGTGGAGAAAAGACGAGGTGAGAACGAAGCAATCAAAATTTGATTTTTTGTTTAACCTTGTTGAAACATTTTTATTCAGCCTTGCACATTTATACTTGAGCATCTCAATTGTCAAAACATTGTTGGAATTTTACAGAAATGATTTATGTTTGGCAATCATAAAATCAGATAATGATAAAAAATTACCACATTAATTGATAAATAATCATGGCAACATCCTCAGCCACATAAAGAGAGGAGTTGAAAGGTAGAAGAGAAAAAAATTGCATCTTAAAAGCAGGGACCAGATACATCTGTCCATAAACACACAGGCAATTGTTAAATTTCACATACCTCTGGATGTAAATGTCTACTGACACAACCACTATGAACTAAAAGAAATAAACATAAACAAAGAAATAAACGGGCCACTAGTGAACTTCATGGAGCGTGACCTAAACCACTGGGCCATCTGTCCTGCATAATGTCTGTCTGTATATTTTTGTTGAGATTTTCTGAAAGCTTTGCAGAGTTTAAAGAATAGCATCAGCCAGAAAAACAGTCAAAGGCTAAAAACAAAAGAGGGTCTACATTGCAGGACATTATGCTACACTGCATCACAAGCACAGTATTTCTTAGGACAAATGTTTAAAGAGAGGTAAGTGGTTAAATCAATCACTTTATGGGAATTTTGTCTAATTGGGCAAGTTAATCAAGTAAAGGCTAAAAATTTGGTGAAATTGCCCATTCTGTCGTGGATTTTCTCCATGTGCAGTTCACAGGTGAGGCCAGTTAGGTAGGTCTTGAACCTGGGGCACTTCCAGAGATTTGATAGTACTTTCTTGGCAATTACCATACTATAAATGATAGTTAACACATGGGTGTACATTACAGAAAACCAGCTGAATAACAATACAAATTTCTGTTAAAATTTCCTCTTTATATTGCAACCATTGCCTAAAGTTGTGATTTTTTAGATGGTCAAAGGCAGCAGATGATCTACAGAACACATACGATAACCTGACCGGGGATGTCCTCATCTCTGCGGGGGTCATCGCGTACCTCGGGGCCTTCACTGCTGGCTTCAGACAGGACTGCACCAAGTCATGGACCAAACTCTGCAAAGTAACATCCCCTCACTTCTATATTTAGTCTTTTTCCACCATTTCAATCCAATTCAGCCATATTTATTTGTTCCTTAATTCCTTTTACCCTCTTTTTAAACCTGTAGTCAAGGAACATCCCATCATCAGATGAGTTCACTCTCAGTAAGACACTGGGAGATCCTATTAAGATCAGGGCTTGGAACATTGCTGGCCTTCCCAGTGACTCTTTCTCCGTCGATAATGGTGTCATCGTCAGTAATTCACGGAGGTGGTAAGTTCCTTAATGGTACAATCTTTCAAAGTGAACTTCTTCTCCTCTCACAGAAAATACTCACATTTCAACCTCAGTTTTGCCTCAGTGTCTTTTTTTTTTCTTGCAGGCCCCTGATGATTGATCCTCAGGGTCAGGCAAACAAGTGGGTGAAGAACTCAGAGAAAGACAACACTCTGAGTGTGATCAAGCTGACTGATGGGGATTATATGAGGACCTTGGAAAATTGCATTCAGTTTGGGACACCCTTGCTGCTAGAAAATGTGGGAGAGGAGCTGGATCCGTCACTGGAACCGCTGCTGCTCAAACAAATCTTCAAACAAGGTGCTCTGAGTGCACAGACCATGTTTGGCATCTCAAATTCTCTTTCAAAGCAGCAGCAAAAATTGAAAGTGATGATTTGTTTCACCTAGGTGGTGTGGATTGCATCAGGCTTGGGGAGAGTGTGATTGAGTATTCCAGTGATTTTCGTTTCTACATCACCACAAAGCTGAGGAACCCACATTATTTACCAGAACTGGCCACCAAGGTGTCTCTCCTGAACTTCATGATCACCCCGGAGGGTTTGGAGGACCAACTGCTGGGGATTGTGGTTGCAAAGGAAAGGTACTACCCCCAAATTGGTCATATTAGCATTACCTGCACTGTAAAAAGCAATTTTGCACCTTTGCTATTCTAGCAGATTGTCTTCTTTCAATATGACAAAAGATTACTGAAGTTGCCATAATAACACTAAATTATAAGTTAGCATTGCATCAACTACAAACTACATTTCAACTAGAAAATCTATGTCCAAATAAATCAGCTACACATGTCAACTTTACAATCTCTTTAGCCCCTCCCAGCTGCATAGTAAAGCTACAGCTGTCTAGTCATACCCAGAAGGCTTTTGTGAATTGTAACCGAACAGTGACACCATGAGTGAGGAGACAACTGATAAATAAACCCTGCTGTACGCAGAAAAGTGGTGCGATGGTCGAGGCTGTCTGAGCTGAACAGTTTACAAAATTGAAGAGATCAATTGAGACAGAAATGACAAGTTATTTTAAACAAGTACCTAAAAAAGTCAAGTTAACTAATAAGTTTAAATTGAAAGACATCTCATGTAATCAAGATAACTTCTGCTTGTGTTTGAACATCATTTTAAGGCAGCCCTTTACATCATATTTTACATTGAAACAACAAGTTACATTTAATAGTCAACCTTTTGCTTTTGCCACCTCTTTGGACCTTATTTCTGTGAATTTTTCCCACAGACCAGAACTAGAAGAAGAAAGAAATGCTCTGATTCTGCAGTCAGCTGCTAATAAGAGGCAGCTCAAGGAAATTGAGGACAAGATCCTAGAGACACTGCAGTCCTCTGAGGGGAATATTCTGGAGGATGAGAGTGCCATTCAGATTCTGGACTCAGCAAAGATCATGTCTAATGAGATCACGAAGAAACAGCAGGTGTGGAGAATGCAAAAAATCCCTCTAGATCTGCTTTGAACTCTCTGATATTTGTCATTATAACTTTATTTGATATATTCTGCAGATTGCAGAGAAGACTGAGATCAAGATAGCAGAGTCCAGGGAAGGTTATAGATCTATAGCCAAGCACTCCTCCATTCTGTACTTCAGCATTGCTGATCTGACCAACATAGACCCAATGTATCAGTACTCTCTCAGCTGGTTTGTCAACCTCTACATAAACTCTATTCAGGACAGGTGAGTGATGCACATGGAGACTCTTCTACAAAGATTTATACACTGAATCAGGTCTGATCGGACTAATTATTGACAAATGAAGTATTACTGCTGTAACTTCTTATTAGATGCCAGGCTTTTTTCATTAAGTTCTGGGGCTTTCTTTGTTTTGTTTTCCATCCATCAGCAACAAGTCAAAGATCCTCGAGCGGAGACTTCGATACCTGATTGATCACTTTACCTATAACCTCTACTGTAATGTTTGTCGCTCTCTGTTTGAGCGGGACAAGCTCCTCTTTTCATTCCTCCTCTGCTGCAATCTACTCTTGTAAGTGCGTGAAGCAAGGGAGATACTGTCTAATAAGTCACATTCTTTCAATTATTACCTTTTTACCTCATGTTCATGTGCAGTTAAAGACACTGCCGTTTATTTTTACATCCATCTAGGGCGAAAAAGGAGATTGAATACACTGATTTTATGTTCCTTCTGACTGGTGGTGTGGGTCTGCAGAACACCATCCCCAATCCAGACCCCAGCTGGCTGCAGGACAAGAACTGGGATGAGATTTGTAGAGCCAGTGATTTGCCTGGCTTACAAGGAATAAAGTAAAAAGCATCACTGATAACAAATGCTCTTGCAACAAGACGTTCCTTTTGTCTAATGGAGTGAATCATGCTGTGTTTTATTCCACAGGGAGGCTTTCATTAAAAGCCCGGGAGACTTCAAGCCCATTTATGACAGCAAAGAGCCTTGCAACACTCCTCTACCCACTCCCTGGTGTGATCGACTTAATGAGCTGCAGAAGATGATCATCGTTCGCTGTCTCAGGCCGGATAAGATAGTGCCAGCTGTGACTAAATATGTGACTGGCAAACTGGGAAAGAAATTTGTCCAGCCGCCTCCCTTTGACCTGAGTAAGAGCTACTTGGACTCCAACTCTACCATCCCTCTTGTGTTTGTGCTGTCTCCAGGAGCGGATCCCATGGCGAGTAAGTCTGACAGCACCAATGATTGACTGTCAAAGATGTAACTCCTGAGAGTCATCAGAAATAACAATATCCTTCCACAGGCTTGCTGAAGTTTGCCAGTAACAAGAGCATGGATGGTGCCAAGTTTCAGTCCATCTCTCTGGGGCAGGGCCAGGGGCCCATCGCTGCCAAAATGATATCCACAGCCATGCAGGAAGGGACTTGGGTGTGTTTGCAGAACTGTCACCTGGCTGTTTCCTGGATGTCCACACTGGAGAAAATCTGTGAGGACTTCAGTCCAGCGACGTGCCACGCTGACTTCCGCCTTTGGCTCACAAGTTACCCTTCAGCTAAAGTAATGTTTATTTTATACATGTTTTGGGTTCATTAGTTATGATTATTCCTATACTAATACACTTAAAAACATCTTTTTGATATTAGTTTCCAGTCACCATCCTGCAGAACGGAGTAAAAATGACAAATGAGCCTCCCACTGGACTCCGCCTCAACTTGCTACAATCTTATCAGTCAGATCCTGTTTCCGACCCAAACTTCTTCACTAATTGCCCAAACAAAGAGCTGGTGACTCCTACAGGCCAATTCATAGTCTTTTTCACCTTGAATTTCCATTTAATTATCTCATAAGTTTTTAATAAGTGGGGAATTCTTACATTTCTCATTTAGATTTGGGAGAAGCTCCTGTATGGCCTGTGTTTCTTTCATGCTCTGGTTCAGGAGAGGAAGAAGTTTGGACCTCTGGGCTGGAATATTCCCTATGGCTTTAACGAGTCTGACCTTCGTATAAGCATCAGGCAGCTGCAGGTATTCAGCCAGCGTCGAATAGGTCATGTTTTTAAAACCTTAAGAATCTTAAATCCATGTATATTTTCCTCTCTGTAGCTGTTTGTGAATGAGTACGATGAAGTTCCCTTTGAGGCCATAACTTACCTGACTGGAGAGTGTAACTACGGTGGTCGAGTGACTGATGACTGGGACAGGCGGCTCTTGATGACAATCTTGGCCGACTTCTACAACAACGATGTCATTGAGAAACCTCGCTACCCTTTTTCACCAAGCGGTGAATACCATGCCCCTCCCAAATCTAAATATGAGGACTACATTGAATTCATCAAGGTAAAAACTACAAACAGATAACGGAAGCATAAGTTTTTGTGTTTCATGTTTTAAGGCAATCTCCACCAACTGAGTGACATGACCTTCTCTGTGCTGTAGGAGCTCCCATTCAGCCAGCACCCAGAGGTGTTCGGGATGCATGAAAATGTCGACATCTCTAAGGATCTCCAGCAGACCAAGCTGTTGTTTGATTCCCTGCTACTTACTCAGGGTGGAGGAGCCAAGGGAGGAGGAAGCTCAGGGAGCGACAACACGCTCTATGACATAGCGAATGACATTCTTACTAAGGTACAAGCCCACCACGTCTTCTTTCATTCAGTCATGATACAATCAAGGCTCTGGGGATAGTTGCTTGCTGGTTAACCTTTAAAGCTCAGAGTTGAATGTTTCACCAATTTTATTAAGGATTGTCAGAAAATTTCTAATGACGCATGGTCCTTAGCAGGGCTTGACCTTAACACCTGCTAACCTGCCTAATTTGAGTGAATTTCAGCAGTGGCAAGTAACACTAGTGTTAACCACCATCGAAGGGAGTAGGTTATTACCAAATATGGACGGTGAATAACAAGTGAAAATAGAGAACAGGCTATTTTTTTTAGGAGAGAGTTAAAATAAGGCACAATATCAAACTATTAACCAGTCTTACTTTTATCCTAAAATACAGAACCATCATTGTTATTTGGTGCAGCTTTCTGTCTGAACGCAGTTTCTGGCTCTTATATCTTATCAAATCCAACTTTATTTGTTGAGCACTTTTGGAGGAACGCTCATTGAGAAGAGAAACTGAAACTTCACTATGGTTTCAGATTTGTATGACAGGTGTGGTAGGAAAAATATCTAAACCTCCTTGTAAACGTACTGATCAAAGTTATTTGTAAACAGTTCTCTCTGGAAATAATGTAAACAGACTAAACTGTTCTAAATAAATGCGACGAATGTTCAGTCCAACTTACATGATTTTTTCCTCTTCATGATGCATTTTTTTGATTGATGTGACTTATGCTGCAAAGTGACTTCTTGTCCAGAAAGTAGGAGTACTTATTTATAATAAACTGCTCCTTATAGTACTTTGTGTTAATAGACTGAATATTCTCACATGCGAGGATGATCATGCAAGCACATGATAATGACATGTAACGTTGAACATTTATGTAGTCGTGATGTGAGTTTGCACAGAGGTCTTTTACTTTTAAAGGTTGTAAATCTAGTTGTGTAAATGTATCATGCTATCATCTGCTTTAATCATAGTAAACATCATAACCCAACAACAAAACTGGGGCTTTTGAAAATGCTGAGAGCTTATTAACTCTGGGAAACCACTTTCCACAGTTGCTCGTGAGCAAAAAGTTCAAGTCAAGCCCAGGTCCCATGACTAAGAATCCCACTGATTTTTGTGACCCCATGAAAAGCTGTGTGACTTTAAAGTGAAGCATTAGTTGCTGTTTATTTATCCCATAATAATATTGAATTCATTATGCACTATTCAAACATTTTTTCCCTCAGCTTCCAGCTAATTTTGACACCGAAGCAGCTTTGTTGAAGTTCCCGGTTCGCTACGAAGAGAGCATGAACACTGTGCTTGTGCAAGAGATGGAGCGCTACAACACGTAAGAACAAACACAGCAGAACTCTGGTACACACACATAACATCCTCACCACTATTAAGCTTTACCTGCTTTTCTTGTTTTTCTCCTTTTTTCTCTCAGGCTGTGCAGCACCATCCGAGTGAGTCTACAGAACTTGCTGAAGGCCATCAAAGGCTTAGTGGTGATGGATGCAGAGCTGGAGGCAGTAGCAGGCAGTTTGATAGTGGGAAAGGTCCCAGAGAAGTGGGCCAAGCGCTCTTACCCAAGCTTGAAGCCTTTGGGCAGTTACATCACAGACTTTCTCTCAAGGCTCAAGTTTTTGCAGGTGAGACTGCTTAGGAAAGATGCTCTTAAAGAAAAACAGGAGGGATACCTGTGATTAAATGGAAGCTTTGTGTTTTTGTTTATCCTTGTCTGTTTTGTTTCTGTTTTGTTTCCTTTATTTACAGGATTGGTATGATGCCAATAAACCCAGCGTGTTCTGGGTGTCTGGCTTCTTCTTCACTCAGGCCTTCTTGACCGGTGCTATGCAGAATTACGCCCGTAAATACCACGTCCCCATCGACCTGCTGGGCTTTGATTTTGAGGTTAAAGGAATTTATATTTAATCCCTCTATCTCTACATCAAAAATATTCCTACAGCCCTCGGTGCATACTTATCTTTGTTTTTGTTTTCATTATTGCACTTAAAGGTTCTCCCTATTGATGAGTCAGAAACAGCACCTGAGGATGGTGTTTATGTAAATGGATTGTTCCTGGATGGAGCTCGATGGGATAAAGAAAGGTAGGAGTTCATATTAGGGTTCCTTGATTGTATCAGATGAGAGCAAGGACAAAGATTTACTTATTTGTCTCCTTATCATCAGTGGAGTTCTGGGTGAGCAGCAATCCAAAGTTCTGTTTGACTTGGTGCCAATCATCTGGATCAAACCCAGTAAGTGTAACCAAACCTTGACCACCACCAAATCAAATGCAAGCAATTCATGTTTATATGTGTCTTCATTTGATTACTAATTCCCTTGTTTCCTTCTCTACTCTCCAGCTCGAAAGAAGAATTGCGACCAGTCTCAGAGTCAGTATGTTTGTCCTCTCTATAAGACCAGTGAGAGAAAGGGAACCCTCTCTACGACAGGCCACTCCACCAACTTCGTCATTTCCATGAATTTGCCCACCAGCAGGCGTCCTCAGCACTGGATCAAGCGCGGAGTGGCCATGCTTTGTCAGCTGGATGATTAAATTCAGGATGTTAAAATAAACATAAAAACAGTCTCAGACAAAACTTACAGTATGTCTTTTAAAACTCTTGAGGGAACTTTTATGGAAATTTACAGTGAAAGAAGATAGACTAGTTGGGCTTTGAGGTAATTTCCCAACTAAATCAAAGAAAAGATTGAGCACTCAGCTAGGTTTGTAACATTAAACAAACCTTAGAAGCTTTTTACATGCAGATCCTTTTATTTCATCCCTGAAACAACTTCTGTTTTATTCCCCAGTGAACCAGGAGTACTAAATCCTTGGCTCTTTTTTCAGTCACTAATTAAGTTGATACTTTGGTGGTTTTTATACCAATTCACAGAGATCATTTAGCCAAGAAAGAGTAAAAACAGATGACTTGAGTCACACTTCAAGAAGGAAATCTGATGTAAAAGTTTTACTGCTGTGGATGCTCATGGACTCTAACAATTCTTCTTGTTCCTGGACTTTACAGCTTTTTAGGATCTTTACTTTTACTTTTCCTGTTGTCAGTGACATCTTCATTTCTGTCTTGAAAAAATATGTGAACACTCCACAAGCAAAGAGCAGGTATTCTGTTTTCCCAGATGTAAAGTAGCAATGCTGGATGTCAATGTCACATAGGTGCATATTTCTTGAACAGCTACATACTCAAATGTTGTGGAAATTCCACAAATGCCCTGAAATGGTCCATTCTGGCATGTTGGGGAGCGGGCCTCAAAAAACAAAGTTTGCCTATATCTCTGCCCCCTGACAGGCCTCCGGAGAGGGGGGAGTTTAGGGAGCAGAGTGCTGTAAAGAAACACCTGCTAAGGTTTCAGAAATTAGATTTTTCTGAAACATCAGTGTGATGAAAAAGAAGAGGTTTTAGTTTAGTTTTATTTTTTCAGTTAATCTAATGAAGTTACTCTGGAAGTATAAGCGGGACGGCAAAAAGCCTAACAAAAGCACAGCCCCCCTCTTGATGATACCATCCTCAATTTACACTATACAATGGTACAGACATATTTTTCAAGATTATGGCTAAAGAAAATGAAATCAACGTATGAATATTATTTATTGTGCTCTTGTTATTAATTTATTTATTTGTAAAGCAATTTTCATGATAAGTGCACAACATGTGAGCAGTTCAAGCAGAAAACAGATAAAACAAGTATCATATTGTAGAAATGTGGAAGTTATTGCCTTGAGAGCACCAGCTTTTTAATTGAATGCCTAATGAATATAAGAATCTTTACTTTTCAACATCATCCTGACATTTTTTAAAATCTATTCATCCAGGTCTCAGTGTTTTGGTGAACCTGCATGTGTGAACTGATTGGTGTAAGTTGTTGCTGTGCTCAGTAGGTCAAAGCTAGGTGCAGGCTGTGAAGACCCCGTGATCTGACATTTATAGTCTCAGATATAAATAGCTGCAGCATGTGTGTTGGTCCAGAGGAGCCCAGTTACTGTCGTAAAAGCCACCGATTGCTGAGAGACATTTGACTGAAGGTAAACAGCCAGCAAATAAACAATGATTTAACTCACAAACTTGTTTTTTCAGCATGCATGTACCGTACTGACTGAATGTGGAATAGTGTTGGTTGTTACTTTTCCATTTCATGTAACTGGTAATGTTATGTTGTAACATGTATAATACTATAAAATGTTTAAGTGTTGTTCAAGTCTTTCTTTGTGACCTTTTTGTACCTGTAATTGGCATAATGTACAGGGATCATGTGCAGCAGGACTTTATCTTGCCAGAGATTCTGTAAACTACCTGTAAGAGATGCATAGTCTGTTAAGTTTTGTGCTTTTCAGAACAAAATTAGCATTTAGAAATGTGACTGTGGCATGTCACATTTTCTTGCTACTGCTGAAAAAGAGAGGTATGTTATTTCTTCTGTTGTAAGCCCATGTATATTATACTTAAAGTTGTGTGTCCTCAGTTCAAGCCCTTGTGCACTGAGCTTTTCTGGACTAACAGATGACCACAGAGACAGAAGATGACTTTTACCAATCAGACGATGACTTGGATGAAGATGAAGCGACACAATACATAATTGAACAAAGTCTTATTCAGTATAGAAAACTTAAGGGATTGAATCCAAGGTGATTATCCATCATTTGAGGATTAAATGTTTCTTCTTTTTTTGTGTTATAGTTGTTATAATGTTCATTTTCAATCAACAGTGATCTGAAACCAAGTGAAGACCCTGATGAGATTTTCAAAGCAATCAAGGAAGGTAAACAGACTTAATTCAATAACTGTCAGAACATATTATAGTTAATCCTGCAAAGATTCTCCGGTCTTATCTCCATGTTTAGGTGATGAACATGCACTGAACGTACTGGCTGTGCAACCAGAGAGTCTGTCCAGAGTTGATGAACGAGGATGGATGCCTCTGCATGAGGCTGCAGTGCAGGAGAATAAACGGATATTAGAGATTATCTTCTCAGGTAGTGGTGTTTTTGTTATATTCAGCTGTTATATTTGAACATATGGACTCATTTGTTGATTTCTGTGGCAGCATCACCCCCAGGTGCAGCCCAGTGTCGCACTCTAAAAGGTGAGACACCGCTGTTTCTGGCTGTGGTTCATGGACTCAGAGATAGTGCTACATTCCTGTTACAGAACGGTTCAAGCCCAGATCTCCAGAATGATGAGCAGGATTCTCCGTTAGTGGCAGGTAAACAAAACACATCCCTACAAAGAATACACCGACAGAGTTGGGCCTAACTCTCCTCTCTTCTTCTCTTCTTCTCAAAGCTATTCTGAATGACCAGTATGACTTGGCCACACTCCTGCTACGCTACAATGCAAATGTGGATCAAACAGGGCCGCTGAACAGGACAGCTCTGCATGAGTCCTCCTTCTTAGGCCTGGAGAACTTTGTCTATCTGCTTCTGGAGTCTGGTGCAAATCCCAATGCATGCGACATCAAAAAGAAAACTCCTCTGGCCCTAGCTGCATCCAATGGACACCTGAATGTGGTGGAGGTGCTGTTACAAAAAGGTAAATCAGTTCAGGTGCTGGATAAAAGAAGTAAAGGATCCATTTAGACCTGTGTGGATTGAAGGAATGAATTTTTTATTTCTGTCACAATCAAAAGTGCAGAAATTAAATTTTGTGCAATCAGTTTCAAAAACAAAAAAGAAACAAAGAAAAGACAATAACATTTATATACATGCTTGCACAAAAAAATTACAAAAAGTACAAACTCTGTAACCCAAAAAAAAGAGTAGGTTGAAACCAAGGCTACAAAAAAGAACAACCAATTAATACCAAGAATTACTCAAATTCATATTCTCAGTAATGTCAGTTGTAAGTCATTTTGCCTTGTAATCCTTTATTTGTTTATATTTCAACGTTTTCTGAAACTCAACAGAGATTTATACAATTTCAGAACATTGCTTTCTTAATCTTAATTCCATAATTCAGCTCCCAAAAATGAAACACACAAACATTTAACATCACCCTCCACATCCTCCTCTTAAATTATGATTAGTTTCTCTAATTTAAAAACTGTTTGAATACAGGTGGGAAGACTTTTTTTTTTACTCAAAACAGTATTACTAATGTTTTAGGTACACAATACACAAGAATTTTAGGGTGCAAGACTCTATTAACAATTAAGGATTAATGTGCTGCATTAAAATTGGGGGTATTTCACTTAAAATAAGCAAAATTATCTTCCAAAGGAACAAGAAGATTTGGCTTGACAAGATTTTCCATAACAAGTAAAACTATCTCACCTCAACAAACCCAGAAATACCTTAAAAAACTTTAAATTAGAGTTTTCTCACCATTAACAAGTGCATCTTTCTTGATGCATATACAAATAAGAGAAGTCTTCTTTTAATATGAAGAAAAATGTTCTTATATTTAGTAATTGCTGGTGCCATTTTCTTGACAGGATGATACACAGGAAAAAGAAAGCCATTCTAAAAATAAGTTTAAAAAATGAATACGAGATATTTGTGCTTGTTATAAGACAAGCAAATCTGCCAGTGGAACAAGTGAAAATTCTCTTGGTTAGATGTCTAAAAATAAAACATCAGACTTAAGCTTTACCAGATAAGAGAAACCTTGAAAATAGCGTGGAAAACTCATTTTGCCATATTTTCTTGTATTGAGAAGTTTTGTGTCTCATAATCCGCTTATAATGAGCCAAAGATTTAAATAAAGCTTGGTTTTCTCAAATTAAGCTGAGTCTAATTCGTGAAACAGGATGCTTTATCTTCAACAAATAACTCAGCAGCTTAAAAATATTAAGACAAGTAACAAAAGCTTGTTTCAACTTTGAAATGACTTAAATCAAGATGTTTTTAAGATTGTTTCACTTAACTAAATATTCAAGATGATCCATGTAGAAACAAGCTCCAGTATCTGACTGAAATGTTTCCCTTTAGATGACAGGGTCTTGTATTAAGTGTGATGAGATATTTTGACTAGAAATTAAATATTGTAGTCAGCTTGGTAAGATATTGGGTTAACCCTTTCCACATTTGTAAAACAAATGCCTTAAAAAAAAAGTATCTGTTCTTACGTTTCAGGAGCTCATGTGTGGTGTGAGTCAGAGTCTGGTACTGTCTTGTTTGAGGCTGCAGCATCAGGAAACCCAGACTTAATCTCCTTACTGTTAGACCACAGTGCAGATCCAAACCTACCTCTTTACAGTGGACACCTGCCAATCCACCGTGTGGCCTACCATGGACACATACTGTGAGGAATATCTGCCTTTCACATCCTCTACTTTCAAATAGAGTTTAAGTGACTTACATGAAGACTTTCTTTCTTGTCCCCACAGGGCTCTGGAGAGGCTCATACCTGTGACTAAGCTGGAAGCTGTCAAAGAAAGTGGCATGAGTCCTCTCCACTCTGCAGCAGCTGGTGGACACGCACATTGTGTGGAGATGCTGCTCAAAGCTGGCTTCGATCCAAACTTCATGCTTCACCCAAGGGTGCGCCGCAACTACGATGACGAACGCAGGTCTGCCCTCTTCTTTGCCGTGTCTAACAATGATCTACAGTGCACCAGATTGCTGCTGGAGGCCGGGGCCATGGTGAACCAGGATCCCATCAACTGTCTGCAGGTGGCTCTCAGACAGGGCAACTATGAACTGGTCAACACTTTGCTGAAGTTTGGGGCAAATGTCAACTATTATTCCAGAATCAACACCACCCACTTCCCCTCAGCTCTGCAGTATGCTTTGAAAGATGAAGTCATGTTGAGGATGATTCTGAACCACGGATATGATGTCCGGCGTTGCTTTGACTGTCCCTATGGTGACAGCTCCCATGACTATGCTGCTTGGACGACCTCAGTCATCAAAGACATGGTGGTGAGTCAAAGCGTGTCTGGAAGACAAAGAAAGAGCAAATTCAAAGTTGCATTTGTGCTTCCCATATCTCTTTGTCTCTTCCCAGTTCTGTGAGGTGATAACAGTGACCTGGTTCAAGCACATCTCGGCTCAGGTGGTGCGTATCATGCTTGACTACACCGACCATGTCTCCTTCTGCACCAAACTCAAAGACACCTTGATGGAGCAGAAACAGTGGCAGGAGATCTGTGAAATTCAAAGTAAGACTGGCGCTATGCAAATCCTATACCCTTTGGCAGTGATGGCATTCATTACTAAACTTACTTTTTATTTGACTACAGGAAATGCACGTAGCCTGAAGCACCTGTGCCGCCTGCGGATAAGAGATCATTTCAGCCATCTGCGCATGAGGGCTTCAGTCTTCATCAACTTTCTTCCTCTTCCTCCCAGGCTTAAAGATTACCTGCGTTACAAGGAGTTTGATGTTTACAGCAGGGGCAGCATGATGAACCTATATTAAAAAACTCTCACTCATCACCCTGTGTGAATGAGACACAGGCAATGATAATTTTTATGTACTTTATAAAACCTGGAATATCATTTTCACAAAAATATACATGCTTCAGTCTGTTTTGCTCTAATAACTACAACTAAAAGTTAACAGTAGTGAGATATTTCATTTGTTTTTGCTGGTTGACTGAAATATTCTGTATTTCCTACTTCACAAGATTCAAGATTCAAGGGTTTTCATTTACAATTTTCTATAAATAAAGTGACATACTGAAAAAATGAAAAACTTTTACTCTTTTCTGAAGGTACAGTAAAAATTCGGTTAGAAATTCATATTCAAACTCCTATGATACAAAAGTACTTCCATGAAGTACAGTCTTAAAGAAATTGAAGAGATCAGTTTCATCATATAATTAAAAAAAAATTAAATCATTGTAGATGGAACGAGCACAAAACCAGTATCCATTTAAAACTTTGACAATGTAATTAAAAAAAAAAAATGAAATGACCTTTTTCAAGCTTCTTGTGTGATACAAGAATTGGAAGTTCTTGCCTCTTTGCCACCACCTGCTGGCAAAATGAAGTATTAAACTGATGGAAATTGTTCTTTAACATTCTGTTCTTCAGTTTGTACAAAATCAAGGTGGTCCTTCATCTATTCAAGTTTTTTGGGGAAATTACTAAGATGTGTTTTGTAAATAAATAACTGAAAGTAAAATCTCAATCTGAATTGATAGTACTTGTAAATTAAGATTTATTAATAATGACTGGGACATTTGATAGTAATATACAAAATAAATAAATGCAGTTAGGCTTGTTACAGGACTTTAAGTAAGGAGGGGTATGTAGGACTGAACAATTTGCAAAGATAATCTAATTGTGATTATTTATCTCTACATTGCACTTGTGATTTATTGTGCCAGAATAAATAAATAAATAAATTATCAAAAGGAATTCAATTTGCATGAACAGGTACTTCTCAAAGATTAGAATAACATGAAAAAGATCGATATTTTTGGTTATTCATCTTAGAAAGTGAAACCCATATATTAATAGGACTCATCATATAGACTGAATTATTCAAAGCCCTTATTTTTTTTAAATGTTGATGAATATTGCTTACAGATACTGAAAACTAAAACTCAGTGTCTCAAACATTAGAGTATTGCGTAGTATTACCAGAGAAGGAATATTTTAAACAGATGTGTCAGGTCACTGAAAAGTTCTGCTACTCTCTGACCATTGTCCAAGTTTTCTCCCAATGTTTGCCCATCGTCGACCATTTTTGATACCTTACGCTCATTTTTGTTCCTACTTCTTTCTGTTTTTGCCTCTTTTCACTACTTCAATAGTTTCTCTTGCAGAGGTAGTTTTTTTTTGTATCAAATTGGCTCTTTTGTTGAGCAAAGTTGAGGAACATTGGTGTAGAGCAGGGTGTCTAAACTTCATTTTGTCCTGTTTTAGATTTCTTTATGTCAGGGGCCACATTTGGCCCCTGGGCTTGACTTTGGATATGACTTGTGTGGAGCATGAAAAATCTGCAAAAAGTGGTATCAGGTTTCTTGACACATTGAGGGTTAAAGAAATATTTCACCGTCTGCAATTAGAATACTGCAGGAGAACACTGCGATTCAATCTAATTTGCAATTAATTGCCCAGCCTCAGGTGTAAGTCACATGTAGTCATTGGTAAACATGAGCACTAGTTTGGTTCACATGATTTCCACATTGGACGCTGCAGTTCCTCCAGTCGCCGCTGGGTGGCGCGGATTCTCTCGAATGTAAACAGTGACGGCAGCGTTTTGCAGTGGTGGAGAAGAACGTGTACGTCATTTTCACAATGGCGGAGGCTGGGTGAGGAGGAGAGTGTGTATGTGAAGCGGCGCCGTAATCGTTTGAGCTTTATTGCCCGTATTGCGTGCACGGTGCCCGAAAATGGCCCTGAACCCCAACGCAGTGGGGAGAAGGGACCCAGAATGTACCAAGAGGGACGATCCCCAGCCGGATGGTGGCGAACCCCCGAAGAATTCATCCGCCACCTCGGCCACAGCCAACCAAAATGGCGATCAGCCTGGATGTGGAGACAGTGTAATGCCCGAACAAGAAGCCCCTGAGCGGCGGAGGAGTGTGCAGGCGGACGCCCGGAGCTTTAGCAGTTCTCCCTCGCCGGGCCAGAGACCGAGTGAGGAGCTGCCACGGAAAAATTTTCAAATTCCGAGGAAGATACGAGAACGGAAAGGTGGTGCCTTCTCCCTGCACATTGAACAGACCCTGTCCTGTCTTTATACCATAATTCTGCTGCATGTTACTAGCCTGCTAGCTGGCTAACTTGCTGTTCTCGCTGATTTTACGAGCTAAAAACTGTTTTCAGTGTGGGTTTGGATTTCAGCCACACCGTGAGGCGAAAGAATGCGGGTCGTCTTTAATGATAGGGTGCGAGTTGTGTCGGCAGACATGGCTTTAGTTGTCATTCTCAGGTGTCCAAGTTGAGTCGCTAACTTAACGTCCATCTCTGTCAAGGCGCCTAAAAGCAGCAACTGTGAGCAGGACTGACTGCTGGGGAAAAGCCCACCTTGTTTGGTTTCTTCACCTCCTCATGGGACCATAGTGTGGTTATTAACGCCAGCAGCATTATTGTGGTGTCATGCGTGTGTTGCAGCCATCACCCTACAACATGAGGGTGTCTCGTTGACCTCAATGAAGGGCATGCATTTTGTCCACTTCACTTGTATCTTCCAAATGTTTGCACCGTGCCAATGACACTTTTCATACATCCCAAGTAGAGCTGCCCACTCCTGATCCCACTTTGATGTCACCTCAAGACCTCTCAGAGTACAATACTCCCTACACATCCACAAGACAGTGATACCCCCTGCACGTTGTCTTTGCTCACAAACCTTGTTGTGATCTATCAACTATTTGTTTATATGCAAAATTTGCTTTAGCTGCTCGACTTTAATCCTAAACATCTGATAAGCAGCAGCACTACTTCAGTGTTGGCCTCAGCAGGCTGCACATGTGAAGTAGAAGTTTTCTTGTTTCTAAGATACCTATGAGACAAGCTTGGCAGTGTGCACTCTATTGGCTCGTCTCCGACATTCACCCTTTGGCATCATTCGAAGGATGTTTACTACTTTTGTCACCAAGCAGCTAGAGGCTAATCTGGGTTATTCATAGTCAGCTAGCGGTGGTTTCGCTTCTTTGAATGTGTGTAGATTGATAACACACCTTATGTAAATATAAACAGACAACAGGTTAGTTCTGCTGCAGTGCGCTTTCTGTATGTTGGGAATATCTTGCGACTTAGTGTTTTTCCATCGAAAATAAATCCTGGACTACATTTCAGTCACTTGCTGTGATGAGCTGGTCTGGACATGTAAGAAATAAGTTGAGCATTGGTTGCTGCTGGTTTATTGTCACCCAACAGAACCAGAACTCAATATATACAAGGAAGTGTCGCCCCTTTGCACTTACTGTACATCCCTTTATCGCTCAGTGTAATGTCTTAAAACAAAAAGCATACAGTTATCATACTGAGGCCATGTGTAAACAAAGGACACATTATGTGCTACCTTTTCATTTCTCTGGACATGCACACACTCATACTAAATATGTCACCCCTGTCTTTGCAGGCTTGTACCACTATCTGCCCCCTGACAGTCGAGAATACGAGGACCTTGTGAAGCTCGTTTCTTCATTCTACCTGGACGCATCATCTCGAGGGACCTTCTCCTACTGCAAAGCCAGGCTCATTCACAATGAGCTGCTGGAGAAGGAGGTTGGTCATCGCCTATTTGTGCCCAAATATTTTTGAATGTGCCAACATGTTTATGAAGCTCTTGTGAAGTTCAGACTGTTGTTCCTCATTTGCTGACTCCCATCTTTGTCTCTGTAGTTCATTGAGAAGCGGAGAGAGATGAAGCAGGAGGGGCGGACGGAACAGGAACTGGCTGAGTCCTACTGCTTCCTCTATCCGGACAAATCTAAGGTACTGATGACATACGAGGTCTGATGAGCGTGATTTTTGAGCTGTGTTTACATGACTGAACTTCATGTTCTTCTCCTTTATGTTTAGCTTATGTTAATCTGTGAAAAGGGTGTGATGGTTGGACACTCAAGGATTATGACACTAGGGAATCCATCAATGGGTAAGTCAAGATCTATTGTCCAAGAAGATATCTTTGTGTATCATAAATATCTGCTGATTATTTAGGGTTTTGACCTGAAAAAGTTGAACCGTTAAAAGAAGCTACAAACGACTTTATCAAAAATCCAGGAAGACTTCCATGCATGTGATGATGACACTGGAGTTTTAGTTTGCAACAAAGTACTCGCTCATAGAAGCACACTTTGTTGAGAGTTCTTCTTCAAGTTTAAATCTTATTGACAGCGTTTAAAGTCTCAGAATAAGTTACTTAAAAAAACTGCATGGTGTATGAACATGTTGTTCTAATTTCTTTCTTTTGTCATTGTAGGTGTATATCTCTCCAAATACTCAGATTTGTTACAAATCAATCCTCTGGATGTTGGCACTGTTGGAGACATAATTGTTTTTAAAGTTATGAGGGTAAGACTTTACCCTGTTCTTATTTCATGGGAAATATGCTTTTTTTTAAAAAACAATTCTTGTCTGACTCTGTGCTCTTTTGCTTTATTTGTTTTTTTCAGGGCCGAATAAAGCACATCCACGAGAACATGCCTAAGAACGCTATAGAGCCTTCACCCAAGTTTGACTGTCACTTGTCCAGAAGTGCCAACAGGGTTACGTCTTTGCTGTCTTACAGAGCTTTTGAGCTCACACAGGTAAACACTTGCTCTTTCATTCTGTCATTTTTACATACATTCTGCTATCAGATTATTGTGATGTGTTTTCTTTTCTTGAAGAATTTGTTAAGTTTTAACGTGTTACGTTCTTGTTGTCTCTCAGCAATATTTCTTCGAGTTTGCATTTGAAGAGATCAAAGCACGACCTCGGCACGTCTGCCCCTACGCTGTGGTTTCTTTTCAGTACAAAGGCAAAGAAGCAGCAGCAGCAGCTCCTATGACTGCACATAGGTACGTTTATTCCTGCTGGAAATGTTGAAAGTTTGTGAGTATTTTCAGATGGTTTCATGCTGAAATCTTGAGAGTTTTCTGCTTTTTTTAACACAATTTTAATCCTCTCTAACAGGTTTAACACAATTTCCCCCGAAGGAAGTAGAGGTAAAAGATTTTTTTTTCATCATATGCACTTGAGAAATATGTTTACACACCTTTCACTCTGTGTCATAGTGTTATTACTTTGTCTAACTAACTACAGCCTGATGTTTTAACATTCTTACTGCAAATTCAGTGCAAATGAGTTGTATGCATCTTGTGATCTGCATGGCCAAAATGATCAAATGCATTGAACAAATATTTCGTAATGATTTAACAAATAACTCTGTCTGGAACATAAGAAGGTATACATGCTGCTTTTATCTTTGTGTTGTGTTCCTCTGTGACCTTTTTTCTTGATCTTGCTGCAGGTAAAAGCTGCTACACAGTGTGGAGTGGTCCACTTGTTAACAAGGGCCAAGAGTTATTCCCAATTTGTTTACGATCCTCCTCGCGCCCTTACCTTCCTTTCAAATTGTGAGTAAATCTTCAGTCTGTTTTATGATTCTGCAAAATGAAAACACTGCGACAATGATTTCCTCTGTTAATCATTATAGAACAATGCTTGTTTTGTTGGTAAAAGAGGAAGCTAGAAAAACAATCGTTATGTACTGATGGTGTTTTCTGGCTTGAAATAGTTCTAAACACTCATGGATAAATCCCCCTGCAGGCCTGAGAAGTTAGACATGAGTCGGGGCATGCAGCTGGATCAGGTGAAGAGAAAGATTCACCCTGTGCTCTTTTCTTGGGATACCTACGGTGCATCACGGGAAGGTTAGTCCTTACCATACATGTATGTTTTATAATCAAATGACAAAAAAAATGGCTCAGGCATGAAAGCTGTAGTGCATTTCTGTAACTCTGATTCCAAAATCTGATTTTCTAAATTCAAACCCTGCTTTGCTCTCTCAAAAGATGCTGTCTCATTTGATACAATGGAGTACAAACAAGCAAAACATTTTGTTTTCGAGTAACTAAGCCCAGAGGAGGAAAAGGAGCTGCAGAAATGGGTTTCAGGTCAGCTTTGAGACTCACTTTTCTTTCTGTGCGCAGTGATGAAGTGTGGGATGTCCTGCAGCCTGTTTGAGGTGGTGGATGGAAAAGGCAAAGCAACCAGCGGCAGCTTGGCAGCGCTGATCCACAAACTGGAGAGGGACAGGATGGTGAGTCACACTGGAGCTATTACCCATCAGGTTCTATACAAATCTCCCATGAAGTCACTGAATCAGATTCATCAAAACCTATAAATATACTTAAAGAAGTTAATTCCATTCAAAGAGCAAATCTTTCCAGAATGTATGCGTATAAAAGTCAACTAAAGTAAGGAAAAGGTGGTTGGGGAAACTCCTGTTACGCTTCAACTTTTCCTTGTTGTTCAGTAGCTAGAAACAAACGCAGTTAAAACCTGCCAGTGTTGAACTCTTGTACACGAGGAATATGTGCAAAGCTGCCCAACAAAACCTGATGTTGTGATACCTGTTAGCTCCAACACCTCGCTGTCTCTGACTGCTGTCTACTCTCCTCACTCAGGTGCTGGTGAAGTCCTTGTTTGACAGGGGCTTTCTCTTTCTGCTGTCCTCAGCTCAGATGTCTGAGTCCAAAGGTGCCAAAAAGCTTTTACTCTCCTCTCATGATTCTCTGTTGTGTCAGTTGAGCACCTACTTGTTCTCCTTGGTGAGGGTTCAACTCTAAAAAAACGAGTTGCTGTTTGTTTTTCAGAGCGGCGGGGGCGGGTGGAGAAGAACCTGCAAGCATTATTCATCTTTCAGGAGTCAAGGATGGTTGTCAAGTACTGTGAGTATTATTCACTATCTCTCCATCTCTATCTCTGGCCAAGCCCCTGTGGCAGCATCTGCATGAAGCTCTCAGTGCGAATATTTTATCAGGAAACAGGAGTGGTGGATGTTGTGGAGCTCTTTTTGTGGTTCCCTACTGAGTGCTGGTGCTTTTTAAAAATCCAAAGTCATCCATGTTTTTTATGGCAACTTTTGTTTTTAACCTTATTTTAAAGCTTCTGTCCTTGGAGAATAAAACAGACCACAGAATTTTTTTAATGACAATGACAAACTTTTCTTTTTGTAGCATCCAGACTGTTCGAGCCTGAGCCGCTGACAGGGGAGCCCCAGCCCGCCATCCTTTCCTCCACGGAGCCCTTCATCCCTGCTTTGCACTACGCCCTTTTCAAGTTACGTCCAAACCCAAGCAAAGACCTGAGCTCCGGGGTGGAGCGCCAGGCTACTGAATACCTAACGCGCATGGATTCAGGCACGGTGCGGCCGTTTATTCTGCCCGACTACAAATATAATGTAGACGAAAGGACAAACCCGGTGCCTAGACCCAAGTTTAACATGGACGCTGTGCTGCGGACATATGTTCACAACCCTGCCAACTACATCCTGCCTCTAAACAAGGCAAGGGACATTATTGAAAAAATACGGAACCCCGCCCCTCTGCCCACACCAGTCCCTGCCCCAGTGGAATACAGTCCCGTTTCTGACTGGGGCGGCTCCGATAGGGGCTCGGACAGAGCAGAAAAGCTCCCAGAAAAGCTTCCCCAGGAGAGGCCGCCTCCAGAGAGACCACCTCAGGAGAAGCCAGCACAGGAAAAGCCTCGGAGGTCAGGGATGGCGCACTCAAACGGAGCCCAGTTGCAGCACAAGTCTCACGTTGAGCCCCAGCCTCAGCCTCAGCCACCTCAGAGGCTGCGGCTGTCGCAGAACGAGTACGATAAAGACAAAATGAAGCAGCTGCTCAAGCTGATCCAGCTTCATAAGAAAGCACTAGTAAAGGATCCTGGGAAGGAGAAGGGAGAGGACGGGGCTTGGGATGACATCAATCTGAAAAGGAAGCTGGAGGGAGACGAGAGGTTGGGCTTGAACAAACGCCAACGCGCAGATGCACTGAGCAATGGGGAGCCCAGTCGAGGTGAGGAGAGCTGCGGTATATGTTGTTAATTTAGATAAAGTAATTTCATTTTTGTGTTTTGAGAATTTTCACTCCCTGCCTCCAGTGCCACAGTGTCCCAAGGAAGGAAAATTATATTAGTCTCACATCACAGTCTAATAAGTTTTCAGTAATTGCATTATACATAAAAAAGAAAACCTACTTGCACCTCCACTTCATAAATCTATTACCTTTATCTTAAAAATAGTTTTTGCTTCCAAAAGTTGCCGAGTATACAATGATGCAAACCCTCCTCCCCCCACATCACCCAAATCAAACTTGTTTTTCTGGCTAGGCGCCCAAGCAGACGAGATGGCTGAGGATGCTGGACAGAGTGACAACCTGACAGCCGTGATGGAAAGCATGGGCATCTACGACACTGACCTCAGAGCTCGAGGCAACGCCAACACCTCAGCAGTGAGTGAGACGCAGCGACTTCTCAAGATCCTCCTCGCTACTCTCAACAAAGCCGTGGCACAGGGTTCAATGTCTGTGCCGCCAAACCACGGCGAGCCATCGACGGGTTTGGGAAGGGTAGAACCGGCTTTCTTCAACCAGGATCTGAGGAAACAAAATGATCCAGCATCGCAAACAAACTACACAGAGGTGAGATATCAACATAACGCAAGGAAGGGTTGTATAGCTTACATGAAATGTTGACAGTTTTGTTTATTTTTATCCTTGTAGGAGGACATGGACTGTAGCCCTGGAAGTCCACTCAGCCCAGGTTCCCCACCAGAGCACGCTCACACCTCAAACAACCCAACATGGGTCAACCCCGTCAATGAAGGTACCTCAGGTTGCCGCTACTTCACATGCATTTCTTAATCTGCTTTATAAGGGGAATGGGTATCGAAAACTAGTTTCTGTTAGAAATCGATAAGAAATAGTGCAACTCATCAACATCATTTGCCTTTGTTGCAACGATTCCCTCATTGATTGTTTACATTATGCTGGAGCAGCTGGGCCTTCAGTCGACTCCACTGCCTCAGGTAGCTTAGCTTAGCAGGTAAAAGTTTTCCCAAGAAAACGCTTCAAGATTTTCTGCTTCAACTTTTACTGAAGAATCTAAAAACTGAACACGCAAAGAAATGTACATTACCTGATACGACATGGGATTGTAACTTTCAACACAGAAGCATGTCACAATAACTCTTTCTGAACAATACTTAAAACTCAAAAATGTCAAAATACTTATAGGTAAAGGTTTTCCAAATAGGAAGTGCTGCTCATGGCTGACTTCAGCATGGCTACGGCAAGCTCAAGGGTCCAAACAACTCAAAGTATTGCTAGGTGGCCTACTTCAGTTGATGGAACATAATAAAACAATACATTGATGAGAAGTGATGTGGGGTTTTAATTTTTTAAAATTTATTTATGTCCAGAGATATCTTTGTCCACTGACCAATTTCATATCTGTTTATTTATAAACTAAATGAAATGTTTTAGAAATCCATTAAAGCTATTTTTTGTACACAGAAAATTCACATCAGGGACTAAAATAGGAATCAATGAAGAATCTGATTGACAAGCAGAATCAGTGACGTTTCTGTCTTCTTTCTTTCAGACAAAGCGCAGCCCTTACCTGAGCCAAAGCCTGAGCTCGAGCCAGAGGCTGTGACACTCGCTAACAGCTTCTCAGAACAGAAGACACCAGCAGCCGTGGAGGTGAAGAAGGCAGCTACAGCACCACCACCTTCGTTACCTGTCGCAGAGGAAGTTCCCTTCAGGCCTTCCATCAGCCTGGACACCATACTCAGCCAAGAAGTTCACAGTCTTACCTCTGACATTAAAAGCATCATGCAGACTCACCGTGTCTGCTATACGTCAAAACAACCCACAAGGTTGACCACACGCCACTGCTGGGTGCCCAACAGCTGCTTCTCAAACTTTGTTGTCCCTTTTGTTACCCCCGTTCCCATTCAGGGACACGTCAAAGCACTGTGCGAAAAGATGGACAAGTTGATCCCATCCCCACCTGCTCCCCCCAAGGTCACTTCTCCGCCTCCCTCTGTTACAACTTCTAATCTTACAACACCGCCCCCAACCCCGGCCTCGACTCCTAAAACTAAATCTGAGTCCTCCCAGTCAAAGAGCAGCACCCCCTCTCAGAGCAGCAAAGTGCTTTCTGTTAAAGACACAGCATCAACGAAAACGAGAACAGAAGCCCAGTCCACAGACTTAGGGGGAGAGATGTATTCTCCCTCTCATGCCACAGCAGACTCTCCAGAGCATAATCCAGGCAGCGCTGCTGGGGGCGGGTCAGGCCTGTTGGCTGGGAGTCTCATCGGTCAGCTGAAGCCGGAGGTTTTCAGCAGCTTGGTGGAGATCTTTAAGGACGTCACCAAGAACACGGTCAAGTTCTATATCTACTCCGGGGATGAAGGAGAGGAGAGCACTGTCTGCAAGCAGATAAAGGTACAGTATGAAGATGATGGTTAGGCTCAGGAAAAAAACAAGCAATAGCTTTTCATTGTTTTTTGTCTTGCAACATGAAACAAGGGCTGAACAATTTACAAAAATAATCTAATTGTGATTGCTTTTCCCTACATTGACATAGCAATTTTTTGTGTGATTATTTCTGTCCTCCATCTCATGTTTTTAAACAAACACATTGTAGGAAATGAAAATTGACATTAAATACTTCAGGACAACAAACTATGACATTTCTTTTTGTTACTCATGACTGGTTTTTGCCCCTTCTGGACTATTTTTTTACTTATTTCTAGCTATTTTTTGAGTTTCAGCCGAATCTTTTTGCAAATTATTGCTACTTTTCAGCCATTTAGTCACTTTTCATTTTTCTTGCCATTTTTTGATCATTTTTATTCAACCCTCTGACTAAGCTGGGACTGAATTCAGTTGTTTTATTACTTGATTTTCACTCAGACTGTTTAATCACAAGCAAAAACTCATCCAATGAGCTTCTACTTTATTATTTTGATCAGTGTATAGTTCTTGAAGCACCATTTATTTAAAATAACCTTTTACACTTGCACAAAGTGTTCCTTTTACATTGGGGAACACAATTTTTGCTGAGTTAGGTCTGGCAGCTGTTTTGAACTAGTTTTTGGGTGTGGAATTTAAAACGAATCTCTGTTTTCTCTATCACGTCAAGTTTTTAAACTATTGGATCCCTGTTTTCTTAAAAAACACTGAAGAAGAATTTGTTAAAATTTCTGTTGGGTAAGACTTTTGCTGACTAAAACTAAAATTGGCATGCTGATTCCAAAAATTGCAGTCATTTTTTTTCTAGCACGTCAAGTATTTTCTCCACAGCTTACCCTCCAGATAAGCAAAATTCCACTGAGTGAATTATGCTTATCTAGCCAATTTTAATTTTAATTAGCGTGAATATCTTACTCTACAGATTTTTTTTTCCAAATTGTTCCCCAGTGTGATTGGCTCAAATATGAATTTTTGCCAGGATTATCATCTCTTCACTTTTCTTTACCTATGAAGAGTCTCCACCACTTTCTGCAGTAGTAAACAAAAACAGGCACTCACTCAAACACAGGTCTGTGGTGTCAGTGAAGTGCTACACTAGCTCCTCTCTGTCACTACGTGTCCTGTCTCTCAGCGCTCAGCTCTCTCTCTGCATCCTGTCACACAGTCAGCTCCCCATACTTGTAAGAGAGAACGACACATTCATCTGTCTGTCTGTAACAATTACGTCTCTCCTGTGTCATCCCAAAGGAGTACTTGAAAAGTCTCGGCAACAGCGAGTGCAGCCCGCAGACGTTTCTGGAAAACAGCGGCAGTTTAGATAAGCTCCTCATCATTATTCAGAACGAAGACATCGCCGCACATGTGCACAAGGTACGAGCATCTCCTGCTACCTCATTTGCATCATCACTCTATACCTCGATCTTTAATTCAGCAGAAATAGCAGCCAACGAAACCAACATAACCACATTTTTTAATTTGAGTAGTAATTAAAGTGAAAATATTTTCTAGATTCCCGCTTTGGTGTCTTTGAAGAAGTTGCCTTCTGTGAGCTTTGCTGGAGTGGACAGTCTGGACGATGTTAAGAACCACACTTACAATGAGCTGTTTGTGTCGGGAGGTTTCATTGTTTCTGACGAGTTTGTCCTCAACCCTGATCTTATTACAACAGGTGAGCGTCTTTTTCTCTTACTGAGATCATTCACAGTATAGTCAGGGCAGGAAAAGTCTCACAAGCTTTTGCTCGTTTTCTTGTTTTGTTTAGATCGCTTGCAGGGGCTGCTGAGGTTCCTGGAGGAACAGAGCACCCCAGAGCAGCCCTGGCAGTGGAAGGTTCACTGCAAGTCCCAGAAGAAGCTGAAAGAACTCGGCAGGTTTGTATCTCATGCAGAGATCAGACCAAGATCTGAAACATCTTGACAGATCTGGCTGTAAATGCACATCATAACACTTTACTGTTCTCTTAAAAGGTTGAACGCCAACGCCATGGGGCTGCTGAATCTTCTCACAGCCTATCAGAAAAAGCACCTTGTGGAGTTCCTCCCATATCATGAGTGTGACACTCAGTCACGTCAGGCTCCAGATCTGGAGTGTTTGATTAAGCTCCAAGCTCAGAACATTCAGCAGCGGCACCTTATCTTCCTCACAGGTATTGTCATCCTCATCCCTGTAGACTTTCTACATTTTCCCCCCTACATTTTGCATGATAGAGTCTCAGTGTTTTTCACTGATACATTATCATTAAAAATATCATAACACAGTGAAATCATTCTTGTTTATTTTCAGAGAGACCATTTGAGATGTTCCTTCAGTACTCCAGAAATGGAATCGTGATTGGAAGCATTGATGACATCATGACTGGTTTCCACAGCCTGATTGGCTCAATTAATCAGAACGAGCTTCCAACACCGCCTTCTACTGGTGGGTAGTGTCAATTGCAGGACTAATCTTGTGGGAAATCATTTTCTTGCCATCATTTCTTTTCAGTCTCTCTCCAGTTAAAGCTGTTTTTCTCTCCCCAGCACAGTTTGATGCTGTTATTATGTCTCAAACACTTTTGTTTGACTCAATCTTACCTTTCATTTTCCCTCTCTCCATCTCTACCCTGTCCTGTTCTACCAGTAGTGAATGATGAGTGTGTGGAAGAAGAGGACATGTCATTAGACTCAGATGATGGCGAGCCACCCACCACATCAGAAACCACGGAGCAGAAACAGGATGGTGTGAAGGGGAAACCTCCGCAGCCGCCTCCACCTGAAGCTGACGAGTTTCGTCCTCCACTCCCAGACCAGGCCACTCCCGAGAGAACTCCCACACTCTCTGACTACAGTGCTCTGAAAACAGCCATCTCTCAGTTCAAAGCTTCCAATCAGATAGGAATCAGCTCTTCAGACATCGGTGGCTTGTCCCCAGGAGGTTTTCCTGTAAATCCTCACCAGAGCTTCCTGTGTCCTTCAGCCTCCTGGTCATCTTACACCGGTTCTTCAAGCTATGCGGCCTCCCCTGCCTACCCCGCCTCGCCCTGCAGCAGCACTCATGACCAGGAGTATCGCCCCGTGGCCTCCAGCACAGTCCCAACCCCACCCATCATGGCCACAACAGGACCTCTCGCTAATTTGGCGACTCTCCCCTTGGAGGTCAAACCTCCACCTCCTCCTCACCTCATGATGCTCGGCCACACTTACGGCTCTGACACAGGAGGACCTGGGACTGCTGGGAACTCTCCACTCACCACCTCCCTCCCCTACACAGACCACAGTGATTCACCCCAGCCTGGATACATGGCTGGAAGTGCAAGCCAGACCCCCACGTTAGGGGACAGAACACTCAGTGGACCAGGGGAGCAGTGGGGGGCAGCAGGGACCAGCTCTTGTGAGACTGTTAGCAGCCAGGGTGTGGTCTCATCTGGCCCACTGGACCCTAGTGGGCTCCATAAGACTGGGGAAATCCTCAGCAGTAGCACCCCTGGTAGCCAGGGTTGCAGGACTCAGGTGAACTGCACTGACAAAATTGGACCTTCAGTTGGAGTTCCCCCGCTGGCCGCCAGAGGGGGCTCAGTAGTCAGACCTAAACTGCCTCCACACCTCATGGGATATGGCAGTATAGGAGGCATTCACGGACAGATGGATCACGGACCTATGCGGGGTGGTATGGGATTCCGGGGGAGAGGAGCCCCACCTGTAGGACTTTGGCCTCGGCCAGGACGAGGACACGATCGGGGAGGTGGGCCTGGTGGAGGACACTGCTCATGGGGTTATCCAACAGGAAGGGGTGGCAATCGGGATTACTATTCGGACTATTCATACTCTCACAATTATGCCCCTGAATAGACAATCAACGCGAGCAAAGGGGCACAATAAATGCCATACAATGGACAAAGAGAGCTGACTGAATGTATATATTTCCCTGTTATAAAAACATTGATTGAAATCAATAAATAAGGCTCCTGGTTTTCTACATTAATAAAAATTGATACAGGCAGTGCCGAGTGTCCTACCGTCATGTGAACTGTATGTACACTCTTTCCATGTGAGCTATTTGAAACCCTGTCCAAACCACTATATTTATATTTGCCAACAAATGTTAAAAAGGCCTTCCAGTTTATCGGAGTTTATCATCTTATTTTTGTTTGTCTGGTTTTGAAAACGGTTTGTGAACAAGGGGA
This sequence comes from Thalassoma bifasciatum, assembly GCA_008086565.1. Classification (NCBI taxonomy): domain Eukaryota; kingdom Metazoa; phylum Chordata; class Actinopteri; order Labriformes; family Labridae; genus Thalassoma; species Thalassoma bifasciatum. The sequence goes on along the minus strand of RPOG01000231.1, from coordinate 407,357 downwards.
AAGGCTGATATTTTTTTAAGGAAAAAAAAAACTAGTGAATAAAATTTCACATTTGCTGTTGGTTTTCTTTTTTTTTTATTTTACACATTTGGTTGTTCTAAATTCTATTAAAATAAAACATTTCAAATCTTGTTTGTGTGACCAGTTTGAAGACTGTCAAGCAAACTATTAAAAAATATAAATCATGGCCGCTGTTTTACTGTCCCTCACTCAAACTCTTATGTTTTATTCAGTTACCTGAATATTTTATGTGCAGTATGAAGATAAATGGTTCTGCCTTCAAATAGAGGAGGACATTGTGCAGGACTCTTTAAAGTATAATGATCAAATTAAAAGAATGACTCAAATTTCTGACAATTTTAGGTTGTGTTGGCGTCCATAAAACAACCCAAGTCTGTAGATGTAGTGTGAGTGACATACATAGGGCTCTGCAGTAGAAATGGGTTAAATCTGTTCTCTCCAGCAGGGTAAGCTCTGTCTGTCTGTCTGTATGGAGGAAATGCTGCTCTAAAAACCCCTTTGAGACCACATGCTGAGTGCCTTTTGCCCCTCTGCTCAACCACCACTCAAGGATCATTATGAGTGTTGATATCCTCTCTGTTTGGCTTTATGGTGTTGTTTCATTTTCTCAGTCAAACATGTGTGTCCAAAGAAACAGCAGAGGGCGCCCTTCCCCTTTAATGCGAAAAATAGGTTAACATTTATCTCTAGAGCTTCATTCCATTTGTGCTGTACATGTGCCGCCATGGTAACTTTGGAAACTGAAAACATTTCTTTTTCTCCTCCATTAAATCAATTGCAGCTACGACCCGAAAACACAAGCAGTGAGGGAGATGTTTATTTTTTTCTTATAGCACCTACACTTTATTCTGGGTTACATAAACACCTTGAATACCATCACGAACACAGTCTGGGATGCCTTTCATTTATTCATTTGCTCCACAGAAGAGCTTAGCTGTTTAATTGCAGAGAGAGATGAATAAAAAAAAGTCTGTTGGCTGCGGTATCGACCAAAATACCATAATTGCAGATAAGCAGACTATATTGTTAAGAATATCATCGTGTTTTCGGGATCTATTTTTTTAATTTTACGAATTAATCAAGCAGTCTCCCAGGTAACCAGCCCCACCACTTGAGGGCAGCACTAACGGTCACATATACTAACGGTCACACACCCAACGGTCACATACTAACTTCATTACTTGAACGTTGAGTTGAAGTTGAAGTGTTTCTAACGGTCAAACACGATGCAGCAGATAAATTGGCAAAACGAGCATTCATGGACCCACGCTTCTTTCATTGTGATAAATGTAAGTCCAGAATTTACTCTTACTTTTACTCTAAGTGTGATTTTAGCTCATAAACAAGTGATTAGGCTCCAGCACAGCTAATGCTACTATAACGGTCCCATATTGTTGGCTACCTGCGGTCAGACACTGAACAAGTTGCCTTCAAAATGTTCAAAATGCAAAAAGAAGAAATGGAAATGTGACCAGAAAAAGAAAAATAGTTAGTAATTCATGATGGTGACCACTGGAGATACTACAAAAATAACCGAAGAGACTGATAGACAAAAAAGTAGTTTCATAACCCATACATTTATATAAAACACCCTTTCCCAATATTTTTGAGGAAAAAAAGTCAAATTAATGAGAAAAAAATCAAAATTATGAGTTAAATAATCAAAATTTTGACTTTCCTTTTTATATGAAAATTTCTTCTTCCACCCTTTATCTCAAAATGTTGACTACCATCTCAAAGTTTCTACCTTTTATCTCATAATTTTGACTTTTATCTCAAAATTTTCACTTCATATGGGCCAAAAAATACTTAAAGCCAAGAATTCAATTTTATTATTGTTATTATTATTTTTGGCTGGCAGAAATGGACCTCTATGATAGTACCTTATCTCCCTGAACATTATTTTACCACCAAAAAGGAGGACATGTCCTGGCAAAAGAGGTCATTGGTCACCTTAAATTTATTAGAAACAACAATTTAAGTTTAGTAATCTGTTCATCACCTGATCAAAAGTTTGAGACAACAGCCTTTAAAAGCTAATATCTGCGCAAAATAGCACCTTCAGGGGAGTTGCACAGGGAAATGTATTTCTGTCATTCTCAGATTAAAGGCAACGGCTGAGAAAATCCAGTCAGATATAACAACACTCTCTGGATAAGTAATCTTTCAGTTAACTGCAATTTGTAAACACCACCTTACATGTCCTAAATACCTGCTTTACTGTCACTGTGTAGTTTGTTCTAGCACATATGCTTTGTGGTTAGTTTAAATGCATCTATGTTACTGCATTTCTATGTCTGCCCCTCTTAGCTTTTCTTTTTTATCGAGTGGTATCATGTATCTCATTCCCCAGAAGCCTTTGGACAAGCTCTGCAAATGAGCCGTTAGTCTTATTTACACTGCCTTGGTTGAACCTAAATAAGATACAACAATACCTACATCTATTGCTCCTGTCAGATAAATAATTAAAGGGCTTTTTTCACTGAGCCCCAACTCTGCCAAATAAATAGGCTGGTGGCTGTAAGAAGAACAGATTGCAGCTTCAATAGGCTACACCCCAGAGATACACTAGTAGCCACTGTATTTCACATTATGTACCTACTTTGATTAGGCAGGGATAAGACTTTAAATCTGGAAAGTTTCTTTAAAGCACCTCCAAAGTTATAAAAATAATCCTGAGGGGCGCATGAATGTTTCCTCCAAATTTCAACCTTATTTTTCCAACAGTTGTCGAACCACTCGGTCAAACCCACAGGCTGGAGGAAAAAAGTAAAGATATAAAAAGAGTCATTAGAGCTTATTCCTTGGCATTGGCGAGTATCTTAAACACATTTTGTTTGAGTCCATCCTATAGTTTTTAAGATATAATACTGGAGGCTGTAAATGTGTATCTGCTAAAGTGCCAGAGTCTTCTTTGGGCAATCCATCCAACAGTTGTTAGGATATTTCAGTCTAGACAAAAGTGCTGGACCGGCTGATATTGCCTCCCTTGAGCCATGTGGCCGTTATGGCGAAAAAGAAATAGAACAATAAAGTACATTATTGAGCATCACAGACACCATAACACATTGGAGAAAGGATACCTTTAATGTCTCAGACAGTAAAAGTCTTTTTTTAATGGAAATAATAAAGCAATAAGTCATCAAACTTCATTTTGGTCTCTTCAGTGGAAAAGTGTGACAGATAATAACAAGGGAAGCACCATTACAGTGTGATACAATAAAGCTGGTGGGAATAAATGACACAAGCACTGAAGAAGAGCTAGAAGGAGATGTTGTAGGAGAGTGTTCACAAGCACAGTATAAAACTTAAAATACTTTGAGTCATTGTGGATGTCAGATCTTATAATATGCTGCTAAATTCTCCTCACTGCAGCACATAATGACCCAGTAGACACAGCGAGCGGGGACTGGGCTCGCTGCTACAAACTGAATAGGTTACATCAGGCGTGTTGGAATTCAAACTCTCTTTGTTTGCTTGTGCTGAAAGGTTATGGATCTACACTTTTTGATGAATGATATTGTCATGTGCAACCCACCCCACAGTGATCGAACCAGAACCAGAATCCCATTTGGCATCCAGCTGCAAGAAAACATGGAACATGGCCTGCAAACGTATCCAGTGCACAGGTATGATGAACAGCCTGTTGTCTGGTGTGCAGCGGTCCACATTTATTTCACTCTTTTTTGGGAAGCAGACCAGCCTACCTCCTTTAAAAAAAGACTTGCAGTTTCTACAGCGTATGTGTGTGTGAATTGTTCTGTAACGAACACTGTGTGTGTGTATCTGTGTGTCTGTGTTGAGTACACTTTCTTATCAATGTGTCCAATTAGAATGAAATAAGAGCTTTAGTGGGTTTGGTGACACTGGGCCTCCACTCAGCTTGTGTATGTGGGCGTCTGAAAGATGCGTATGTATCTGCCACAGCTGGATGCCTCCACTCCTGCCTGATGACTGTTGTGACAGCTCAGTAATAGCCCCTGTTGACAGTTGAGGCAGGCCTCCACTGGTGGGAGCTGATTCAACTTGTGCCATTCAGAGTAAAACTCCTCGTTTCAGGGTAATTAGATTCTTGAATAAGATGATTTTGAATCCCTCTGAGACCGAGGGAAACTAGAGGAAACAATTAATCTGGAAAGGGAAGTGCATGCTTTAATTGCAGCTTGATGAGTGTTGTGCTTTGGAGAAGGGCATCTTTTACTGCATCAAGGAGTGCTTCCTTTACATCGAGGTAATTTGTCAGAGCAGTTAAGAGTAATTTGCTGACAAGCTGAGACAAACTAAAAGCATCTTTTGAGCAGCAGTGAAATTTTGATATCACTTTAATCTCTGATGATAATCTGTATATACTAACACTCTTGAACTGCAGTATATATTTCATCAGATTCTCTCGAGCAGTCATGTATAATGACCTGATAGAGCATAAGTATCATTCATGGTGCTTTATTTATACCCTTTTTAAAAAAAAATGCACCACACAGCCCTCGCATTTACTGTAAAGTACTCGCTGTCACAAGGTTAAAATAAAATCCTGGATACCAAATGGCATCAGGACACAAACTTCCCTCACTCTCCTCTCACTCTGCCACGCTGCCTACACTGAGGTTGATTCCCTAAATCAGCAGAGAGCTTACATAACCAGGGTCACCTGTGGACCCTCAGCGAAATAGAAGCCCTTAATGAAATGCTCACTCTGTGTCCTCAGCGTTCCAATTCGTCTGCTAATCATATCAGAAACAATAAATCCCAACCTCGCAGTGTGTTGTGTCAGAGAGCGGGAGCCAGATTAGAGGGGTTTAAGAACAGTGAAATTGAGAAAGCACCTGGTTTTTATCCTCGTGGTAATCTCCTAAAACCTAACCCCCGACCCATCACACAGTGTAATGTCTGTAGTACACAATCTCTACAAAACAACACATCCTGAATGATACAAGATGTTACATCACACACATGTTATGTAATCTTTGTACAGGAATTTGAATGTGGCTCAGTGTTGTGAAAACATTAAAAACTTTGCTTAATAAAACGAGGCAGCAGTAGCGTGTTTAAACGGAGCGCCGCAGCACGATGCAGTGCTCTCTCAGTCCAGAGGATTTTTGCCTAATCCCTGAGAGTTTAATGGTGATGAAACTCGAAGAGCTACTCTGTCCCTGTTACATGCACGGCTGTGCATTTGATTTTATATTTCTACCTTTATGTGTACATGTGCGTGTGAACAAATGCAACAATATCAGTCTCCTCAGGATTGCTAAGGCTGAGTTTTAATTAAGCGTTTAGAAATAATCAAAGAGCTCTCTCTAAAGGACATGCTCTTCTTTGTAGGATGCATGGTTACAACTTCTCTTTGACATTTTATAAAGGATTACATCTAATCCATTGCAATCTCAACACAATCCTCAGTCCCACTCAGTGTTTGCATTAAGATTAAGCAGCAACTCAAAACATTATGGATTCATGGACTTAAGAAATTGATTTATTTCTTTTGAGGCTACCGTTTGTCTCATCAGGTTTCAAATACGCCTCCATCCCCGACCACCCGTACGTTCTCTTTGGTCTTTCATGTCATCGACTTAATGTTCTCAAGCACGTCCTTCTTCAAAATTGACTTTCATCTCCGCTGTTTCCTCAGTTATTCGAAGCGCGTTACACTCAATAAAAAAAATAAATAAATAAAAAAACAGAAGCCTATACAAAGTATCGCTGCAGGGTTTGCGTCGGAGCTGCTTGAAGTATTTGTCGCTTCAGTTCAAATTCTGTGCTTTTGTTTGTTCCACATTGTTCGTAGTGCTTGGCTGTGTTTGATCAAAGAGATGCTGTCTTTTGAAGAGCCGTGCAATTGCCATTTATTTTGGGTTTGTTGACACTCCTGATTTCTGTACTTCACTATTTGCCTGATAAGCAGCGCGCAGATGGAGAGCCGCTGTACTTCCACTGTTAGATTAATGCAACAGGTTTATTGTCAGATATGTGTATGAATGATGGATTACTGCAGGATACACCTCTGTTTTCTGCTTGATAAGAATTTTAAATGATTGTTTCAAGCTACGGCTCCTGGAAAAAAACACTGGGTGCTTTGTTGCTGCATCTTAATTCCTCTATTTTCATTTGATTGGAAAGAGCTGGTGTAAATTCTCATTAGAAGCAAGAGAACCAGTTTTATCTGAAGAAACTTTGTATTGGAGAAGAGGTACAGAAGTTTCGAAAGTTGGACAGACTTAAAGCCAAGGTGCTTTGTACTTAAAGGGACTTAGAGAACTATCCGTATGAAGCGGATTGCAGCGTCTCTTTCAGGTGGAGGACTTGCGGAAACTGTCGTGACCATAGACTGTATAATAGATGGACATAGTCTCCGCGATGTCACCCATCTGTTTCCGAAGCCCAGTTTTGAAGCGAACATATTGGAAATGGGATGGGCGACGAGTACCCAAACTAACAGCTATTGGGCGCCTGTCAGTCACGTCATCTGAACTGGGCCTCTGATTAAGCAAGCTAATATCTTCCAATCTGCCAATTTAGAAAAGAATTCAGCCCCTGAACAGTGTGTGCCGTTAACAAAATTATATGCAAGACAGTTTTTGTACCAGGCTGTAAACCTGCTTATTTCTGCTCTGAAAACTTTTTCTTTTTTTGACTTACCAGCCAAAAGCAGACACTCAACAAACAGCAGCTTTTAGCACTTTCGCATTCTCTCATATTTTCAGGCTGGAGGTTGCCGTTTGGTCATGACCTGTTTACTTCGCTTTCCTTTTAACGCTAAATCTTGTTGTTAAAGCCAACTTTTCACTGGATACAATGCAACGAGGTAATGTATTTATCAACAGTTATGTAGCACTGTTGTTTGTGACATGATAACAAACAAAAAAACTTTGTTAGTTTGTACTGTAGTTTAGCAGCCGGCTACATTTTGAGCAACTCACAGCGTGGTGCTCTGAGACATATCCTTAATGTGTAACATTGGTGAATCCTGGTTATGTCCTACCAGTGCTCATCTACAAAGCAAAGCAAACATAAACTGGCTCTTCATTTTATTGATCGACTCTCAAGTTTGAACAGAGCACTGCAGGAAAACTGCTGCATGCATGTTGGAATGAATTATCACATTATCACAAACAGCTTTGCTCTTGTTTTAGCCTCTAGCTAGTGCTCGGTTACTCCCACGTTTAGCTTTCCTCTTCTCCTCTGTCCCTTTCCTGTCAGACAGTTCCCACTAAATAAATCCGTGAAATTGTTTTCAGCAGAGAAAATCAGATCTCTCCTCACCGCTAAACATTTTCAGCTGGCGTGGCGTTGTCATAGAGACTTCAACATGTCGTAAATCAATCCGGTCCAGGCAGACCTGATCAGGAAACTGGGAAAAAGCATTTTAAAATAACCTTTTTTGGCTCCGATACTCTAACTTTAAGTTGTGGATTATGTCCAGGCATATATCTAGACCTTTTCAAGTTCACTTAGCAAGACCTCACAGGGCCTTTCATAAAATAAGAGCCTATAAATGGTATCTTAATGAGGCGCCAGCATTTTTACTGAGTTAGACTCCTGTGAGAAACACGGGCAAAACTTGTGCCTTGCAGCCTGATAGCTGTAAGAGTTGTGTTTTTCTGAAGCTCTCTATCCTTACAAAACTTTTCTCTATCAAGTGAACAACATTCTTTCCTTAATCCCGCGAGAAACATTCCCCCTTCCATTTTTGTACACAGAGGTTATTAGCTGATTTTAAGAGCTGATAACGGCTCTACTGTGATTTAGGAAAGTCAGAACACAGAGGGTGATAAACCAAAGTTAAAACTTTCATTTTAACAACAGGGTCGGATGACAGAGGAGAGCTGAATTGGAACAGACGATATCAGTTTTCATTTAAAACTTCAGCTGGCAGACAGGAGAGTCACGGTGTTCTCACAATTTCACCTTTAAAACCTCACTCTGATGCTGATTCCTGAGTAAGTTTCCCGTCTTTCTCCGGCGTCATCTTTTTCGTGATGCAAAAAAGTAAAGAAAAGCTCCCACATCAGCTTTCAAGCGTCCACTCTGTCCCTTCCCCACTTAACATCGGCTCCATAAACGCCACGTGCTTGTTAGCTTGGATTTTGCCCTGATCTCTAGCTGATGGGCAGAATACGGAGGGCAGGGTGCTGGGGTCGTAGGTGGTGATGGGGATAACTGGAGGTTTTGGCTGTTTGCAGCAGCTACAGCGACATGGAGTCAGGTAGAGGTAGATGAGGATGAAGATCATGGTCACCACACAGCCCAGTAGTGTGGTGTAGCCTGTGTTGAAGGATTCAGCTGGAGGCAGCAGCACCGTTACATTCACCTCCCGGGTTGCGTTCAGCGCCTGTTTAATATCCACAGCTGTGCACACGTACAGGCCTGAGTCATTGACCTTGGCTGCTTGAATCTCTAAGGTACCATTAGGAAACAGGCTAATTAGCGTGTCATTTATACTGTCCTCGGTGATGTACCCCTTGCTGGGGGAGAGCCATGTAAATGAGAGCTCTGTGCTGCTCAGGGATGTTTGGCAGTCCAGACGCACCATTCCTCCCTCGGAAACCAAGACATTGGAGAAGAGCACGGTCACCGGCTGCGAGACGGCTTTTTCCATCGAGCAGTTGTGGAAGAAGCGAGTGTGTCGGAGAAACCGTATGGAGGCTCGGTGATCCCCAAAAACAGTGCAGGTGTGCTCATCTGTGAAGTCCCTCAGGGAGTCGTAACCTCTCAGATCCCAGTGCCAGAACACGCTGTACATGGAGCAGTCACAGATCAGAGAGTTATTATGAAGGTACAAACCTCGCTGCACTAACCTGGGCAGAGCTTTCACATCCTCCCACGGCAGCCGGGAAATCCGATTGGAGGAAAGGTCCAGCATTGTCAGGAAAGGGTGACTGTGGTCTTGGATGGAGAAGAATGGGAAGTGTGTGATCAGGTTGAGGCTGAAGTAGGCCTTTTTAAGGCTGCTCAGGCCGATAAGCGTACCAGCCTCCACTTGAACGATTTTATTATTGTAGAGGAGGAGCTCCTCCAGCCTCCACAGCCCCTGGAAGTAATGCTGCTCCACCACCTGCAGCTTGTTCGAGGACAGGTCAAGGTGCCTCAGGCTGGAGGCGTTTTTAAACACCCCGACGCCCAGGGAGCTGAGCTGGTTGTGAGCCATGTGGAGGTTTTCCAGCCTGGGCATCCATCTGAAGCTGCCTGAACCCAGCCAGGACAAGTAGTTGTGGCTGATGTCGAATGTAGTGGAGAAGGAAGGCAGAGGCAGGGGGAGCTTGGATAGACCTGTGGCGCTACAGCTCACTGTGTCAGACACACAGAGGCAGATGGATGGACACGTCTCATCAGAGGAGAGGATACGGAGCAGCAGCAGGAGAAGGCCTGGAAACGGTCCAGAGGTCATGTTTCTAGAAGTCGGATCCTTCAAGGTTTCTAATCCCTCGGCTGCTCCCTGGTCAGATAAGAATCAAATGAGAAACAGCGTGATATATTAAAAACCTATTCTTTCTCCATCCACCTGCTGCTTTGAGCTGTTCAACAGACGTGTAATATGACTTCAAGGTTAATGCCGTCCGGGAACTCTCAGTATCCACGGCAGGAGATGAAAAATGGTTCAAACGTGGAGGCGACAAATCCCTTTTGCCCCAGAAAATCTTTTCATCTATATCACGACCCCAGACTATGTGGAGATGTATTTTCTGTGTACAGATATAATACTCTTACTTTCTGTGGAGAGATCTTTGTGGGGCTACTCTTTTATAGTTACTATCTTGATTGATTGAGTTTGCAAGCAGAGGAGGAAAAACATCACAAAATTCGCTGTGAAGCCAAGTTTGGTTCATAATATTGAATAGATTTTTGCCTTAAAATGTTTCAGAGAGATCAGTCAGTTGTTCAAGTTTGAGTCTTTACACAAAACGTTTTTTTTTTAACCTCAAACACCAAAGAGAGATACTTTACCTTTCAAAAAGTGTCTCGTCTCACCATTTGTAGCCAAGCATCATCTTGAGATCAGCTCGAACTGTTTCCCCTCCCCTGACTCGTAAGTCTGTATGACTTTGAAGTCAAAAAGGGGAAAAGTTCACACCACTTCCAGACAACTGAACAATTTGGCTCACTTAGTTAATCCCATTCTCCCCTCCGAAAAGAGCGAGAAAAAAACACTCTTATCCAAAGTGCTCAGCCACAACACAAGGCTCCAACTTTCCTGGGCTTTTTTCCCTCCTCCTCGAAGTTGTACCCCCATCAGTGAAAACCCACAACATTGCTGTCTAATCCTTATCTCCTCCTCAGATCCTCCTCCCCAGGCGCTACAGGAACAATGCTTTAGCCTCTTCTTTCCAGCCAAGTTTAAGGTCCCCCTACCGGCTTTCTCCTCGCCCCAAATGAGTATGCCGTTCAACAAACATCCTGCAGTGCTTTTGCTGTGTATAGCAAACAGCACAGAGCTTACTTAATCTCCCACAATCCCCTCCTCCTCCCGTGTGTCATTTAGAGACCAGGCTTGTGTCTCCCGCTCTCATCATTAAGTAATGATGCTCGTGGCTGCCCTTCTCGCTCTCTGTCGTACTTCCTGCCTCCCAACACGGTATCAGTTTTCTTACAGTATTCGATTGATATCCTGTTCCATTAAAGATTTAATGTTTTCACCCTGAGATTGGTGGAAGCAGAAGAGCTTTCCTCCTGAATATTACATGTATCATCAGGCTGCGTTTCACCACCATTCCATATAACTTACACTTTCCTGCTTCATTAACTCTTCCTGCGTTAAAAAAATAAACTCAACATGTGAATTCTTGATTTGTACACACCCAATCCAACACTCCTCCATCTTTTCATCAGCACTATTTTCAAAGTCTATCTGGAGCTCTCCTCTTACCTGTGTTGCCCCTTTACCTTGTCGTTCCTCTTTTAAATTGGATGGATGCTTCCGTCTTCCTGCCATGCACACACACACTCAGACACACACAACTGTCCTCTCTAAGTGCCTTAATCAGCACATCCCCTCCTTTCTTTCCGAGCCCCTGACATCCCTCCTTCCCTTCCCCTCGGCTGTGGGTTTGACTGGATATATGCTGTCCATGCTGCTTGGTCATGGTGGTCCTGACAGCTCTGATTTCTGTCACAGTGAATTAGCTTTGCCTCCCAGCAGCTACCTCCTCGCTGCTACCCCCTCCCATCAACCCCCCTCCCCTTTTTGTAAGTGCTTGGGGCTTTGACTGACTCCCACTCACTCACTCACTCACTCACTTTACAGAGGCTGATCCCCGCATGGATTCATGCTGGCTGGATGAGGGCTCACCTCTCCAAAGGTGGGCTAATGGGGGCAGAGTCCTTGGGAAGTGAAGGAGAATGTGAGGTTTGAGATTCAAAGCAGTTTCCCTCTCTGTGTTTCAGGCGCAAAATACATTTGGGATGTATTTTTGCTGAAATGGAAAAAAAAGGAGCCATCTCCATCTTTGGCATTGTGGCATCACACACAATCTTGTCCCTAGGCTAGTCATCAGCTTGGCTGGAACATGTAAGAAATATATACACCCACACATGTACATCTGAGATATGTTGGAAAAAGGATTTCAAGCAGGCCGCCCTTGTAGGTGTTGTGTTGATGTGGGCTCGTATCAGGGCTCAAATGGCCTCCGAGTAATTCCTCTGTTTTCCTGCAACAAACTTTATCTTACAGGAAACATTTGTCCAAACCGCTTTTAAAATATTCAAGCTGCATTGACTGTTTTAAGGCATTACTTGCTGCTTCAATCATGTATGTAGCGTTTTCATAAGTCCCTAATTGTAAACGGATCACATAAGACCTATAAACCGGCGTGTTTATCTGCATAAGCTGGTAATGATTCATGGTTTGGTGAGCTCAGAAGAAAATGAGCACATGAGGCATTTAAATAAACGTGTGTGTGTGTGTGTGTGTGTGTGTGTGTGTTTGTGTGTGTGATGTCAGCGGCTGTGTTTGTTTTTAGCTACAGTATAATTGTGCAGAGAACGTGTTCTTTTTCTCCTCTAACAGCCCTCATTTTACCTCCGTTGACTCAACTTGAAGATTCCTGTGCTTTCATTATTTTCAGTATTGATCATTCCAGAAAGGATCCATGTTTTCGAGTACCATCATTAGTCACTGTCCTCTGAGATCTTTTCAATCAAGGCATGAACAGGTAAACAGGATGAAGAGAAAGAGGGTCTTTGTGTTGACTTATTCGCTTACTTTGTAAGCCTTTTACTTGTGCTTTTTTTGAAGTGCCTCTCATCTTACTTGAGAACATGTAATTTCAACAGAATTAGCCCCCTGAAATACCAACAGCAATACGTTCATCCCTGTTTTTCCTCTTACTGTTGATTGGAAATCTTTATCTTAATCTCTGAATGTTCCAGCACGTCTCTGCATACATCTGCAGTCAGACCAGACTGTGCGCTACTCCATCCTGCTGCTCCACACAATCCCTAATCTGATCAGTATCTTTCTATCAAGCTGCTTTGCAAATCCCGCCTTCCACTCCCGCATATATGTGATTGGACTCAGCGTATGCAAACTAGCACTGTCAAATCAGCCAGGTTCAGCGTGGACCTCAAAGCTTAAACCCTGACCCTGATGCATCCTGCCCCCAGCAGAAAGTGATTTTCTCTCCACCATCTGCTGCAGGAGAGAAGAAGGAGGAAAAAAAAAAGAAGACGAAGCACACAACAGCACAGGGAAACGTCAGCTCTTATCTTGCCCTTGAGAAGCACTGAAGCTCACCAAGAGTCAATAACATAAAGCTTTACTTTCTCAGATGCAGGAAGAATATTTTCTTTGAACATTAAAGCACTGAAATGTAAAAAAATGCAGACATACTCTAAGACTTCCTTTGCTTTCATTCTCCTTTTATGCTTCAAATTAATGCGAAGCTCAAAAAGAAGTTTTTAAATCATGCTGACAGTACCCAGATTGGCTTAACACCAACTAACTGTTTTATTTGTTCTTTAAAAAACATCCTGTACTCTGAAAATGAAGATAAAACAAAACAAACGATGTCAAGCTCTATGTTAATTATTGAATAAATATGTGACGGGAGACACAAGAGCAAGCCTGACTGCCAAACTCGCGCACTGAAACATCCAACATTTCTAACAGTGACTCTGCAGACCCTGCAGCACCAAGTGTTTCCACAGCCTCTGCCTGCCAATTATGAACCCTTGAACCTGAACATACACACACCCTTGTTCAGTATTTATTCAGGCTCTCAACAGCTCTTTGTGAGCACGGCTGACATGCAGACTCTCAAATATGAATGAGCTAGTACCCGCACAAAGATTCGGAGGATTGGGTTTTATTTCTCCTCCCTCACTGGGTGAATTTGCAGTGGAAATGAGCTCTCTGTTGAAAAGGAGTTTCAGACTATTTGCTTGTCACGAGGAGCGGCACAGCGGCTCCATACGCTGTGTATTCACAGTGATTGCAGAGCATTATTTGAGAACGTCTTAATTTAAAACCCCAGAAACCCGGTGTGTTGCTGTTTTTGTATGTTACGTAATGGGAGTTGCACTCTCAGCAAGCTCCACAACAATCTGACTTGATCTTTTTCCTGTAGGAGCTTTTCTGCTCTCAATCCATCTGGTGGATGTGATGTAGTGTGTGCGTGAGCAGACAAGCACACCATCTAGTGGCCGCTCAACTGGAATGGTGAATGCATGCCCTCTTTTTCTCTTTGACTGTTGTTTGTGTAACGCAAAGAAACAAAGACAAACATTTAAAAATGGATATTTTAACTGACAGACTTGCACGCATATATTCAAAGTCAATGAAAATCACGCAAACAAACTCAAACTTGAACATGAGTGACACACGAAAGGCTAGAACACATGACTGTTCTTAGGCTCCTTCCTTAAAGGAACAGTTCAGCTTTTTTTTAACTAAACTACAAGAATCTTGAATGTGTATCATCTTTTTGTATTTTCTCTCTTTAGTTGAGTCATAACATGAAGGACAGGATAAAGATTATCGATGGTTTCACTGATTGGGGTGTTTCACATGAGAAAAGACCCATAGTGTTTCCAGTTTCTGTTTTCATTTTTAACCCCAGTAGTGAAATTGTTGTATGCCTTGTGTGAAAAAGCCAGAGTCCTTAAATCAACCCAAAGCCCTTTGCTTTCATCCCCAACCTCGTCTCACCTGCTCCAAACACTCCTCTAACCTTTTTGGTCAATACTGGTATACCCCCCCCTGGGATTTTGCGAATTTTACATCTAAGCCACAGCATATTAAGGCTGTGACTTGCGATTATTTTAGTAATTGACTACCCCCAGACAATTATTTTTACCATTAATCGATGAATTTCTTTGGGGAGGGGTATGAAGTTTTTTGGATTTTCAAATGGGATGATGAGTTAATACAAAAGATTCTGTAGCAACTCGTCATACTGCCGAGCTGTGCCAGGCTGTTTTTGCAAATTTTGAAATTAAAATGCTGTTCTCTCACTTTGTGTGAAATTCCCTCCAAACTTTGGAAATTTTCAGACGTAGAGCTTTCTCCAAGTCAGACATTTTTGTTTTTCTGTCATTTGTTTTTTCTCACCTGCCTGTTGACTCTTTTGTTTATCCATTTTTAATGATTTTTATTGATTTGTTGGTGCAGCCCGAACATATATATGAGTGTGTGTCTGTGTGTGTGTATAAATAATAGATATATATGTTTATTTTCTGAGCCTGTAGCTGCCCATTGAATAAAAAATGCTGCTCCAAAGGTAACAAATCCACCAGCTACAGCAAGATCATCAGACATGCTTAATCCCAGGGGTATATTCAGTTACTACAGTATTAAGTCAGAATACTCATAGAAAGTACAAATAGAATGTAATATGAAGTCTCAGGTGCTCTGTCTTCAGTCAAGCTATGCTGGTGCTGGGAACATTACCCAGTTGTCAGGTTTGCAGAGGGGAAGATGTAAGTAGCCGTTAGAGTGACATACGAGATGTCCCTGGACAGGTAATTTGGTCGGGGGCCCACAGCTAACAGTTCAATATCTTGGCGGCAGATCCACGTAAAATATATAATAATATTATGAATAATATATGATACACTGTATGTAACTAATGGATGAGAATTGTAGGGTATCTTGCATGATGGGTAATAACATGATACAAGTATAGGCTGCATTTGATCAATTGTGACCCCCCCCAATGTTTGATTAGCTGACAAATACAAAAAGCTTTTCAAAGGTGGAGAACAGAATACGAGTCAGCAGTGGCAACCTTGGGAAGTCATAAAGTAGTGAAGTAGTGATGTATTCACATAAAATGGAGAATACTGTTTAAATCATGTTTCAATCAAAAGATATATAGTATATATTCTTAGCTAGCAACAATGTTACTGTATCCTAAGTGTCAGTGGGACAATATTCCTTAGTTATAACCTAGCTGATGAAATATTTAAATCAAAGCCAAGCTGCTGGGGCTAAAAGTGCTAATTCTTAATTACAGTTAAACCAGTAACAATAACAGAGTTTGCTCTTCTTCCCTGGTAACTTTCCATGTATTTTGAGTGGTTACATGACCTTGCACAGCCTACGCACAATTTTTTGCTTTTGTCATAAAAATTCCACCAGATAGTATCAAGCTAAAAGATGCCATCTGTGGTCTGAGCTTGTTTTGGTTAAAGAGCCCTGCAGCAGTAAGCTTGTAGCAATTAACCACAGCTACAGATGCAGCTTGTTATGGGTGGATTTAATTTGAGTCTACAATGCTAAAAACATGAATTATTAGTTTAACCAACTCATAATTCTGGCACTGACTAAAGATAGTGATGATTTGTTTTTCATCATTTAGTTGAACAGGCACGCACATCCTTGATTTTTGTTTAGAAATGTTTCCAGTCCGATCTGATTTATGCTTATTTTTTAATCCTCATATTATCAACTAACTGTAGTTTTTCTGACTTCTATTATTCAGCTTCAATGATAAATCTGTTTTGGAGAAGGAGAGTTTAAAGGCAGTTTTCTCTGTGCTGCTAGCTAGCATGGCTGCTCCCCTGTTAGTGCTAAGCTAAGCTGAGATCTACTGACACATTTGCCCGATCTAACAATATAGTGAGATCCTCTTCTGTATCCCTCAGAGAGAAGGTGAATTAACCTGTTCCCCAAAGTGTCAAACTGTTCCTAGTGTCAAACTGTTCCTTGGATTTATTCCTTGATGATCTCTCAGATTGCATTTATGATAAAAGTGCTGTAATTTTTTTCCCTCCATTTCTAATCCCCTTGATTAACAGAAACCAGAACTGATTTTAATCTGGAGAGAAATCCTCCAGAGTGAAGTCTATTCTCAGCCAGATGCTCACAGACCTCTATATTTATCTGCTGCATTTTTGCTAGCTGTGAGCGCCGTAATCAGACATAACTCAGGATTTTAATGCAAACTCACGTCTTCAAACATGTCAATACACGGGGAGCGGCGTGCAGGAGAGAGGACTGGGGGTATGAAAAGCCCCATGTCTCCTCAGCCTCTGTCATCTGTGCTGATTGTTAACGGATTTCAATTAGGACTCACAGGAGTTAATATGATTGCTTGCTGTTTACTCTTTTTTTGCTTCCGTCCATGGAAGCCAATTATACACGAGTAGCAGTGGATGAGTACTGGACGCTACTAATGGCTCTGCTTCTCCCTTTGTGTTCACATTACTGAAGGATATGGGTTGTGAAATGAGATCACTACTGACTACTGTGCTATCAGTGATTGTGCTATAAAACATTATGGGCCAGAACGTAGTAAATTGTATGACGTGACTGTGGGGTGGCAGCCTGTCTGATCTTTTATCTGTCGTCGTCTCATCTCCTTTTCGTCTTTTTTTGCCACCTTTTTGTCATCTCTTGTTTCCCTTCTCTGCTCCACATAGCTTCTCCTCTCTACTAAACCGTCTCCTCGCTCCTTTTTTTGGCTCCCTGCCTGCTCTCTTCTTCATCCTCTCCTACTTTCGTTTATCCTCTCAATTCCTATCTCCCCAATCACTTTTTTTTAACACCTCTCCTCTCTGACTTTCATCTCCAGCCTCTGTGGTTATCAACAGAGACAGACGGGACATGAAGCGGAGCCTCACCTCCTTTCCAAATCACTTATGCTAGATTGACATATCTTAGAAAATCCATTATGCTCTAATCAATACGCATTAATGTACATAAAATAGAGATTTGACATAAAGCACAGCCAGAAAATTAATCATAATCTGATTACTCACAGGATCCTTTGCCCATTCATCACCTGAAATACTCAATTATATGCGTGTGTGTCCTCATGCGTGGCCCTCAGTGCAGATATTTTAATTTACAGTGACTGTGCTTTTCTCTAAAGCATGAACCACGATGTGAGGATCAGTGCAGGGAGACAGGCTTTGTGTTAGTTTATGATCGGTACAAGTGTTAAAAAAGAAAAGTGAGTGCAGGAACAGACAAAGATGAGAGATGAAAAACAGCAGCACAGGTTTGTCTGACTGCACTTCACAGTTGAAATAGTGTGATAGATCCTGCAGCCAGCTGTCTTCGACACCTGAGCCACGTCGCTCTGTTTTTTTGTGTGTCGCTGCTCTCCCTCCCTGCTCAGACAGACACCCGGGGACATGGGGTGTGATGAGCAGTTAGCAGTTCCATCAAGGATCTCCGGGGCCATCCATGGAAAATGAAACCATCTCTGAACAGGTAACTCAATTTAACTCCTGGCCGCCTTCTCTGGAGCTACAAGCACAAATACTTTCCCAGCTGATGAGATGAGGTAACAGAGCATGGCCGCAGTCACCGGGTGCAACAGGAGAGGCTCGTTCCACTCAAATTGCCTGGACATGGTCAAGGGAGGCTTTTCCACCACTTTTTACGGACGGGGAAGCAGACACTGAAGAGTAGAAAGGTTCTGGGTTTTCTCTCCTTCCTTTTCAATCAATAGAATAGACTGGCTTTAATCATGGAGCTATTGAGTGCTGAAGCTAGCAAAATGAGAGTTGCTCTCTTGGAACCATTCCCAATTCTTCCTCACTTGCTTTAAAGACATTTCAGCCACAAGAGGGAAAGCACTTTATTTGGACATAATTTGCAGCATGCCAAAGCCTTCCAAATAAATTTTCTTTATTCCTCTTTACATGAAAAATATACTTTTCTTTAAGGATGTCTTAAAAAGGAGAGCACCTTATGTTAATCAAACTCAAGAGTTCATTCAAAGTAGCAAAACTGTGTTCTCTATACAGTTATTTTTAACACTTGTCACCGCAGTAATCAGCTCAGATTCTGTAAAAGTGAATCACAGCACGCTGACTTAAGAACCTTAATTTGCCTTTCTATGCAAAATTTCACATTAGTAAGATGGATAAAGAAAAAGAAGGGGAAGATGTTTCCTTAAATACTACATATGCAGGTACACAGTGGGGTTATCACAGCAGACTTTACTAAAGAACTAAAATGTTACAAAAGGCACCAACACAAAGAATAAGTCCAACTTTTTTTCTCTACATGACTTCAGACGAAATGTCTTTGCTCAATGATTGCTGCGGCCACGGCTCGTGTCGTCGTGGCATTCACACAGGCTGCGTGTTGGCTGCATGAGCTGCTGCTGTCAGCCTTGTCTTTCTTCATTATTCTTACCCAAATTAAGGCCATAAACTTTCTATTATTAAAATCTCTTGACTTATAAATATCATCAGGATTAGCTCAGTAGAAGAAAGAGTGGGAAGGCGCATATAAATAAAATATAAACATTACTCACTCGTCATTTAACAGCCTATTGACCGTACCTATACACGGGTGGTTTTGGTGGTGGGTTGGGAATGTATTATTGATTTGAACAATTGTGTTAAAAGCAGGAGCTTAATTTTGAACATAGGAGCCAAAACAGACGTTTGAACAGAGAGTGAGGTGGAGAGATAGAGGCACGACAAAAAGATGAATGTTTCCTGTAACCTGATGTTATTTTGCATAGTCTATATGCAACGTGATCAATTTATAAGGACTTTTTTTTTTCTTTTCAAAATAAAGGTCAAGAAGAGACCAAAATAAAGGCGTTTGAGGCTGAATGTTAGCATTTAATCATGGTCCTGAATAACATCTCGGGATAAAAGCATAGAGAAGAAAAAAAAGGCCTCAAGGGTCACGGCTAGAGTTTTGTTTTAGGAAGACATTTAGGGAGATAACTTTTGCGTTCCCTTGCTATACTTTTGTGTTCCCTCTCAATAGCTTACGTCCCCTCACAAAAACAACCTAATGGCTCAGGTAAAGAAAGAAATTATTGCGAGGGAACACAAAAGTACTGCTAGGGGATGCAAAGATCTTCCTCAGAAAAATAACTTTCACCATGACACCGAAGGCCCATTTATACTCCCGAGACGACCAAAATGTGTAAATCCTTTTCAATGATGTTACTATCTCTGCTCATATACTTCCATGCGTCCTCTACATTGACATTGATGTTAACCATTAGCAGCCCAGAGTCAAAAGTTTATGACAACAACAAACTCAAAAACAAACATGCTGACAGTGCAGAGGATATTAATAATGCACCTGTTACATAAAAGACAAAAACGGAGGCGTCGTTGCAGGAGGCTTTGGTCGGTGAGGCCGTCAAATACATCGCAGTTTTCTTCAAAAAGTTCTACCATTGTAATTTCTTCTTTGCATGGCTTGATGGAAATGTGAAGAAATTGAAGAAGTGAATGCAGAGCACATATGTGCTGCAGGAGATGTACCTGTATCTGTATCTGTATTCATATTTAATGTTGGCCATAAATGGGCCATTAGGGGGATCCATGGAAAATCACTCTGAAAAAAGAGGTTATTCTGATATTTTCTATATCTGAGACGTACACAAAGCTCATGTGGAGCCAATACAGCCCTCAAGTTATCGTTTTTTCCGTCGGCCTCATGGGCAACCAGCAGAAAATAATTGACGAGCGTCTGTACTCAAGGTTGTC
Organism: Thalassoma bifasciatum; assembly: GCA_008086565.1. NCBI lineage: Eukaryota > Metazoa > Chordata > Actinopteri > Labriformes > Labridae > Thalassoma > Thalassoma bifasciatum. Next base: position 387,431 of record RPOG01000231.1, on the reverse strand, counting down.
TGTGTGTGAGATGCATGGTTCATGCTGTTGGTGTGAATGCTTTTATCATGCAAGACGAATAGTAAATCAAGCCATTCAAAGGCCAATGTAGTACACACACCAGTCTGAAGTCGGGGTTTGATTTCCCTTGAGTTTTTCACACGAGTCCTTTCAACAACAGCTGTATTTTATAGGCTCACATATGGTTTGGAACTCTAAAATGATGTACATAAAGAAAATGTGGGAATATACTTCCAAAGTAGAGTGCAAAAGTAGCATCAAATGAGTAAAATACCTCAAATTTTACTTTTCATACCATTAATATGGACTAAAAAAGCAAAAAACAGGTGATCTATCATTTTTAGTCTCTGAAATAGATCTCTGCATTTAGAGAATCAGCTCCACAAGGGAGGAGATGCCACTCTCACACTACGCAGTGGAAATCACTCTTATTAGACCATTTCATAATTGTTCTCCTAAATTATCTAACGATCACATTGACCTTCCTCATTCCTGCTTAGTAGTCTGAGGTGGTGCATTTGGGGAAAGTCGGTTTAATGAGCGTAATTTAATGGGTGGCTCAATAATGCTATCTTCTACTCCATTATTAATCATAATTAAAAAAAAAAAAAAAGTTAGCTCTGTTAATTATTGCAGATGAGTTACAGTGAAAATGCCAATCTGATCTGAAAGCCTGCTGGTATTTAAGTCCTTTCACGCTGTTTGAAGAACACCTGAGATACTGTGCATCTCCTGTTAAAAGGAAGCCACAGCTGGAGATAGTTACCCAATGCATGTTGGCTGTCTTTCAGAAAAAAATTGTCAGCATGGCTCCATTAAAACACAGGAGATAAAGCTTTAATGTTCTCCATGAGCAGATAGGGTCATTGCACCTTCTTTTTAGAGGGATGCTCTGAGTATGTATGCAACAACAGGTATTGGCATACTACATGTTGGATAAGAGAGCAGGAGGCATAATGAAGGGAAAAAGACCTTGGTTTAATGAAATCCAAGCCTCTGTTGCATTTCCATCTTTTCTGCTGAAGTGTCCTTGAGCAGGAATCCATACCAGCGCCAGGGCTGCTTTAAGGATAATGGAGCCACAATATAAACACAACAAGCAGACAGGCTTGTGTTGATAACCTGCAGTGATTCACATTGATTATTCACTAACGGAGACACTAATTCTACTTGAAAACAAATGCAAAGGAAAAATGATGCTGCGCCGCCAGTTCTAAAGCAGAGCGAAACAACCGTACATCATCCCTCTGTCTGTCAGCCGCACGCTGTGCAAGTAAAGCAGAGGATGAAGAAGAGGTGGAGGGGGGGCTTCGAGAAAAAACAGGGTTGAGTGAGACTGATTGTAGCCTGCAGAGGGCAACCATTAAGCTCACCAAATATCATTATCAGATTTTCAATAAGGCTGCAGCCATCAGATAGTGGATGCAGACACTGTTGCTGCTCCTTCTCCGTCCTGCTCCTACTGCACCAGGTGCAGCATGTTTCCTGCAATTCAATCTGGCTACAAGGCCACGAGGAGTCTTTCCTTATTGCTTAGATCCTAGAACAAATCAGAAGCCCAGCGAGCATCAGGGACTGGGGCGGCCTGTGGAGAGGCTGTGGGCTCAGCGCCTTGGATGTGCACTGTTGTTTGAGTGATTACACCATGATTACCACCTGCTGCGTGCTGTGGTGCTATGTGTACACTGAAAAACAAGGGCACATGGGGGATTTACAGTGTTCTACGTTATCAAAGTTTAAATGAGTTTGCTGATAAAGTCAATCCAAAATTAAACCATAATTCAATAGATTATTTCTCCAACACTCATCACAGACCAACACTAATGAGAGACAACAGACTGGAGATAAGGGAATTTGGGCTTCCAGGATTTTCGTTTGCTTGAACGTGTACTAAGCCTGGAATAGCCAAAGGTTATAAAAGACTCTGTAAGCTGGAAAATGTTAACAGAGAAAATGTTGACGATAAAATAGGAGAGGAGGGGTATGAAAGAATAAAAGTGGGAGCCCATCTGTCAGTGCAGTCTGGCTGAAGTTGGCCCCTGCCTCTCTGTTTTGATTATTTCCTTATCTCTCTCTTACTGGCAGGCTGTGAGTAACAGTGACCTGCTGGATTGCTTCCTAGACTATATTTCCTGGTCTGACTCGGGCATCGCAATCCATTCCTAATGTCATTGGATTTATTGTGAAGCCTCAAACCCCACAAAGCAGCTCAAGAATGACTTAACAATAAGGAAACTGTGATAAAAATAAACTCCTGTGTTGTACATGTAACTAACATGAAGCTGTGAGGGGGGGATCTGTAAAGGAGAAGAGAGGTTTAAAGTCCAATCACTGTCAGCCAACACCAAGATTGCACACACCTTCACACGGATGCACTTTAACTCTGGCTCCGACGGATTTCAGATATTCGCCTGTGATTATTCATCACACAAAGCTTAAGCTTCAACCATCTCTTGTAGGATTTATTTGACATGAATTCTGAGTAATTTAAGTCTTCTCCATAGAAAAAAAAAACATAACAACATGGCTGACTGAGCAACTGTGTCACACCATTGCTCAATTTACTCCAGCAGAAAACGTTTGCCTTCCGGAGCAATTCGGCAATTACAAAGATGTTTTTCCTGGAAAATTTAGCAAAGAGTGTAACAAAGCAAAAGAAGAAAAGCGAAAACATCTAGCAGCACAAAATCTCACTGCAGTGCAGGCCTGTAGCAGAGCTCAGTCTCTGTGGTTTAGTAATGTGATGATTCTCAGTGCTAACTCATCAGTCAGACTCCAGATAGTTCCCCAACGAAAACAGCTCACAATGCTCTCACTTTGGTTTATTTCCGTTAAGTTGCTACTGCTTTGGACTCCTCATTACTCACCCCTCTCTGTATTTTACAAACCATAGTGATGAAAAAAGTTTCACCTCTTTTCCCACTCATTAGCAAGCATCACTGGGTGTGACAATGGAAACCAAGGTCTTAGATGTAACTGATGATAACCAGGAAAAAAAATGTTCTCATTTTTTGTTCCCTGTGGGCAAAGTAGTTACTTTTTTATGCCTGTGCTGAAAGTTAATAATTTTGGTGTGCCCCCTCTGGTAGGAGAGATAATAAAAAAAACATTGTTCATTCTTGCTTTTCCATTTTTCTTTTTAATCTGTCAGAGTAGAGATGCTCTGATCTCTTCTTTATATTGGTCAGAAAGTGACTCTAATAGTTGGCCTGGGTATTGATGACAATAGCACAAGTCAGTTCTACTCTGCTCTGTGTTTACAGAAACCATCATAATGGTACTGGTATGTCTGTGCATTGGTATGACTTCATGGCTAAATGGCAGACAAGAAGGAATTTTATATCTTGTCTCAATCACCTTTGACTTTAGTTTAAATCCTGTCTTCTTAACCATGGTGTACGACCTCGTCTTGCTCTGCTGAGAAATATTCAGCACTTTGTGACCAGAGAACCTGTTTGTTGAACCTCATCAAAATTTTAAGACCAATAGAAAAATTACACAGATTTACACATTGCTCTGTTGGATCTTAAAAATGTTCTATGTAGATATTTAAATTGCAAAATGAAGACATTGGAATAAAGCAAAACAAAAAAGATTGGGCAATTTATTGCAAACACCAATAAATGGAAATGGTCTGTTCATTGGTTGATCAAAAGCTTAAAACCACAGCCTTTAAAAGCCAAGGTCTATGCAAAAGTGTGGATTCAATGTCATTTGCTGCCAGGTTTTCACATTCAGTACGTATACATCTAGCTTAAGAATTCAGACAATGAGTTTGGTCAGACTGAGAAAAGACTGGGCATAGCTCCATAGACACAAATAGATAATGCAGTTGCTATCGAACAGTGGTTGCATTCTACAGCATGCTGCAGGTCTTGGTTCGCTTCAGTGTACAGCGCAAGCAAATTTCAACCAGAAGAAGAAGTAGATGACCATGATAAATAGGGTCGCTGCATTCAAACACAACATAAAGAGTTACAGCTGCATCCATCTCAACCATGGTCGTTAGAATGTCACTTCTATTTTTGGTGAACCGTTCAATATGCACGCAGCTTCACTTATCAAAAAAGGGCACAGTGCCATCACTCGTAGCAGAGTGAGATGATCTCGGCCAGTCGTCCTTCTTCTTTTTTCTGCATGTATACACACGACTATATCCCTGCTGTGACTTTATGATTGACCAAAGTCAGACAGTTGTTTGTATGTAAATGTACTCAGTGAAACACTTACTCAGAATTTCTTTAAAGACTCTAAATGTTAGGGAATAAAAAAGTCAAGTGGTAGACACAAAAGAAATTTCACCATTGACAAGCCAGAGGATTGGCTTTTGATCTTTTTGCATTATGAAAGTAGTTACAACTTTTTAGGATCAACACCTGACATCTGGTGCAACACAGACATACTCTTCTGCGTGAAACTCAAACTGAGATTGGTATCTGTGTCAGGATCATCTCAGCTGCAGAAATCCAACTGCTTAACTGAAGAGAAATGTTCAGTTTAACATACTACTACAAATAGTTTTGATTGATATGAGCCAAAAAATACAGGAGGCTCACATGAAATTTCTGAATTTTCTGACTCGAGTGCTCCGTTTCACAGCACTATTAAGAAAAGATTGTGCACACCTATTATCCACCACTGCTTTACAAGGAGTGTCCATTTGGTAGAAGACATAATGATCTAAAAGATAGATGCTATTATCACAAGTGCTTGCAAAAAAAAGAGACTTTCAAGGCATTTTGAAAGAGAGACCAATCAGGTTTTGGCTAGACATGCTTTTTCATATTCTTGCAACAAACGAAAGGCTGGTGCAAGTACTGCTTTCGAGAGCACTTCTAAACCGTAATTAGAGTGCATCTAACAGATATTTCACTAAGGATTAACCTGTTGATTAGTTTCTCGATGAAGCTGTTGATTATTATGTTTCACTCAGCAAGCAGAGGAAATGTTCAGTTTATTTCCCGACATATTCCCTCAGTTGTCAGTGAGTCTGATAGGTGGAAGATTCAGAGTCTTACCGAAATTCATGATGAAGACAAGCAGAAAAATGCCTTACCAAAGAAGCTGGAAAATCATTTGCTTCGGGACTGACTGGTCAAAGTGTTCTGTAGAAAAAATGCAGATTGATTCAAACAAAACAAGCAGCTCCAGCTGTGGTAGTGCTTTGTTTTGATATACATACATTTGATTGAATAGCCACAGGCCTGGATACCTTTTATAGATTCTTACAAATCTTGCCAAACAAGATTTTCTGACACACTCCTGGTGGACACACAACTCACTCGTCATTTGCCCAAGAATCGCTCATTGCCTTGTTACTCTTCTGCTGTAAATTCTCCACTCCTGGATTGTCTTCTGTCCAGGTAAACAGTGTCTTTGAAGTATTCCCCCAATGTTAATAGCCGTGGCACCTTTAATGATGGGGCAACAGACAAGGCCTGAGAGAAATATTAGCCTAGCAAGGTCACGGCAGACAAGGTCCCATCTGTCTCAGTGCAGCCTCGGTGGATCCCCGGCCCTTGCATTACTGTGGCCCCGGGGCAGGGAAAATGGATCATCAATCTGATTTACAGACACTCTGGCCAATGCTGTCATTTCCAAGCAGAATAACACAGGTTTCTTCTCCCGTCACCTTTGGTAGGTAAATTCTTAATGGCCGGAGATGTTAAACTGTCTCATGTATGGCGTCGCCAAGACCAGACCATCAGAGAGCTTCTCATAGCATTACATCAGACCGACACGCCACACCACAGCAGTCTGCAGCCACCATAGAGATATCTGGCTTTAACGCAACAAGAAGAAAAATGGAGCAGAAAACTAAAGTAGGAGTAGCTTTTCATTTTTTATATTCTGCTGCTCTGTATTTCAGAGTAATTCCCTGCCATGGTCATGAAGTTTTAAGTCTGTCGGTAAACCCGATGGCCAATCACTTTGCTCCAACTCCAGAAATGAGACACCGTGCAAAACCGGATCAGCCATGCCTTTAGTGCAGCCACTTTTCTCTCTACAATGTTTTTCTCTCCAACTCACACTTTGGATACACAAACCTACACACAGCCCGACACACTCTTCCCGCAGAACTTGGTGTCGGTGGCTGACACAGTAGAAATGTGGCGTAAACGACAGGCCTCTGTGGCCACACAGCACTGTTGATAATGAGTCTGTAATCCATTTGATAGCCTATAAACAGGGTGAGAGTCTTATGAGCCTCAGCCAGGAGAGAGAGCCAAACAGCACCCCGAGGCAGACATTACCATAAAAACATAAGCATGAAAAGGCGCACCAGTGAAGTGCGAGGGGGTCAGTGTTGTTCAAACTTCTCAGTGTTTGTGAAACATTCGAAAAAAGATAGAAGAAGTGGGATTTCTCTTACACCTGCTGATTTCAGTCATCTTCGTTCCCCGCTGCTTCTCCAGATTCCCCCAGACCCAAGCTGTCTTCTTATCAACCGTGCCCACCTATGAAGCGTCCTTTTAAGCAGCTCCTGCACGAGGAAATGTCACGTTTGTATGCCAGTGCAAATTTGCTTATCTTCTACAGAAAGGAACCGGTGAGAGGGAAATGGTTGTCTCCACAGCACGAGGCCTTGAGGGATCTTTTGAAAGCCAGTTCTCTGCTCAGCATCCCTCTAATGTGACACAAATCCCTCTAACTGAGGACCGGCTTCTGCATCCTTGGCTTGCTTCAGGTGCATTAGCTGTATTTTTTCTGCCCCTGTATGTTATGTGATGCATTCCGGCACAGCAGAGGAACAGCAGGGGAACAGCAGGGAAACCCCGCCTGTTACCCCTAGCTGAGTGTTTCAAAACCTTGGCAACAGCCCAGGAAGCACGCGGGTGGCCAGGCCAAGCTCGCTGCGCTCCAGAAGACTTTGAACCTGATTCCTGCAAATCCACACATTGTTATTCACCTGGAACTGGCTTTTTGGTTCACTTCCAAACCCAACCAGCATTATAACATGTTTGCTCTGTTTATTCCTAGCCTGTGTCTTTATCCTCTGGTTCACTTTGCAATTTCGCACCAAGTCCAAACATCCCTATTGAATTCCACTCCCAAGACACGCTGTGTGATAGCATGCTTTGTTCTCTCCGGCAAGGTGAACATCGTTGAGGGAGCGTTTAATAAGAGAAGGATTGCTCAGAAAGGGCAAGAGAGGGCCTCAGGTGGAGAACCTCCCTCTTATGAGGATTAGTTTTATCCCTTGTATGCAAATGGCATTGATTAAGCCAGAGAGAGAACTTCCCGCTTTGGTGTGGCATCCCTGTCCTGCAGGTAATCTATGGAGAAAGTGCTGCAGCGTACAGCCTTAGGAGACAATGCTAATAACCGAAGATGAACAACCGTCATAATGATCATCATTATTTGGGGCTCGCAGACAGAGGGGTAGTGGCAAATTACACAGACATGTCATTGAACAACTGGTGTTTGCTTTTCCTGATCTGCATGCTGATTAACACAAGATGCCACTTCCTCCTTTGTTCCTAAAATGCACCGGATGCCTTTTACAGTCCACGACTATACGGCCTTATCATCCACCCATGCTGAGACTTTTAACGTCTTAATCCCTCAGCATATTGCAGGAGATTATCTTTCTAAAATTAACTAGCCCCTTGAGACTGCAGAGATAGCAGCTGCTTTTTTGCCACTTGGCAGGTTTTCAACAAACAAAGTGGCTTATTGCATACGGGGGAGCGTGTTCACACATTAGCTTTTTAAAAAGCTGCGAGATTACAGGACCATTGTGCCGTTTCCATCGCTGCTTGATTTATTCATATACTGTAAATGTTTGTATGCAGGTTGGTGGATTCTAAGTTTTTTTTTTCATTGCAAAGGCTGTTTGGCAGCATATGTGCTCTGCGTGGTGTCGCTGTAATGGGAAATAAAAATGGATGAATTCAGAAGCACTGCCAATCGAGCTTCAATCCTGGTGTGCCTGACATTTGCAAGAAGTGGTTAGTAAGGATTATTCAGAGGAAAACTTCAGCTGTTATGACCATTGGAGTAAACAAACTACATCTATGAAGCACAATAAATCAGGTTCATAGCTGTGACTAAAAGGGTAAATTCTTTGTTGATTTTTTTTTATCTTTATCGCTGAAAGCATCATTGTACCCTCCATTTAGCGGCTCTATATCTATTTTTCCCTTTTAAATGAGTACTCATGTCTTGTTACATGGGTGAATCCATGCCTCTGGCTGCCCAAAGAGGGGAAAAATCATTGTATAGTACATGATAAATAGTTGTAAGACATCAAGTTTAGAGTTGTAAATATTAATACTTTGGTTTTTCATTGATTCAGTATTGGGCAGCTTGTTTTCCAGAGGGTAAATATCTATTGGAGGGTTCTTATAGTTCATTTTAAGCCAAGCCTATGCAAGAGGGATAAACAGCAGCCAGCGTGATGTCTTTACAGCCTGAAAATGTGGAAAGTGCTCCTGCTCCTCATTGCTGTAATTGTTCATGGCTTGTTACTGAACCTCACAGCGCTAATTAATATGGATGATCATAAAGCTGAAAGTAGCTGCAGAATTATTATGTTTGCTACATGAAGTTCAGTCCATCTAGTTTTTTAATCACCAACAGCTTTTGTTCCATTTAAGCTAAACAAGCTGATCTGCTGAATGAATATAAGCTAATGTAATGTAGTATAATACAGACTTCGTAATTATGAACTGTCTGAACACGGCAGCAATTTATAACAATATAGATTCAGGCTTTTACTCTCCAGCTGCATCAACGGACTCACAAAACCTTCATTCAGGAGCCTGAAGAGTGTCTTGCATCATTCATTGTTTACAAAGGCAGGAAAACAACCAGACAGTTCGCTAGTTTATCACAGAGAAATCACAGATGCAGATAATATCTCACATGTCAACCTTAGGCTATTTAAGAGTCATTAATCCACCTGATTTGCATGTGGCGGTAGAAAAAAGCTTCTTGAACATGCACAGGGTGAACGTGTGATTAAAACTGACATAGGTGTTAATCTGACAGCAACATGTGGCATTCACAAAAATATGTCAAGCCTCTGTAAGACATTGGTGTCAAGTACTACAGTTATCATATTTAAGCTTATCTTACTAGAATTATCCCTCTTGAATTTAACCAGCCAACAGATTATTTCTTTTCCATGACATTCACTCACATACCAATCTGTGGTTATAGGATTGTATTATAGTCCTTTCCTTTTGCCATTTGAACTCTCTAAATAGGCTGTTTTCAAGACACTATTGGATAAAACTATTTGTAACAAAAAGCTCAAAACAGAATATTCCACACCACCTACGTCTGGTTCCATGCCTTCAGGGTTTGTTAATAAGTTACAGTCTTCACAAATCATGTATAATGCATTACTACTGATCATGCTGCCTCTAAAAAATGTATGAATTAACCTTTCTTCAAAATAATGCTTTCTCATTAAAGTATCATGATCCAATGTTATTATATTTACTATGGTACCGTGCACAAAGGTGTGCTAGCCTAGTTATCTTCAATCTGAGTGTTTTGGAACAGCTGTGGATCCCTGCAGTCATTTTTTTCATAATCAGTTGCATGCTGCCATCCATGCCAAACAGTCCATGGACAAAACATTGTATCTTGAGTTGCTCCCAGGTAGCCAAGCAAGTTGTCTTTGGTGCATTTGAATGGAACAAGTTTGTAATACTATGAATGTGTTCAGTGGGCTATGCAACTTACTGGCACACAAATTGATTAAATACATTCTGTAGCTGCAGCTGTAGCTTAACCGCTGTCTCATAGCAACTAAAAGCTAGTTGCATTTTTTCTGCTAATGGTTGCATAATTGCTTAAATTTTCTGCTACTCAGAAACAAACCCAGATGGCAGACATGTCAGCACTGTTACGTTCCAGAAAATGTCAATAATCCTGAATTCTATTCATCATCAAAAGATGAGAGGATGAATCCCTTCAAAACATCCTTGCACTTTCTGTAGAAGGCTTGGAGACCTGTTTATGGATGTGCAAATAAAAAGGGTAACCTACACCTTCATGGGTCAGTTCATCAGTACACTAGTTTATAAGCCTGATATTGATGGATGAGCTCTGCCAGCCCACCCTGTTGAAAAACATTATTGACGCCTACAGACCTCATTGGTAGCCAATGGGTAAATTACACATCTTCTCTTCCTTAACACGAGGATGGGACTTTTGTGACTTTGAAAAAAAGAACTAACTGTAGTAATATTTTAATTGATTATAAAAGTGTAAAGGTGCCGTAAATACATCTCTTACTCTCACAAGAATTCTTAACTGTAAACGTAAACCTCAGCAGTGGATTAGTGAGGAATTAAGCAGTCACATATTGAAAGTTCCTGTCAGAGTTGTTGACAAAACAAGTGTGAAAAGCCTCCAAACTGCTGAGATGCTGCAGTTCTTGTTCTTCATGCTATTTTAGATGCATAGACTTACCATTGTCGATGATGTAGTACATGTACATGGTTGTTGTAAAGACAGAAGAGCAGAGAACTGAATTGACAAGATCTGCCATATGGATACACCCTTTGTCACCGATTTAACGTTTGAGAACACACAAAAACAAGCATAAGCATAGGTTGCATATCAGTTAGATGTGTTTACACTCATAGAGTAGCTTTGTTCTGTTTTGCAGAAGGATTTCTTTTTCTTGAGTAAACTTTTGCTTCTCCTCTGTGGAATACTTCTACAGTTTGACAGCAGTACAGACATTGAATATTGGGTCTATGCAGAGATATTGAAGCCCCCTTATAAATTTGTTTTGACTTAATTCTCTTGCAGTCCGTTCTCTACAGACCTGACACTCTTCACCTCCTTCTCTGTGAACAAAAAAAATCTTCTCCTCATCTGACTCACGAGCAGGTCTGTTGTGACTAGCTGTGGTCTGGAGTGGCTTCTCTGCAGACAGGGACAGGCGTGACCGAATGAGGTTGACATAGAACGACACAAATGGGCCATGCATTGGAAGAGTAATGAGCGGCTGCATGACTTTTTACCTGTATCAATACTTGTGCGTTCTCTTATAGAGTTGGGGTCATTATTCATTATTAGGGACAGAAGTGTGTTCTGCTTCAGCTCACTCTTCTGTAATATACGCTATTTTATAGAGAGCAACTATTATGTGTAATCTGATAAAGATTTAGCAGCAGTGTTTGGGTGCTCTGCTTCGGCCTCCTTTGTGTGCAGTAAAGCTGAGACTCAGACAAGTGAGTCATGTAGGAAGTGACAGCAGATATTTATCACTGCCACTGTTTATGGCGCAGCCTGCACGGACACTTTTTCTTTTTTTCCTCCTGTCAATCTGAAGGCCTAAGCAGGGGGAGTTAAGCACTAATAAGACAGCTTCAGTGTTCATCTTGCACCCCCCCTCCACTTTTCTCTTCTGTCAGATGAAGAAGGAGATCTGAGCACATCCTGGAGAGCCTCCCCAGCGTTCACCAATCTGAAATAAAGCCGATTGCTGAAATAAGGAAAGAAGCACCACAACCGGCTTCGTATCTATACGTGTTTTGCCATTATCATCACTTTAATGCGGGAATATCAAACCTGTTTACAGGTTTTGTGGTGTGTAAACAGAGCAGAGGCAATTGGGTTGCTGCTGTTTTCTGGCAAGCTTCCACTTTTCAAAATGAGGACTTGCTCCAGCACAAGCACGCCTTACTCTCCCCAGAAAACATGATGAATAATTAAATAATAAATAGTAGAAGCAAGGAGAATGTCATCAAAGCCTCAACTTGATTTGCGCATTTTTCCTGAAGTGTAGAAGGAGAAAAAACATCCTCTCGTATTCAGTTTGTATGATTTGTTCTATTTGAAGCTTAAACACCATTTGCTAAGTTGTTTTTATCAGTTTCTGTCATTCATGATTGTATTTGACAAAAAAAACCTGCAAACACCGAAAGATATTTACCTGAATTTTATCCAGCCTATTCTTCAGTGTCCTCAAGATGTTCCCATTCATTGAACTGCAGCTGACCGTGTGAGCCTTAAACACGTTAATGAAACGCTGAAAAACATTTACTGTGGAATGAACTGCACAGAAAATGACTGACCCTGAAGGGAATGATTTTCTATTTGCTTTTGGTCTCAGCCTGTGATCATGATATACCCACATCCCTGCAGCTAGGTTGTGATTGCTGAGGTCGTCTCCTAATGGTTCGCTATTTACTTTCACTGCACTTTCCAATCACTTGTATCACCTTGTGAACTGCTGCTAGCACAAACGCTCATGCTTTCTAAAAGCTTCCTGAGAGCAAACAGAGGGATGTTGTTGCTACTTTTCTGCAGCCTGTCTGTCCCTTGTCGACGTTTGCGTCTCTGAGGCCTTCATCAATTAAGTCCTCAAGCTTCAAGCAGGTTCAGCAGCATATTTCCCCTCCCATTTGAATGGAATTCTCTATTATTTAGCTGCTAATATGGCTCCTGATGGCCTCCAAGTCTGACAGGATGAGCTTGTGTTTGATGCTTTCCTGCACTCTAGAGCTGCTCTAACGTAAAAAGGGGCCGACACATGGCCACACTGGTCATTTTATCTGTTCTCCTCATTTCCTGCCAGTTGCATTAGCTTGCCCGCTGGGGTTTCTTTTGGCACATTAAAACAGATTTGGGTTAATAATTGATGCTGCGATTTATGGACTCCAGTGCCTGAGGTTCAATTGTAAGCCTCCACTTAAAAAGAAAGCATACCTCTCATGCCTGCCTCTGCCTCAGAGTGCCGTGATTTATAACGTCAGTTTGATAGCGTGCAGTTTATTGTGCGAGAGTCTTTAGCAGAAAAGAACCAGACATATCATTTTTCATACAACAGTCCTTTTGATGTGATTATGTTTGAGTTTTGGATTTCTCATTCACACATCAGCTCAAGACAATGAAGGAAAAGTATTGATCCCTGCACTGCAGGCACTAAATCTATAGCTCCTGGATCTACTTCGATTTAGAAAATGTTGCTTGAAATTAATATTCAATAACAACAGCAGTTCTGACATTATGCAGAAAGGTCGGTAAGATGTTCATCAATAGAATGATCAAAGAGGGTGTGACGTACGTGAAGGCATTAGGCTTTCATTAAAATTCAGCAAAGAGGTTGTGAAGAATTACATGTCTCATTTGTTCGCCTGTGATGATGATAGCTTCTTTCACTCAGCACAGATGAAGGAATTAGAGTAATGGGTTTCATCTGTATCTTGTGCGTTAATGTCTCAGTGTTTTCTATGTAATGCCTCTCTGAGAGGAAAAATGAAGCTCATAAAGCTTTTCATTTACCAGATCAGATGTCTGGATATTTGTGCAGAGTCTAAAGGCAACTTCTGGCAGCTGTGTCATTTTTAGCCTTGTGACTCTGGGATTGGCAATAACAGTCAGTCAACATGTCAGTCCATGGCTTTAATATCTCAACAATTATTTGATGGGTTGTCACAAAATTTCATTCTGACTGTCACAATTCCCAGTATCCGATGTGCTCTATGGTCTCAAGTAATCTCCTGAGTTTTCTTCAAGAGGCACCGTGAAGTTAACATTTATGCTTTTCAGTCAGTGTCGTGACAAATTAACACAGCCGTGGTTACCTGATGTTGCTCTTATTATAGGAAAATAAAATGCTGTAATGCTGTTTTCCAGGATGTAAGTGGTATAACCATGTCGTGTTTTGACAAAGTGGCATCATTCAACTTCTAATTAATCAGTAGGTGAAAAAAACAACAACAGAAAATGAAAACATGGAGGGTATATTTCAGCTAAAGCAACATAATGACTCCAAGGCACCTATGCTGGCAAATGTAAGCATTTTATCACCAATATAATTGTTGTGTTACATAATATTAGCAAATGGTAGCATTGAAATTAAACATTAAAAGCCAACTGTGCCCAAATCTCATGTGCTAATTTTAGAATGAGAGAAGATGCTCCTTTATTTGGTCCACAGTGAGGAAATTCACAGTCACAGCAACAGAAAAAGAAAATGTACAGGGAAAAAACATAAGAATAAGAATATATAAATAGAATAATTTAAGTGTAACCTTGAAAAAAAAGTCCATCAGAGACAGCAGCTTGGCTAAAATTCTCCTATAAACCACCAACTCCACAGTGACCAGGACTGAGCTGGATGTCTTCACCAGTTCGTCCAGTCTCTCTCTCCTTTGTCCAGTCAGCCGACAGCATGTGAATTCCTTCCAATGTGTCATTTTTGTTGGATGTTAGCTCCATTTTTCTGTCAATATCATAATGCTTCTCCGCCGGTCTGCCCTCTGATGCTGGGTTAGCGCTGCTAGCTCATCAATATTATTGGAGATAGATCTTACATTCCCCATAAATATGGATTTTTCTGACAGCCAAAATACACCAGATGTGTCTCTGGTCCGGCTCCGCTTCACCATGGCACTGGATCTGATAGGTTTCTGTTCAAGTCAGAGTGTCAACTCACACTAGCTCTGCTCTGTTGCATTCTGGCTGCATCCCAGCTCGTCTGAGCCCTCCACATCAGACATCAGATAACCAAGCTTTGTGTTTTTGCTTTATGTCTGAGCAGTGACACGTTAATTTACAAAAAGCACATTGGGCGGGACAGGAGGGCGTGCATTGACACCACATGAGGGGGAAAGCTGCAACCTGAAAATATGAGAGAATGCTGTGCTAAAATCTGCTGTCTGTATCGCTAATTTGGCTAACAGCATACACTGTATGAGGGGTGATTTTTTTCTAACCCGGCAGTCTAGAAGATACTGAGACTGTGACCTCGCCCAATTAGAGGCACAGCTCAGCTCACATGACTGACAGATGCCCAATAGCTGATAGTGTGGAGACTCGTCACTATACTCATTTCCAATATGGCTGCACCCGCCGTTTAGCTTCAAAACCCTGTTTCAGAAACAGACAGGTGACAACATGGAGGCTATATCCATTTATTATACAGTCTACAGCAGGGGTGTCCAAATTTTTTTTCCAAAGGGCCGTATTGCATACTGTGAGATTGACAAAGGGCCGATGGTTCTTACATACATGTTTATTAACAGTGAAAGTAACAAATGAGTGCTTAATTTTAAAACTATTTCGTTTTGGTAGTTTCTGTAAATACAAGCAAACAAACAAACAAACAAAAAACTGTCTCCAAGTTTAGTCAAACATGCAAGTGTTATTATCACAGACCTGTGAGATAAAACCTTATCTGGGAAATTTTTTTTCGTTTTTTTATGGCAGGATCAGAATCTGGAATTTATCATGCTTGTTTATGAGAGTGATAAGAACATTTTCAACCCCAAATATTTCTGATCCTGCATTCTGAACCATTTTACGCATCAACTTTTGTCTTTTCTTCACCATTTCATAACTTATCTTCAGTCTTTTGTCCTCTCATGTGTTTTTTTTTTTCTTTTGTTTTTTGAAGTGGCCTATGCACGGTCCAAATTTTTGTGAGATGTTACCAAATATATTATATATTGAATATATTCAAGCATTTGATGGAAACTGTAAATGTACACAACTAGAACATGCTTAATTTAAGTTACAAAATTAATACATATCAGAATGACTGCTGGGGGCCGCATGACAATAGATGGCGGGTCACAATTGGCCCCTGGGCCTCAGTTTGGACACCCCTAGTCTACGGCAAGGAGTCAAATGGTTTCATGTTTACAGCCCAATATGAATGAGGAGAGGTTCTTTATTAGGAAATCAGGTAACTCTTCATTCTCAAGAATGAACATGCAGCCAGCATGAGTTGACACATGGGAAAGCACATACAAGAGTCAACTCACAATGGAGTGGAGACACATCTGGTGTACCCCCGGCATAAGTCTACTGACGAAAATGCCCACCAGTGGTAGTCACTTTCTAGTTTTTTTTTCCCTCCATAGTCTTAGTCTATAAAAATTCATGACATTTTCATCATTATTTTAAGTCAAAACCTTTTCTCTGTCCAAATAAATTCAATCAGCTGATCAGATTTTGGTAACAGGGTACTGAGTGTTTAAATCTGAAACATTTAACTCAACACTTTGGCTTGTGTAATATCTCAGTTGAATAATTTAGCCCTGACTATCCCACCAATTAAATGCTGCTGTGCTCTTCCTGCTGGAGTTCCTGCTGATCCACTACAGTGGGGAAAGTGCACTGCACACAGATAAAAGTGGTAATGCAGAATGTTCCTTCCTCAAAGCCAAGAAAAGAAAACACTCTCTCTGTGGCCACGGTGGCTATATTTTGATCCTCTGGCTTCAAATAAAAGTTCTATGGACACACAATTCAAGGGCTGTATTGCACTTTTACAACGGTCCTTTAATGAACCTCCAGTGACAGGAGCACTGGATAGACAGTCAGTTAATGGCACTCTGAGCTGCATCTCCATCTATGATGATAAAGACTTCATGAAATAATGAAATGTCTTTGTAAATGTGTCTAACATATCACCAAATAAGGATTAATCAAGTTAGGGGTGCTGGAGATAGATGTAGAAACAGTGTGGGGGAAAATGTATTTTCAATGTTCAATGGTATGCCTCTGACATTTCATCATCAAACATTTGTCAGACTCAATTATTCCTGGTACAGTTCAGCTCATCATAGTTTTATCTTCATAGGTTTTTGAAAATGTTTATTGTTA
This sequence comes from Thalassoma bifasciatum, assembly GCA_008086565.1. NCBI lineage: Eukaryota > Metazoa > Chordata > Actinopteri > Labriformes > Labridae > Thalassoma > Thalassoma bifasciatum. The sequence continues at coordinate 370,847 of RPOG01000231.1, read as the reverse complement.
GGGTTTCTGTTAAAGAAACTAACACAGCTAATGACAATAAAAGCCCTAAATAGAAACAGCTTGCTCATGAGTTACACAGCCCACATGATGGCCTTTGACAGACTGATTCTCCGTTTATGCTTGGTCCAGCTGGTGACAACCCAGATACAACCTACCTGACCACCTGGACTCCAGCGTGAAAACAGATGGCCAGTGAGAGACGTAATCATGTGGGCCTCCTCTCACTGGTGTTTCATGAGGGTAGGCCCAAACAACAAACGACTCAAAGAGGCGCAACAGTTGGCTCCAGCATCCCCTGAGCTACTGTCCTCCATTTCTGTATGAGACATGTTAGAAAGAGGTTGAGGGAAGGAAAACCAGAGTGAGACTCTACAGCTCACTCCTGTCCGACCACGCTGGATGCTCTACATCCCACTACTTCCTCATTTCTATGAGATCAAGAGTATTGAGGAGAGAGGAATCAGAGAGAGATGTTTGAAGAAAATGGGAACGACAGAGCCAGGATAAACCCTCTCTCTCAGGGTTAGGTGGTAAAAAGCTGTGAAGAAAAGGTATAAATACTCCAATGTTAGCATCTAGTTTGCCTGAAATGAATTACTTGGTAGTGTTACATTGCTGGTCCTGAGAGGTATAAATGGCTGTAATGTTAGCTGGTAAGTGATTTGAACAATAACAGACACTTAACCACCTCTAAATTAGTATAATTGTCAGCTAACAATCTATGTTTATTTATGTCTCTTGCGAAAGTAGCTAAATGCTAACATTTGCCTTGGTCTAATTCCTGTCAGGAGTTAATTTATTAAACTTTGGTCTTTATTTTACTAAATTCAGTCCGAAAAAAAAATGTCTGTATCTGAGTGCTTGTGACTTTTCTTTTTAATTGCAGCATCAGAGGTGTGATCTGATTGCTAAGTTGATCTGCTAATGTAATTTAGAGAAATTAAAATTGACTCACGTCTTCTTCTCTCTCCATTATAGACGGCTGTTCACAAACTAGCGGAAAAATGTCCTTAAGTTTTTAAAAGTGAGGATGTTTATCTGATGGAGCTTATTAAAGCAGCTCATACTAGGGGAGAGGTGGAGTGCGCATGAGCAAAGTGAGTGAGAGGAGCACATGTAGAGAAGAGAAACTGAAATTTAACAATGGTTGCAGAGATATGAGGTGCTGTGGGAAGAATATTTAAAACTCCCGATACACAAATACTTACATATCAATAATCTATGTAAATACTTCTCTCTGGGAATACTGTAAACATACTGTATCACTTTAAATAAAAGCAACTTTTAGTCCAGTTTGCCCGATAAATGTTTTTGTATTGTTTTAATGTTTATAGTCCAGAAAATATGGTATCTGAAAGTACATGAAATTTCTTTTTTATACATTCATGACCTTTTCACTTATGGAGCCATCACCAAGTCTGAATCTACAGTTGACCAAAAATTTTTCCAAAACTTATTTAATACCAATAATATGTCTTCATTCTGCACCTTTACTTTTTGTAGCAGAAGGTTGTAAATGTCAGTATGTAAACACTGAGTAATGTTTATTTGAAACCTTTGCTATTTCTCAGCACAGACCTACAGAGCTGCAATTGTGGCTGTAAAGTCCTCTTAGTAAAGGTTTGACCTATTGGGGGAAAATTGTGGTCACTCACCCATTCATGGGCAGGGTCTGCTCATGTCAAGTGTGAACAAATTAGTTTTCTCAGTGGTGCCTGCACCATGTCTAATCATATGCTTTTATGCAAATGAAGTTCAGCATGAAGGTCAGCCAACAACTTATTTCAGCAGCAATATTGCAGTAAAGCAAGGCACCAGGTGAAAAGAGACATTTGTAACCAGTGTTCAGCCTGATGACAGAGCCCATATGGGATACAATGTGAAATCACCACTTGTACATTTGCACATAATGCACAACATTTTTTTTATGTCAGGCCGTAGAATAGATTAAAAAAAAAAACCCACAAAAATGATACAGTAAAGGGTTTCTGAATTTTTCTGCATTTAGATATTCTCAAAGAAAACAATTCTTCCCACTTTCGTAGAAAGTAATAAGAGAGATGAGGATCCATTCCCAACAGAGCGGAATATAAAACAGGAAGACATGTTCAGAAACGCACCTGGTTTCAATCCCTTCAAAAGAAGGATTGCTACCATTTCCAGCTCTATTTTAATTTCCTGTTTATTTCACTCTCTGAAGCTTTGGGGACCCTGAAAGGATTTAAATGCCCTTCAGTCCCCGTGTCTTTCTCCCATTGCCTTTGATTTATAGATTTGATTTTCAGCTTGAAAGCAAAAAGGGAGAAATTCCAAAAGGGAGAAAAAACACCATCATGACATGGTGGAGCTTAAAGCGAGCTGAAAGGTGGAGGAAATAGGAAGGATATAAAACTCCCATTGCTGGCGCCACGGATGAAATATGAGGAATTGTCGGAAACCATGTAACAAAACGTGATATGTGGCAAATGAACTGGGCTTTATTCAATCCCACAGCAGCCATAACAAGTCTCATTCTGCTCTGTCTGTATTGTGCTGTGCCCTGTGTCGACGGGACTCACTTTCACTTGACACTGGCGGGCACCCATTAAATGCTACAATACACAATAATTCCTCCTCCCAAACTCTATAAGCACATTGTGTTCTCTTTTCCTCTCCTTCACTTTGAGCTGTGGTTCCTCAGAAGCAGGTGCCACTTCAGGACAGGCACCTCTGCTTGACCATGACTCCCCTCATCTCCATAGAGCATCAAAAAGGTATTGTAACCCACCCAGTATGAATAAATGCATTTCTCCTCACCTTGACTCACCCTCTATGTATAAGAGATCAGCTGGGATGCTTCAAAAAAGGCATCCAGTGTGAAAACAACGAAAGGGCCTGGGGGAAAAAAGGCAGCGTTTGTGACCCGTGGTTCCAGTGACAGTGGTCCTGTGGGACTCGCGAGTCCAAAGGGAGACAGACCGTGGTTGAAAGAGAGACTCAGGAGGGAGACCGTAGGAAGTGCGGAGCTCAGGAAATAGATAAACCCCAGGGGATTACTGTCAAACTGCAGGCTCCTCAGGCTCGCACATGGTCAAAACGGGGAGCGGTTTAACTTGAACCTCTTTTAATTGAGTGCGGCCTTGAGCCGAAAGAAACGATGTACAGTGGGTGAGTCAGCCACCACGAGTGTTGGTTTAAGTGGACAGCTTTTTATACATAGCTGTAGGGAGTTATTGTTCTACCTGATGTGTTTGTGATGTGTCAACTCCCAAAAGGGTTATTTACTATCTAATGAGTGACAATGAATAGTTCTTGTGTGTAATGGTTCGCACAGAGGCTGAGAGACGGGGAAAGGGAATACTTTCTTCAAATGTTGGTGTGAATGTTTGTGTGTGTGTGTTTCTGCACCTTTAACGGATGATTTTCAAACTCTAGCAAAGACTGCAGGGACACTTATCTGAAATAAGTAGGCCTGCCCTGCACCACAGTCCTTGCTTGCAGCTCCATATGGTAATGAGCTGTGTAAGATGAGGAAAATATGTTATTTTGCAACACAAACAGCAGTGCAGTTAATTCAAGCAGCAGCAACATAATTCACTCTCACAGTTTCAGCAGCAGGAACATTTCTTTGAGAGTTGAGTTCAGGGCTGGAGGAGGAAGACTGAGCTCATGGAGCTTTTATGATCCACCAGTTGTGGTGGAACAACAAGAGAAGTTTGTTTGTCTATGCAATGCAAATGCATCAGACACTCAGTCACTGGTGCTTCTGTGACCAGCTGCCATGACATAAACTGACATGATTAACAAACTAGGAGGCATGCCTGCCAGAGTGAAATAATGATGTTATGATGTCCATCTGTAATATGCGTGTTATTACTCTCATTAACATGAAGATTCTAATAAGACCCCTGAGTGGCTATGTTTCTTGCGCTCTTTCCCGTGCTTGCGTTCAGCAAAGCTGTAATTTATGTCTCACCACAAGCTCAGAGATACTATATATTCCAGGCCCCAGTCTGTACTTCATGCCAGCATTTCAGGAAAATGTTTACTATGGAGGCAGAAATCAATTCAAAACAAGAGCAAGCTACTGTCGAATAAAAATGGTAATCATAGATCAAAACAGTTCAGCTGCACACAATGTGCTGAAAACTGTCCTGATTTTTACCACTGCAGTTTGATGCTTATCTTCAGAGGAAAGAAAAACACATCACTCACTTGGATTTCGATGTTAAGAGAAGCTACTTAACCTGAGTGGACTCATAAATGTAATAGTGAAAAAACCAAGAGTAAATCAGATGTTCAGGAGGCTCTCAATATTGTGAGTCATATATGATTTCATTTTATGTTACAGTGAAGAAGCTATTTGCCATTATAGAAAATTACACTCATGGATAAAAAAATACAGCATGTTTGATACAGTGCTGAAATGATTCCTCATATAATTTGATCACCATCAGTACAAAAATGGTTGAGGGATTTTCCTCTACCCCAAGAAATTGTTCAATTTTTACAGCTCAGAGCTCAGTATTTCGCCTGGACTGCTTTTAATGTGGCACGTAGCTCTGATGCCACTCACATAAAGAAAGAAGTAGGGAGCTGACATGTTTGATTTTTGCAGAGGGAAGATTAAAGAAAGACGTGACGACAACAAAAGTGAAGATAAAGGCATTAAAAAAGACAGAAAATATCAAAGTATGTTCATTTTAAGACAGCCCTCGCATACTGCAACAGTATCAATCAGACAATCATTATTCATACAGCACCAAATCAATACAAATATCAACTCAAGACACTTCCCAAGAACATAAACAGGTATGATTTTATTTTATTAACAGAGACCAAACATCAAGACAAGATAAGTCCAAGACAAGTCTTAGCTTGTCTTAACCCACCATGAGTATAGCACTTTGCAGCATTTAGCAAGTTACAATGGTAAGGTTAAACTTCATTTTAACAGGCAGATATCTCAGACAAAACCAGAGTCATGTTAGACAGACGTCTGCTTCGACTTTGTTGGGGTTAGAAAGTGAGAGAGAGAGAGAGAAACAGACACAAAGACACAGATATAGACACAGAGAAGCATAGACACATGAAGACACAGATAGAGAGGAATAGTCACAGAGAGAAACTGACAGTGAGACAGACACAAAAACTAACAGTCACAGAGAGAAACAGACATGAGGAACACAGACACAGAGAGAGACAGTTAGACACAGGGGTGTTTTAGACACAGAGGGATACAGACCCAGGGAGAAATAGTCACAAAGAGAAACAGACACTGAAAGACATAGACAAGGAAGGTTTCAGACACAGAGAGACACGGACACTGAAAGACATAGAACAGAGGGTTTCAGACACAGACAGACAGACACAGAGAGAAATTGTCTTTACTGCTGCGGCTTCTCCAACAAAGGCACCTGGTTTACTTGGTGCGTTATGTGCGCTAATACAACAGGTATCATCATTTTAGTTTGAACACTTCAAAGACTCAAAATATTTTCAAGAATATGTCATAGTCTTAGTTAAAATGTCTCATTTCTAAATCCCTTTACACTTATGATATATCACCTAAAGCCACTTGTTTTCCACTTCTTTCACTCTGATTTACTTGCAAAAAAATGAATACTTGGTTAATCAATGGAATTCAGTAGAATACTTGATTGCTTAAATATCCAATAGCTGCCTGCAGCCCCAGTTTTGTACATCTTAGACCCATCACCTTGTATCCTCCAAAAATGTGATACCACAGAGACCACACACACACACTAGTCTGCAGAAGACCAGATTAAGCTTTGTAAATATTTTTATTGGCTTGCATGCTGAGAGTTTAAAGACTCTCAGCTGGTTTCCTGGCAACCTCACATTGATGACACGACACTGGGAGGTAAATGCATCAAGCGGAGAGATAGTCATAACCCCCATAAAAGATCTTTATACTTCATTTTTTGTACAGCTATAACAAACAAGAGATCATTTATTAGCGAGCGCTGGAGCCGAATCCACTCCAGCTTTCTGCTTATGTAATCAAGGGTTTGTGAGCATATTGCAGTGGAGGTAAATGTTTAAGGTCACTTTATCATTTCAGTATGAAGTGTTAAAGCTGGAGATTATGTTTTGCTTGTGCTCAGGAAGGAATACATCTTGTACGGGCTTCTAACACTCAAAGAAAGTGGGTTAAAGGCCACTTTTACCACAAAAGCCCAAGTGATTTACGGATTAAGCCATGGCTTTTGTTAAAAAAAAGCACATGCTAAGAGGTGATATCTTTGTAGTAGCCTGTCACTGGCTACAGCAAAAGAGCAACATCCATTTAAAGATTGAGAAGCATTTCTGCAAGAAAAAGGAAGTGAGCAAATTTTGCACGACTGAGATTGGAAACAAATGTGCCTAAATTTTATAGTTTGAGTAGCCAAACAGGAGCATTAATCATGAAGGGCTGTAATAAAATGTTTGTGCAAACACATGTTCGACACCAGTGTTTATGTAACATCCCAAACAAATGAAATAACGTCACAGCAATGTCTCAAACGCTAAAAGCAACCTGGCACCAGCGTGGTATGTAGTGCAGGCACTTAAACCACGAAACCAATGTGTTGTCGCAGCGGTTACAGGATCGTCTCCTGCTCTCTACCCTAGGCTGCACTTCTTCGCCCACACTCCACTCTCCACATCACATTTCCTGCCTCTCTTCAGCTGTCTTATCTAATGAAGATGGGGATAAAAAAGAAAGAAGCTACCAGCAACCACTTTGAACCAGATCAGATAGTTGGTAAAGTTCTGCCTCTGGCCCAGAAAACAGATTGTTATGTTTTGGGGAAGTTGGATTTCATCTAAAGAACATAAAAACTGGTGTCAAACTAACTGAAGCCTACACAGTCTTGAGACATGGTCATTGTGCCATAATGAACAGTGTTTGAACATGTGAACTTTTTCTTTTTGAACAGTTTGGAGTGATTGTTTTCACACAGATTTTCTGTAATGAGACCCCCAACTTTGAAATCACATTTGCATTTTTACTATTTCACGCATAATTTCTAGAAGTTGATAGATGTTGAGGGTAGATTCTGTTATCTTGGGTCAGAGGCGGGCCACTTGTTTCCCCTCGTTTATCTTCACGCTATGCTACTCTGCATAAACTAGCTGCTGGCTGTAGCTATGTATTCATCTGACATGAAAGTGATATGAATCTTTCTTCCTATCACATATCAGAAAAGACTTACTGTATTGAAATCATTGAATCTAAATTTTAAAGAAGAGGTGTTGTGCTTTTTTTTCAGGCTTTACCCAGTCCCTCTGGTACCCCACAAGTAGCTTCATATGATTCATTTTTCTCACAATGATGTTTTAGAAAACCCAAATTTCAGCCCCTGTCTGAAACGCTTCCTTTGAGCTGCTGTCTCCCTAAGGCTCCCTGCTCCACAAGCCCCCTTCTCTCTGATTGGCCAGCTCTCTGGAGGCCTAACAGGGGTAGAGCGATGGGAACACTGACACTTTTGTGTATTTTGGCTCCCAAGAAGGCACTTTAGCATGTGTTTTGGCCTCCGGGAGAGCAGATTATCATGTATTAACCAGCCAAAAGGGCAAACTAGTGTGGTTTGCCGAACAGTAAGGCACTTTGGCATTTGTTTTGGCTCCCAAGAAGGCACTTAAGTGTAAATTTGGCTCTAGGGAGGGCACGGTTTTCAACAGTTGGACTATGAGGAGACCCCCCCCCCCCCACACACACACACACACAAACCCTGTATGCCCATCACTATATGAACGCATAGAGGTTCTACTTTATGTCCATGTTTAAATATGAGAGAGTATAATGCCCCCTCTTTAAAGTTTTTTAGAACCACCCTTTAACAGATAGAATGTAAACAGGGTTTTCTTTTTGGCTTAGCCACTGGTATTATCATGGTTCCCCTCATTTGTCAAACACATAGTTAGGAAAGGTACTCCAGTCATCTGTAGTTCTCACTCAAGCATGCACATAAGCCCCCCACCCACACTCCAACACACACACACACTCAAACACACATACAGAGAGAAAGAGGGAGCAATTGTTATGAGTCATTCACAAAGATTGTGGATACCATCTCCTCAATCATACTGCTCCATGAAGACACTTGCGATAGAATAATTTGCAGGGGTCCAGAGCCGCTCGGAAGGTCGGCTAATTAACAGGCACAAGGCGGGAGGCATTTGCTATCACAATCAAATTTGTGGCGAAAGTCCTCCTGGCTAACTAACACAGCTGCTCCCACTTATCATGTAAGTCCAGTGGAGCATGAGGTTAGCCATCAAAACAGAGGCCCAGTCACACACTAATAGGGCCTCTGGATGATTCCAGGATGGTGTGGGTGGGAGGTCAGCACCTTTTGCCCCGTTACTGTCACATAAAATAGCTTCTGATCATTATTGAGACCAAACTGGCCCCCAATCAGGAGCAGGTACCTCTCACGTCTGTCGGAAAGAAAAACGATACCAGCGTCGGCGTAATTTCCTTTTAAGTTCTTTTTTCTCTCAGTTTTACTTTTTGTTTCTCTGAAAGGCCAGGTCTCTGTGCAACCATTCACACAGACTCATATCCTACAACCTGCGACTTTCAAAGGTAGCCTGTGGAGAAAAAGCTCTTTTTGCTGCAGCTCTGTATTCAAGTGGTCACTTGTGCATTATCTGTCTATCTTTCACATTTCAGAGTGTGAACGGGCCCTGGGCTCGCAGCAGCGACTTTACAGAGGCATAATTAGAAAGGAGCAGGTATGACAGATGGATTACAATCATAACGGAGAGAGTGGAGAGTCTATCGTCCTAGCCGCGGTGCACCTGCTTTGTCTCTGGAATAAATAGCACAGGATGTAAGAATGTGTCTTTTCATAGCATGCCTTTAGAGTCATATACCTTTTTCTCTTTGCACACAGACACTGGGTCCGCTCACAATGTTACAGAAAAGCATACATAGGCTGATTTTATTATTCCACGGCAGCTGGTGCAAAATGAGACGAGAGGCCCCAGCAGCCCAGTGACCTTCATGTTGCTAATCTAACATCGTCTCTACATTGATCTAACATTAACTCCTCACCTCACAGAGTATGCATGAGTCCAAATAGGCTGGTGGCCCCCGTGTTCTTTCCAAACAAATCACCTAGACGTGCAATTACTGCCCGCTCCTGAGTTATTTCCTTCCTGTGGATACGGTGGGGTCTTTCATTTGAGTGTGGGAATTAAACAGGCTTCCAGGTTAATTAATTTGACAGACAGAGCCCATTGTGCCTGGTGTCAGCCCAAAAGGAAACCTTATTGCCTCATGTCCTGCAGGTTGACTTTTTATTGTTCTTTGATTTGTCGTTCCTTAAGAAGCGCGCTCTGCTTGGCGTGTAATTGACTTGAAGAAGACCGCATCCAGAAGACATGTTATTGGATGTTTAAAACAAAAGCTCTGCCGTCTCATAGGAGTTCATTATTTACCGAGTGGGATGCATTGAAATGTAGAGCAGCCATGGCGTGCACGGACTGATTGTATTTGTTGGTTAGGTCAGGTCTATTTCGAAACCAAACCTCTTCCAGAAGCCTCATCTCGTCCTCCTACTTTATCCCACAATGAAAGTGAAATGAAATGTACCCCAGTGTGTGTGTTTGTGCATGTTGTGCACATGTGAACGTTATGAAATAGAAAAGGAGGAAGATCCAAACCGAAGTGTAATCTCAGTCTAAATCACCCAGCCTTCCCATGGGGAAAGGCCCCTTTTCTCAGGGTTAGTCAGTGAATTAAATCACAGTGAGGGCCCCATTTTTCAAAAGTAACCTTTCCGTTGACAGTGTAAGTGGGAGTCAGCCTCTCATCGCACTGTCCAAGCTGTGGAATTAGTGTCTTGCGTGGCGACACCGGTCTCTCAGGGTGTCATTTGCAGGGGCAGCTGTTTTTTTTTTTTCTCTTCCTTGCTCCTTGCCTGTCTGTGTGAGCGCGCTCAGTGTGGAGGAGACCATCTGCCTCCCTCCCCTCTTACATCCCTCATTTCTCTCCGCAGCAGTCTCTTCCCGGCAGTTCCCACACACTTTCTTCAAATGTATTTTTGGTGCATCTCATGAATTTTGGCCCCAGAGAACAGTTTGTGCTCCCAGAAACCACATCAACACCCTCAGACTCGGACATGGGAGATACTGCTACTCAAAGACGTTCATGCAATCACAGCAGCTAATGGAGATAAACACACTACATGGCCGGATTAGGCTTGAATTAATCTCTATTCAACTTAATTAATTAGAAATGTGTCCATCCGAGCCTGTAGTGTCAATAGGACATGTTTCAATTAGAGCTACATCGCCTTTTCTAATCTTTTAATTGAACAGAAATGAACGGAACGAACATGTTCATAAATTGGGATTCTATGCCTCATAATCATTTGCTGGATATGACAACTCTCAGAGGCTGTTTATGCTCAAAGATCAGGCAACTGAACTGATTTATCCCATAATCCATTTAGTGTGGAGAGTGCTGTTGTAGTTTTCTAACAGCAGCAGCCCCTGTGGATGCTTCTGTTGGCGGTGTAGTGGCTGGCTTGGTGATGGCTAGTATCTAAGGTAACTTGAAAATGAAAGCTTTATAATGAATTATGTATCTTCTGGGTGCTCAGTTGTTACCTTTTATCAACTTCTAACCCACTGAATGACTCCAGCGGTGCTCCTGTTTCTTAAGTATTTGATTTTTCTCACACTTTTCTTTGTTTTTTTTTTTTAAGAAAGGAACGCCACAAAATTGCCAAGTGAGTTCCCGGCTGATGCCTGCCCACGAAAGCACATTATCATAATCTGCTTGTTTGTAAAAGCACCATCTGTGCAATTAAATAGTTTGGTGGTGATGATAGTGTTTTGTTAGATATGTGAGGGCTCCTTTTGCTCCTGGAGGTGTGGTTAATTCTCACCAGCCTGCGTGCCAGTGTGCGTGCCAGCTTGATGTGCGCATGAGTGTGTGTTGTGTGCACACAGGATGAATCAGGAGTGTCTTCTGAAGAAGGGTTGCCTGGGAGACCAGCCTGGACCCCTCCAAACGTGTCTGTTCTCCCTCCTCCTCCTCCTCTTCATCCTCCTCCCTCCTCTTCCGTTTTAAAGGTGCATCAGTAATGAATCCAAAACTATTTCAGGATAGCCACTTTTTCCAGTCGGCGGGCTCATACCTGCAGCTCTGACTGTGTTTCATAACGCCACAGATCTCTGTTTCATGGCTGCCTCCGTCTACATCAAAAGCCAAGAGACTGGGAAACACTTTTACTGTGTTTGTGTGAGGAGATAAAGGAGGGAGGAGGGGAGAAGAGGAAAAAGAGAAAGAGATTACGAATGCGGAGACGCAGCGCACAGGCACTCAGAGGAACGATTGTCCTACTATTAAAGTCAGTAAGTGCATTTGCTCGTCTTGTTTACCTTCTCGTTGAGTTGATGTCTGAAGACGCTGAACACCAACTTCCTGAAAACCACGCCGAGAAGTGATGCTACTCTTTTTTTTTCTTTCTCTCCCTCTCTCTCTTTTTCTCTCTCTGCCTGCTGAATGACGTCTCGCAAGGAAAGGGGGCTGAAAACTCGGCGCACACAGTGAATCCCTCGCTGTGACTCATTCATTTTGTATAAATGCGACCGGTTGCAGAGCCGGAGAAAGAGCTGGGGCTTTAATTAGCTGGATTTTCTCGGTCCTCTGCTTGGAGGACCCATTTCTAGCCGTCTCCGTCCTTTCTTTCTTTCCTTCTTTTTTCTTCCTTTTATGGAGACTGGAGATGATATGCACCCGTGGAAGAGAGACAGCCGACAGAGCCTTTCCTGCGCTCTCATGGAGTTGGTTTGAGCAAGAAGAATGTCACCTACTTCAGCCGGTCCTAACATCTAAGTATGAATTTTGAGAGATAATTCTTTAAACATTAGCTGTATTCAATGAGGTGTGATTTTCTCTCTTGGTTCTGCGCTGCGGCTTCATTTTGTTTCCACTCGCGCGTTTGGATTTAGCATAAATGGACAAAATCAGGCCACTTCAGCCACGGAGGGTGCTCATTTTTCTTCCACTGATATTTTCTGACTTGTGGATGTAGCTTTGCTCCGAAAAAAGGGGAACTGAAATATCACCATTCAACAAGCTGCAGCGCTGTACTCCAGGCTGCAAAGCGATGGGCGCAGTTCGCCGGAGCCATCCTCTGCGTCTTGGTTCTCCAGCCCAGCTTGTTGAATCTCCTCACTGGTGACAAAGAAAAATGGCTTTGTTTTAACAAACTTCCTCAGCCTTATTGTGCGCTTAATCGTCAGCGGATCACACTCTCCAGCTTCCCCTTAAAAGTTTACCATGGCTCGTCCCGGTGTGCGCATGAGGCTGGGCTCTATTTGGAGAGTGTTGTGGCTCATGAGGACTGTAGTGGATTTCGCGCTGCCTCAGGAGACTTATGCCCCCCACTCCATACGGACTGAGGGCCACCTGACCCTCGGTGGGCTCTTCCCCGTGCACGCGAGGGGATCCGACGGCACGCCATGCGGGGACCTGAAAAAGGAGAACGGCATCCAAAGGCTCGAGGCCATGATGTACGCGTTGGACCAGATCAACCAGGACGAGGTACTCCTACCCAACATCACCCTGGGCGCGCGTGTGTTGGACACTTGTTCGAGGGATACCTACGCGCTGGAGCAGTCGTTAACTTTCGTGCAAGCTCTGATCACGAAGGACACCTCCGACGTGAGGTGCACGAACGGGGAGCCACCGGTGTTTGTCAAGCCGGAAAAAGTGGTGGGAGTCATCGGAGCCTCGGCGAGTTCAGTATCGATTATGGTTGCCAACATCCTACGCCTCTTTCAGGCAAGTCTTTGAGCGTGTGGGATAGTTTTGCTGCTTTTTAATAGAGAATTTTGATGTAACTTTTGCTAAAACCTGCTTTTCAGAGGAGACTGTGCCTCATTATACTCACCCAGTGATGGGAAGTAGATGAGAACAGGATGCAATAAGTCGTAAACTCATCTTAAAAAGAAAACACACTGCTCTAACCTGAAATCTGCTGCCTCAGGTGCTGACATATTGATATTTTCTTTGTCTCAGCTCTGTTTTCCCCCAGACTTCTCCCCATCTTAAAAAAGAGGCCAATAACAGCAAGGTGGTGTGAGTTTGGGTGCTTTTCCCCTCTGCTTCACAGTGTGTGGATGAGACAGCTGAGTGTGCTGTTGCCTGTCCCCGGTGGTGCTGAAAGAACAGCTCCCGTCTGTTCCAGTCTCACTCCAGAGTCTGGATGAGTGGGCACTGACAGCCTGACACAATCACACCCAAACTCAACAACCGCCTCCTGAGAATAACAGGCCCCGCTTCATGTGATTGCACATGATTATATGAGCCTCTTGTAGGAGAAAGAGACTGCAGGCGTTTTTATGAATTGTTTTGAACGTGAAGGCTCCGATTTATGGTTGAGTTGCTTTCATCTGCAGGGGGGTTGTTGAGGCTTGGGTCTAAGAAAGGAGCTTGTTTCAAACTCTTTGCACCCTAATTGAGCTCGATGGAGGCGAGTAAATAAAATTAATTTGCTCGGCTCATTTCAAAATGAATCAGCTTGGGTTTTCTATAAGAATTCATCTCTATTCTTGCTGTGTGAGTCTCAACTGACCCACTGCTGCTGCTGCAGTGGAATGAGGAAACACAGCAGGGCACTAATACAGCGGATTAATTATTTAAATCACATCATCTGCATAGCAAAACACCTAATTACTTGGAAGCTTCTTGCAAATGTGCAGACTTCTGCACAGTTTTTTTTTTTCCTCTCATGTGAGGACAGCGGTGTTACACCCGGAGAGGATGTTCTGATCTGCAGAGTTTGGTGCTAATGATTTGTGGCCGCACGTTGTAACACACTCCTGTCGTTTTGGGTTTTCCTCTCCGTTCAATTAGAACAAACCACCAGCCTGGCTGTAAGTAGCTGTTTAACTGCAACTGGAAGACAGTCAAAGTGCTTAACATGCTTTTAGCCCCCCCTACTTCCTCCCCTCCTCCCCTTTTTCCTTTTGTTTTCACACGCACACACACTTATATATGTAACACTGTTTTCTTTTATTCATTTTTCTTCACCACAGCTGGTCTTCCTCTATGGATCTCTGTCTCCACGAGTTGGACAATTAGTCTCATGGTCTCTACCGCATTCTCCACCCAGGCTTAGGTTCCTTTTTACTCTTTGTTAGCTAAGTTAACAAATTAATTTTTTATCATTTTGAGTTGGTAAAACCCTCCAGACATACTTTGAAGCATCCTCAATGGACTCATTATTTGTTGCAGACATTGTAAGACTTCCCTCCTATCCATTACCATGTATGAAACTGTAAAGCTTGAAAGATTTAAGGGTAAAGTGAAGATTTCTTTCCTCTTTTTCACTCACACTGGCCCTGTCTGTAAGTGTAAAGCTGTGGGAGTGTGAGGTGCAGTCCATGTGTGATGCTGTATCCATGCTCTGTGGATTGACAGCTGTTGTCGTGCAGCTTCACCCGTCACTCTGCATTTCTTCTCATTTCCCCAAAGTGCTGGCAGACAGGTGGATTTAATCACCACAGTAAAAAATCTGCACGCAAGATAAATCTAGATCCCATTTGCCCTTCAGCTCTACTTTTTTCCACAAGTGGTGATGATAGAGCCGATAATAAACGGTGATGACTTAAATGTGAGGCCGCATGATACTGTATAATCAATAGGTGTCAGAAGTGAGCGCTCCCAGCCCATTTACCCTCATTAGTTTTACAGCATTTGATTAGAGTGTGGCAGCAATCCCAAGTTTCTGAGATTGTTTTCGATTGGATCCATCAAATATCAAAGTCAAAAGTTTAAGAGAAGGCCTGTTCAGACATAATTAAAGAGGCAAAGCAGGGTTTTTTTTATTAAATCAAAGCGATAGAGGGCCCAGAACAAAGTCTGAGTCGATTTAAATCAGATATGATTATTGGACATGCTCATAACTGCACAATCTAATAGGCTTTGAAGTTAAATCTTTACTATTTCAGTCTGAGTGTATGACCTCTCCCGGAGCTGTCCTCCTAGCCTACTTCCTGCTTTGTTCTCACTGAACATCATCAGGTCATTTGGCTCCTCACCCCTGTGATAAATGAATCATCAGGGAAGCTAAATAGTGATTGTAGACTTTTATTGCCAGACGCTAAATATCATGGCCGTCTATTTGGGACATGAGTACTTGCTGAACTGTTAATGCAGGGAAATTGACATGGGGGATAGATTTTTCTGAGGACCCAGGAGGGTTGATCAATACTGTTGCCATGGTGAGGACGATTTGCTGCTAAGATGTTTTTATTTCGCCGCCTTTCATGCTGTGGTGGAAATGAGAAGCAACAATGCCACAGGAGGGGGAAGAAAAATCAATTATCCAAACTTTTGAATTGTTACCAGGAGCCATGATGTTGTGCACATTTTGAAGAATCACCCAATCCTCACTTCTCGCGCGTGAGTCAATCTCAGGGACGAAGACGATTCTGCAGTTGAAAAGACGGGGCAACTTTGTCCATTTGTAAGTCCTGGCCTCTTGAATGAATCATGAAATTGATTTTTCTCCAGATGACATTTACATCAGGGAGTGCTGCACGCTATTCTCTGTCGCATCTCTTTTTCCATACACTGAGGCAAAAACTTCGTATTGAATGCAGGTGAACTCGGTCTTGTCCTCCTGTCTGGGGATGCGGCCCCTTCAGACGAGCTGTCTAAGTGAGGCATTGACGTCCTCGCCTCTCATAGCCCTGACAGGCTCCGCTCGGCTTTTTATCTCCCCCTTTTTCAAAGAATCATCACCGTGATTGATTTGAAGGAGATTGAAGCCTTGCAGTGTGATCTATTCAGCCGACAGTGGTAAAAGACGGACACCAGAGGAATATGAGATCTGTGTTTGAGTGTGTGTGTGTGTGTGTGCTCCAAAACAAGCTCTCAAAGTGACACAAAATGGCAAAGGTTAATTATTTGTGTTTCCCCAAACACGGCTGCCATTTGTACACTGATGCATGTGGAAGCTCGGGTCAATTAGTCGCATATCCAGTGCGGCGTTGGGCTTTATGATAGGAGACAGTGCTGCGGCTACATAAAGAATGTGGCATATGAATAGACACTCTCATACACTCACTGCATATATACATAAAGAACTCTTACTCGTAGCTGAAGGAATAAAAACACAACTGTCTCAGGGTTTTAAGCTCTTGCATTTTTTCCTCCATCACTTGCTAATTGGCTATTTTCTTTTCCTGGTGTGACACTAAGACCTTTCTCACTACATTAGAACTTTCTAACAAGCATCTGATGCACAGATAATGCAGAAAGTTATTCCACTTCCTCAACTAAATTGACATGTTCCTCCAGACCAAGGCTCAGCATCGTAGTTTACACGCAGCTCAAGTAAACTAATGATGAATCATGCTGTTCTATTTGTCAATATAATCATGTTATTGCAAAGGAGAGTGAGATGGATTAGACTGATTATCATGTTTGCTATTACCATGAGTCTGTGGTTGACATACATGACTGATGATGCCATGTTGATTTGGGAGCAGGTTTTTGTCTGTACAACATTTTTTTTTAATATGTTAGTCCAGAATAATCAATAAGGCACTAAATCAAGCATCGTGGACTTCAAATTTACCTTACTCTTTGATTAAAAGATATATCTGATGTGTATGTTTCTGGCTGCCAAGGTTCAAATCCAGCTCCCAGTCCTTTGTCACCTGCCATCCTCTCCTGTTTCTACTCTGTCATCTAGGGCTGAACAATTTGCAAAAAATAATCTAATTGCCGTTATTTTCCCCATATTCCAATATTGATTTATTGTGCTACTATTATTGGGTTCCCCACCTTATGTATTGTTGATATTAAATGCTGTTTTTTGAAGGGGATGATGTTTTTTGCATACACAGGTACATCTCGAAAGTTAGAATATCATGAAAAAGTTCCCCCATGTCAGGAAATGAAACCAAGATAACATATAATCTCATTATTCACAGAGCAAATTATTCCAAGCCTTTAATACTTGAAATGTTGATGATTACAGCTTAGAGATAATGAAAATCAAAAATTCAGCGTCTCAGTAAATAAGAATGTTACATAAGATTGATATAAAGGGATATTCTAATCAGAAATATCAAGCCTCTGAAAAGTTTTACTACTTTCTGACTTTGTTTTCTTTTCCAAGTTTTTTCCCAATATTTGCCCCTTTTCACCCATTTTTGTGGGTTTTTACCATTTTGCCACCTTAAACTTATCTTGTTGCTACTTTGTGGCATTTTTGTCACTTTTCACAACTTGGATTGTCTTTCTTGCAAAGGTAGTTTTTTACTATTTGACTCTTTGATTGAGCCTGGTTGAGTAAAAATGGTATTATATCTGGTATTATGACACATTTCAAGGTGAAGACTTATTGCATTGTCGGCAAATAGGATATTACAGCGGACCATATTGTGATTTAATCTAATTTATTAACTGCCCAGCCCCACTGTCCACTGATAAATTGTCTATGTCTAGGCATTAAAAACATTAGAAACCACCTTGATAGGAAAAAATAATATTGTAGTGTTTTTTTAAGCTAAAATTAGTTTGAGCATTTTTGCCAACAGTAGGTGAGGTAGCTGAAGAGAGGCAGTAAGAAGCAGAGAGTGATAGAAGACATGCTACAAAATGACCAGCAACCCCTAAAATGAGGACTTCAGCCTCTATGTGTGGAATATGGGTCTAAACTGCCAGTCATATAGTATCAAACAAGAAGAATCAAATGTATTGAATAAAGAACATACAAGTTTTCACTCCGTTAGCATAAAAAAACCTCTTGAAAATTATTCAGATAATTATCCACAAAATGTATCAATGTCTCTCATTGTGTTTGATTCAGAATCTATTCCTGATGAAAGAAAACAAAAGGAACTACCACTGTGAAAAGCTATGAAAGGATTCAGATGGACTCAAAGTGTGGAAAAATCTCTTTGACTGTAAAAAAAAGAGAATACAGGAGGAGAGAGAGAAAAGTGTAATATCCCCTGTATTTGACATTTGAAGATAGACTCAGTGGAATTTGCTTGCAGATGGAAATTTAGGGCTGCAATATAAATGATGTTAATAAAATTTAATGGTAAGTGCACCAACCTTCTTTTAAGTCCTGAATCATTTACTGAGGAACAAGAGAATTACAGAATAAGAGTCCAAATGTTCTCCCTGTCTGACTCTCCAAGAGGTTTTGATTTAAGTTTGATTTAACCCCCAAATTCAAGTACAAGAGAGAAAGTAGTTTTGTCTCATGGTAAGAGGAGAACACACACACACAGGAAGAAGAATTTGACTTATCTGTGCTACAACTACCTGCTCTTACATCCAATTAATGATGAACAAAAAAGGAGTGAACTCCCTCGGATCAAATCACACCAGCATTGCATTGCAAATACAGCACCTGAGCCTTTTTATGAAGCAATTTATACCACCTCCTCTAGTGGCACTACAGCCAGCCGTGTTCACTTTTGGTCCTTGACTGATCCTAAACCTGATCCCTGCTGGTTCTCATCGCAGCCATTTAATCTGATGCTGACTTATGCCCCGGTCAGAGCCGAATTGGCAAGGTGAAATTTACTCACACACTGGGACAATAAGCAGGTTGGACAGGAGAAAGCGAGGGAGGGGAAAAAAGACATTCACTACACGTGTTAGCATGGCTAAGGAACTAAAAATAGTGCCTGCATGTGTTCTTTATTCTGTTAAACAAACAAGGATGCAAACAATCAATACTTAGTTAAAGAAAGGTCAATCCTACCTGCTCTTTTAAATCAGATGGTCATTAGCGTGACCCAGTATTTTCCCCAGGTCAAAGTTCATTCTGAGTGAACTGTGTGTGAATGGAACATGCTCTAATCAATTCATGACAGGACCACGGTGTCTAAATCATGCAGAGTGAATTTTGGTGATTGCTGCAGCAAACGCGAGATGCAAGTGAATGCATTTGAATGAAATTATCTGGCTGAACAGAACAGCAGTGATGCTCTGAGTATTTCTGCCAGGAGTGAGAAGCAGCAAGCATAGATCTGATGTTGGAATCAGATAAAAAACCACTTTTTTAACATTTGATTTGGGATTTTTTCAAAAAAGAGCTCCAGTTACTGCTCTCTGGGTAAAATCTGTTCTTCAGGAATAATCCAGGCGCTCAAAAGCAACACTTAAGAGGGTAACCTCACAGAGATAAGATGCCTCGGAGTCTGGTGTTTTAAATGTCCCTCCCTTTGGACATTTATTTCGTGGCGAGAAACAGTGTTGTGACAGAGTTCTGTTACACTCATGCTCATTGGAGCAGGTGTATATTTACACAAAAACGCAATGCTGTGTGAACAACCGATGCAATATTAATAAACTGAATTAAATATCTCTACGTTGGACATGTTGTCATTGCTTCTGACATGAGGTCATGAGGTCAGCAGGCTGCCAGGGGTAGAATATGAGAAACCATGCACGCCTGATATTAATGTCCCAGCTATTCCCACAGGCCTTGGGGGGATGGTCCACTTTATTATTCGGCACCGTTATAATGTGCGAGACTGCCTGACTAAATGTTTCCCAATGAAAACACAGCGAGTACACTGACCTTGTCTTTTGTTTTTAGACATGGTCTAGTATGTTGCAGTCTTGTTTTCTCTTCTGTCTGCTAAATATTCATTCTGATCTTCAACTCATTGCCACACTTAATTCATATATGCGTACAGAGCTTTTCTCTACAAGTCAAGCCATTACCCCCACTTTGTCCCGCTGCTTTGGAAGAGGGAAGAGGGCACCTGCTTAAAAGCTTAGCCCCACTCACACTGAGGTCACACCAGTGTTCCTTCAAAACTTGTTGGCAGTATGACTGTAAAATGTGACCAGAATAGCACTCTTAGACTTTGTTGGAAGTTTTCTACAGTTAATCTGGCGAGCAGAAGGAGCCAGAGAAGAGGAAACCCCATTACGTCCGATCCTCTTACGGGGATGAGTGGAGAAGCATGAGGAGGTCTCTGCTGGCTGCTGGTTGGCCTTGCACGTATCCCTCCAAAAAGGAAAAATGTCCCCTTTACTTCTGTGGGAAACGATCCAGTGAGTGCTGAAAGGCATTATCACGGGGCTCATTGTCGTTTGTTTTAACGCAGTGATATGTTTTCAATGCAACATTTGGACAGAGCTGGAATTACAAAGTCACTCAGCCATGGTGGACTTCTGTGCTGTATGACTAAATAACATCTGAGTCTGTTTTCACTGCAGAAAACCTCATAAGAGCACAAAATGTCTCTATAGATCAATGTGAACCGTTTTTCCCAGCTTTTGCTGTCTTCTCACAGGTCTCCAAATCCTACTAAATGAGTTAGGTGAATTTGTTGAAAGGCTTCTCTTAGTGCAGCCTGTTAGAGCGTCTGCTGCTTCAAAAAGGGAGGCTTCTGTTGTGGTTCCTCTCAGACCTGGGTTTCGTGCTCCCTTTTATAGCTCTCTCAACACTTTTCTCACACAGCACATAGAAATTATTTTGTTCTGGAGACTAATCTTGTGGATCTACTTGTCAGGGAGAATTCCCTCTTAGCACATTGAAGATGTTAGATTTTAGGGAAAAGGGAGCAAAGAGGAAGTAAGAAGAGGCTACAGTGTCTTCGAGGCTGTACTGTGAAAACAACAGTGCTTCAGCTGAGTGCGAAAAACTGCATGCAGGCAAACCTCCAGCTCCAGTGTTGTTATTTACCATCCTGCCATATTACCCATCATGGTTTAGTTCTTTACCATACCTGCCATACTTTTGCTAATTCAGCTTAAACACCAGTTTTGTATTCAAGACCACACGATCCGAGACCCAAACCCAACCAGGACTTCGGAGAGTCAAGATCAAGACCATAAAATTGATTAAAAAAAGACATGACAAGGTTGAACAGTTAAAGAGCATTATCTCTTCAATCTAGTTTTCCTTTGAATATTGAATATGAAATTTGTATTTATTAAAAAACCACTGATAAATCCTGAACTATTTTAAATATTCGAAAATCAGATGTTTATGTGTCAGGTGAATGAAGCCTAAAGTAAGTGTTGAGAAGTATTTCTGACCAGATCTCTGACCTGAAATAAGATGTTCTGATGCCCGAGTTTTTGCAGGTGTCTGACACATAAGGCACTGGAAAAGATTTCTAAGGAGGCAGAACAATCAGTGAGTTAAATGTTTTACGTCAAATTACAACATTGATTCATCAGGAACAGTTCAACTTAAATCCAATCCAATTGTTAGCGCATCAGTGAAGTTGAAGAATAGCAGATCATTGCTGATCTCGACAGGTCTTGATGTAAAATTCTGCATCCGGCCGGTCTGAGACCAGGACAAATCACGTAAAATTACTTTCAAGTCAGAGACAAGACTAAGATCCTCAAAATGTGGTCTCGAGGCCAAGATCGATCTCAAGGCCTACAACACTGTTAAAAACTGAAGTGACATCTTTGTAAGGTTGTACAAAAGACAGAGACACTTAAATGTGAAACAGTCAACTTAATTATCATTTGCAGGATTGAGTCCAAATCTCATCAATAGTTATACAACAAGCCTGACAGTATAAACATACAAAAGAAAAGTGGAGCACAATTTTATCTTTGTGGCAAAAGCGCCGCCATCTTGCAGTACTATGACCTGTGACGTCATGGGGTTGTTTGGCTTCACCAACCTGATAAGAGTTGCCTCGTTGCATCATGAGCGATAATAGCAAGAGACAACAGAGTGAAAGTTGGAGGCTAGTGAGCCAAAGGAGAAGGAGACAAAAGAGGGCCACAACTATACTGCTCCTGGGTGTGAAAATGAGTTTTAGAAAGTTCAGGCCGAGGACAAAGCAGTCACAAACTTAGGCTGAAACTGAGAACAGCACTACTGTGCTGGCTGGTGGCTGCACTGGAGAGGAAGAGCAGACAAAAGCTTGGAGCGGCTCTGAATGCTTATTACTGCTCCCCTATACCACTGTACCTGCTGATTAACTTTACCTGAATCTTCTTTGCTCGCCTGGCACATTTTCTTGCCATCATTATGGTGGATTGATGCTGCTAACCCACTGTTAGAGTGCGTTGGCCAGTCAGCAGAGCTCGGTCTATAAGGTGTGGTCTGTAGTCTGATCATAGGGGAGAGACAGGAAAAGTGAAGTCAGCAGGTGGCGTAGAAGGTGTAGGTAAGTGGTTAAAACATTCAGGGCAAGGCCGGGCTCTTGTCTGTAGTCTGACCACAGGGGACAGACCAAAGTCTGGAGCCGCTCCAAGTGTTTTTAACCACTAACAATGGGTCACGACATCAATCCACCATACTGACAGCACAAAAACGCACAAGGCGAGTTATACAATTAATGCTGAGAGAAGGACTCATCTAGCAAACAATGTTAATTTGGATGACTGATTTATTTGCACTCTGAATTTATTGCTTATGTGAAAAAGATGACTTAAAATTAACAAAATATTAACAGGTGAAGTAAAGACTTCAGTGCAGTTGGACATTTTAACATGCTAACATCTGCCACTGAACAGTTAAGTGGTTTACAGCTATTTAGCACAAATAGCTTGAGCCTTTTGTTCAAAGACAAAGATGCACATGCTAGTGTCTCTTCAAGATTCTTCATAATCTCACCACTGTTTCACAATTTGAGCACACTAATGTTAAGAAGGTAAAGCCTTTAATCGAGGCAGAGCCAATCAGAACCAAATCTTAGTTTGTTAGTTTAGTAATATTTGCTAATCACAGCTCAACACAAAGTATCGTGAAAGCAGACATGACCGACTATAGTTTGGCAGTTATTTTTGTTGAAAAGCAAAGCCCTGGAATAGATACTGACTTCAAAATAATTCACCTGCAGAACAACAGTTCAGGTACATACACAAGTATGGATGTTGGCTGATATTGCTGGAGGAGTGGTCGTCCACGTTCTGGGGAGGCATCAAACCTCCCAATGGTTCACGATGCTGGTTTATGTGCATCCCCCCACCCTGACATGCCCTCATCAGCGTTTGTCTATAGAATCCTGATTGCTTCACAATCCAGTTTGTATGTGTAGCATGAGGAACAACAGTGTAAAAATTGAATTTCCCCTCAGGGTTAAACAAGGGCATCTTCATTTTCTTCCTCCTTGACAAAATGTGTACCAAATGGCCTGACTATATGTATGCTGTACAACAGCTGCTGAGGCATTTCATTGAGAGACGCAAGATTAAAGTCAAGTGAACACAATAGACAGTGGTAGCAACCTCTAAATAGTGCTGGAAATTAAGCTAATGTAGAAGTGCAGGAAACTGCAGGTCCTCAAATGTCCACTAGAAAATTCATTGTGCAGCCTAATAATGACAATATTGGGGTTGGGTTTTGCTGCAAAAGCTAAGGAGTCTCCATTGGACCCTTTATATGCTTTATATGCGTTTTGGCAACAAAAGTATTGGAGGTTCAAAAAGAACTATCATTATTTTAGCTAATGATGACAATGATTTTGTATTTAAGAATTTTTTTATTAGCATTGATTGCAATTTGATTATAACTT
This sequence comes from Thalassoma bifasciatum, assembly GCA_008086565.1. Classification (NCBI taxonomy): domain Eukaryota; kingdom Metazoa; phylum Chordata; class Actinopteri; order Labriformes; family Labridae; genus Thalassoma; species Thalassoma bifasciatum. The sequence continues at coordinate 347,363 of RPOG01000231.1, read as the reverse complement.
AGTTTGAACTTTCACTTCTTATTTACTCCCCATATTGAGTCTCAACTTCAGCCAGAAACCAACTTTTCAATCAATGGCATACAGTACAAAAAACAAAATTTAAATATTAACGCATAAATCACATTTAATAGCTCACAGCCATGGATGCTGCTTGTGTTTCAGTGTAAAGTGTGACCCTGTTAACCGGCAACTTCAGCCATCAATTGCTTGCATGTTTGACTGATGTCCCCAGTTAGCATGGGCACACTAAACTCCAAAACACAGATTGCTGTGTAACCATAAACTGTCTAAAACATGGGCTAAACTCTTATCAATGCTTAGCTTATCGATGGCAGGGGTCATAGTGGATACAGGCGCTGAGATAATTTTTTAACAGCTATAAGGTAACTATCAGTCACGTGGGCTGAGCGGAGCCTCTGATTGAACATGATCCTAATATCTTCTATACAGCTAAGTTAGAGAAAGATTCTCTTCCTGTACAGTGTGTGCCTATAGCAAATTTCCTACCTAAGCTGTGTTTTGAACCAGGCTGTAAATTGAGTTTTTTAATGCCAGAAAAGTTTTTGGTTTTTTTTGGCTTGGTGTTGATGTGGTTTCTGCAGCCAGCCTCAAGCAGATTCTCGATGGATGGCAACTTTTAGCACTTCTGCATAGGCTTCATTTTGCTAAACTGGATGTTGCCACTTGTGTGTAACAAAAAAGATCCTGTCAGAAATGAGCAGAACTTGAGTCCACAATGTAGTATTGTTTCTGACAACTGACCACAGAACAACCAGACATTTTTATGCTGCTTCCAGTTTTGATTCAGAGTTGAAAGAATGCTAACTTGTCTGAATGAAAGTAGCGAAACGTTGCTTCTGTTGCCAAAATGCGTGCATGTCTCTATGATGATGTAGGTTGTAAAAGGCTCTATAAGGCCCCATGTAACAATGCCCATTTTTCCAGGAAACAGTAACATGACAGGTGGGTCAGGGGGGTCAAGGAGGAATTTACATAAGAAGGGTCACGACTGAGCTGCAGCCTGACAGGTGGCAACATTGAAGCTGTTTGCTCAAATGCCTTCCTTAGCTTCATCACTGAGTTACATGCACTCGTGACATGACCCACAGCGCCAACATCAAAACTTAAAAATGGAAATCAGTCAACATCTCACTGACTGTCTGTGATGTTTGCTCGATGAAAATTTACACACATGGTTTAATTTTACGGTAATGAACATTGGTTATTCTTTCAGTCATCACTCGGCTTTAATGTTTGGGCTCTCGAAGGACGGGAGTATTTATAGGGTCTTAAACAAAGATTTTGCTGTTAAGGGCCACAACTGCATTAATGCAAGAGTTTACACAATCAACTTTGTGCACTCAGCCAACAAGTTATAAGGGACAGGAGGTGAACTGCTCACATGGCCGTCACGCTGTCCCTGGAGGCCTCCAGCACGAGGCTCTGTTTGGACTACATGCCCATGTGAGAGCTCTAATGTAGACAGGCATGTCACTGAAGAGCAGAAAGAAATAGACGAGGAGTCACCGCACGCCAGCTTGAGACACAAGAGAGGGGAGAGGAAACACTGTGCTCTTTCTATCTGCATTGTTTGTTTCTTTCCAGGTAGCTCGATTGGCAGCGAGCCATTCAGTCGCTTTGCTTGAATGTGCCAATATTGTTTCAGGAAAGAGGCATTTGTTGCTGATTTCTTTAAAGAGGAACTTGCAAATGCAGTCAGCAAAGCAATGAAAATCTCATTCAGGCCTATTGTTTTGGTCTGGAGGCAGACACAGCAGTGGACAATGGTGGAAATTGTAGTTGATAATTATGTACTAGAAGATGTAACGATACAACAATTCAGAAAACAATGATTTGAAACAATCTGTCTCACAAGTGTTATTTTCTTACATATTATTCCCTTGGATTATTGTTATTTCATAAAGCACTGATGCGTATTTATCTGAAGTGTGATTTTCTATTACCAACAGGAGTTGAGGCCTTTAGATAGAATAATCTACAGTAAAAATATCAAGTCATATGAGCAGTTGCATTCCACAATGTTAGATACAAAATGTAAGATATCTAGATTGTAAAATATTCCACATGGCCCCATTAACTTTGTTTTCATGGCAAGAAGAGATAGGTTTCTGATTTGATTCATTTTTACAAGAGTGTTTCACTACACATCAGCACAGTGGTGGTAGTGTCCAGTGTGTGCTCCCACGGTGTGCATAATGAGCATCATCCAGATTTATTCCTTGTGTAGTATTGTGTTATTACTGTACAGCCTGGGGGTACAACAGCTGCTAACAAAAAGATACTAACAGTAATATATTACCATGACATCAAACAGCAGTGTGTGGACCTTTATAGAGAGACTAAATTATTAGAGTGCTGCAGGTAGTTATGTTAAAACACCTGTTGATTTCTACTTGGAAATGAAAGTTGTGGAACCTTCATTAGCTCCAGTATGAATGAGTTTTTTTTGTTGTTTGTTTTTTAATTTTTATTCTGGCTGGCTGTGCAGCTTGATGCAAGTCCTGTTTGAATAACTTTTTGTGTCTCCGCTCTTTTGAGCCTGAAATGTATACAGCGCCAGAGAAGCCCGAGCATACATAAGAAATCAGATGACAAAACTGCTGTTTTCAGATGCAAATCCTGAGGGATCTCAAGTGCTCTCTGAAATGCAGCATCTGACACGTGCATTGATTTGAGGGAAGACCTCAATCACCATTGACATTTTCCAAATTAGGGAAGCTCTTTCCTTTCAGATAGGATTGCTTGAACTCCAATTGAGTGCCCCACAGGAGCTATTGATGACAGAAGATAGTGTTTTTTAACTGCTTTATTGGTGTTTGAGTACTGACACATGGCTCCACGGTGAGGCTGTGTGGATCAATAGTGTGTCATTTATTAGTGGATTATGCATAGAGCTGTCATGTACTCCCCACCTGGAGGTCAAAGACCAATCAAAAGTGATCTTTGCCAGTGAATACAGTCAGGGCATTTGGGAAACCAAGCAGTCTGTAAGTTGCATCAGCCAGTCAAAAAATATTCTTTCTGCACGCTTGTCAAAAGATACCACGTTAAAATCTATTTTGTATTCAGGATGGAGAAATATTGTTTTGTGGATATGGTAAAACCCTGATCTGTCAACTCTTCTTCTTTTTAACACCATTATTCAAGGTTTTCCTATTAAACCCTGCGTGTGCATATTTGTATAATATCACTGTTAGGACAATGTCTGTTTAAGCATTCACAACATGAGGACGGAAAAGAATGAGAGATTTCACGAGAAGGTCCAACAGTGACATTCATCTGGTTTATGGTGAATGTGAGGGACAGGGTCAAGTAAGGTGTGTTAGGGATATGGTTGCAATGAGAAAAAGTCAGATTTATGCTTTATTCACAGAATAATGATGGCCTTGCTGTAGACACTTGCAGCTTTAGTCATTATTTATAATTCAGTGTCAGATTTCATCCACTGATGGCTCCACAGCAGCCCCAGCCAGATTCATTGCACGTATTCAGGCCACATGACGCTTTAATTGTATTCCTTACAGAAACTGTCTGTTTACATTTATTCACCCACTTAGTTAATTGTAATGGCTAGGGGCTATAGAATTATTTATACAGGCGTACCGGAGTTATTTACAGGTTAAATACCTTTTTAAACTCGCCTCATTACTGGAATTGAGATTTCTTCCTGTGCATTGACTTCATTTTCATCTATTAGTACAGAGATGTAATTCACCTTTCTGTGCATACTCTTGAATTCAGTGGCAGAGGCGTTTGTCATCCTGTTTTCACTGCGTGCGATTTTTTTTTTCTGCCCTAAAAATCAAACTATGACAACAGCAGATTAATTGACTTATCTAAAACTATCCAGATGTCTTCTTTTTTCTGCTGTTGCATGGTGTTGTTACTATTTTCATCCCTGTAGTTTATGATATTTGATTGGCCGCCTAAGGTGCCACCCTGAATCTTAAAGACACTGTGAGACATTTATAGGTGGTAGAAGGGCAGAGATTTTCTCAGAGGAACACAAATCCATGAACAGCATGTAGCCTGAAAGTCCTTATTACACCAGACAGCAAAATTTAGAAACCATAACAGTTTTCTTCAAGTTAGGGATGGGAATTTACAGTAATTCCTGTGAAAAGGTCTGTCGGACTGTCACACACCCATTTAAGTGAGCAGGTTTGTAACATAAAAAAAGTCAAATTTCCAAAACGATCTGCTTCTTTGTTCCCCAAACCAACAACAAAACTAACTTTGCAGATTTAAACAATGTTTTTTTTAATCGAACAAAGTCAAACAGCCATCGAACAAAAGACAAACTCTAAACCAAACTTTTAACCAAACAAAAGCAGACACAAAAAATGTGAACACAGAAGAAAATGACAGTAAACTGATTCCCAAACAAAGTACTTCTTCTACAACAGAAGAACACAAGTTTCGAAACTAACTGAGAACAAAAGCCTTATAAGGTTTTGTTGGGCTTTTGTCAAGTTTGGAGGCCGAAAGAGTGGATGTTCGCTGCAGGTTCTGACGAGCCAATCAACTCTTCTGACCAATCCCCGATCTGCTCTGCAGTATGATCAAAGATCCTCACACACTTACAGACACACGCAGAGGTCTCACTCTTTCACCCCACACAAAAATGAACCCAATGCTACACACAGTACAGCCAAAGCCACAACACAGACATGAACTTCCTGGACTGTTGGTATGGACTCAAGCAAGTTTTGTGGGTGGATATTTCCAGTTACCACTTTGGTTATTCACAGGCAAATCTCTGCCGCTGAGGTTTTGTCATAACAACATATGCCAACAAGGCTAGCAATTAACTTCATGCGAAATGACCTGTTTTCTGTCTTCACTGTTTTCTCCTTATGCCTTGAGCACAAGTGGTAAATCAAAACTACTATTTCTATAGTATGCAATTTTAGTGCCGCATATATTGCACTGCACATCAACTTCATGCTTCATTGCTTTATTAATGCACACCATTCAAAGATGGCTGCACCCCTGCCGCAAATATTAGTTGAACGGAGGCAATGGTTGAGCACTTGAAAAGAGCAAAGAAATTAAAATGAGTTCTTGCTTTTTAAACTGTGCTAAATTTTTTAATTGCAACTGACCACACAAACAAATTTGTTATAAACCTGCTGGCACTAGATTTACACCGGCCTCTTGATGAGGCCAGGGGTGAAGATAGCAGTGTGACCTCCCAGCGACACTTGTTTGACCCCTGATCCACATGCTGGTATTAACTGTCAGCTACACACCACTGCAAAAAGGTTCCTTGAAAACAGAAAAACAAGAAAAATCAGAAGGAGGACAGGATGTCTGCAGACACAGACAACACTTCACACTTCTAGAGGGTCACAAGTTATGACTCAGAGGTTTTTTAATGTGACCCTTTAATACTATTTAGGAAAATCCTTCTTGTTAAGTCTTTAAAGGCTCCTCTTAACATTAGATAAAGTTTGGTGTGAGGGTTGAGGTTAGGCTTAAGCCTCCAGGGTTTAAGTGTACGTCAGTGCAATGTCCTCCCTAGTAATACAAAATGTGTCAGTGTATTTGTGTGTGTGTGTGTGTGTGTGAGTGTGAGTGTGTGTTTTAGAGTGGCAATAATCCTTCACTCTCAGTGCTCAAGCAATTTTCCAGTTCCAGTGCACAGTTGGACACACATCACACCTTTTTATTTGGAGAAACCATGCAAACAGAGGCGTGTGCTGTAATGAATATAAAATAAAGGAATGAATAAACATACAGCTCTTAAATAAACTCGCCCTGCTGGTCAGAGCACAAGTGGCTTGAATAGCCTAATTTACTAAAACACATTGGTGTGTTTTTCAATACCAATTCCCTTCACAATTTATTGTTAATATTTCGCTCGGTTGGCATCCAGTGCATGTAAGACTCGCCTGCTAATTCCCTTTTTTATGTTGGTATTTTCTGAATTGGAATGCTTGAGGTTCTTGAAAAACACTCTTTTGGTTTTACTTACTATATGAAACATAAAGTTGTAAAAATACACATTCCCATACATTCATATTTTTGATCAGTCATTCCTAGATTTCTGATCTAACTTTGTATGCAAGGCACTTCATTCAGTCTTGCCTCACTTTTATTGACAGATTGCACTGTTAGCGAGACTAGGGATCCACATGAGCTGTTTTGAGGGGGATGCATGTTGGTGTTTTCTCTTTCAAAATAAAGATAACCCTTCAGAAGCAGCTTGTGACAGTTCTATTGTATTCATCCGTGCCCGTCCCTGTTTCGGCTGGTTAACTTGTCTGAGGGTAATTGTCTGATCTGGCGTCTGTTTCGCATCTCTGATTCTGGCTCTGAAATACATGTCAGTGTGCAGCCTTCTGACACTTTGTCTCGCTGCAAGAGGAAGTTATGCGAAATGTGCATGTCACAAAAACACATTCCCCATAAATCTTCCCGCTCCATTAGTCTAGACACTTGCTGTGATGAATCATAATCTCAGTGAGAATGAGAGTCTGTTTACACGGAATAGCTCCATCTGAAAGAGTGTGTCCAGTTCTTCCAGAGTTGGCAGGTTATTGAATGCGGCACAGAAGAAGCTTGTTGTGTTCACTGAGTGGACAATCCTCCATTGTTTTGGCTTTGCAGTGGAGTCAGTGCCGCTGACATGACTTCCGGGTCAGATGCCCTCAAAGATCTACTACATCATCAGCACCTAGCACATGCAGAGCCACTGGGTGGTCAGGTCACGACTGGGAGCAGGATGACTGTCACCAGAGTGAGCCAGGGGGTTGGAGGGAAGCAGACATACAGAGACTTTGATAACCTACCTGTTACATAATCACCTATTTCTGTCATATTCATTTCCATGTCCTTACTTGTCCCCCCATTGCTTTGTTTTGTTAGGGAAAGTGGTGTTTTTGAAGACGTAGAAATCTAAGGCAGTCTATTTCAGAAGATATTTTCTTGTGATGTGAAGTAAACATGCTATCAAAACCCAAAGCACAAAGAATAAAAGCCTGTAATTAACAGCCTGAATCCTATGAATGAGTCACATGAACACGGTAAAATCCCTGAAAGATAAAGTCTGAAAAAAACAGCAGGATATCTCACCTTCAAAGAGAAGTTATCTGCTGTGACTGTACAGATGTTTTTAAGCTAATTAGTGGGTAGGCTGACGTGCTTGAAATCACAAAGCTAACTTCAAAATATTTAGCAGTTAATTGTTTCCAAGTGTAATATTTAAGTTCAGCATGCAAAGATTTCCCTAAGCTTTACAATGCTGTATGACATTTTTTCAGTTTTATGATGTTTCAGGGTAAAACAAAAAGAAGATACGGTTTTATTTAGCCATCCATATTTGTTTGGGGCATTATTGACATTTCATACATTGGTCATACATTTCATAGTATTTGGGGCTGCACTGTTAATATGTATGTACCACGAGCCAAATGCTTAAGTAGAGATGCTAAAATTTTAAAATGGCGAAGGTAACTTTCAAATAATTGCTAAATTAGGGACACTAACATGCTCACAATGGCAAACATTACAGGTATTAGCTTAACTAAGGGCATCCTTATGATGACATAGGGACGCTGACATGCTGACAATGGCAAATGTAACTTAGCTTAATTTAGTTATGTTAATTTGTTTATAGTTTTGTTGACAGCCCCTTTTAATTTTCTACTCAGGGAAAAGAAGCAGCTTTTGCCTTTGTGACACATTTCTAGCTGTGGTTCCCTGTAGTCAGTAGGCCACTTAAAACACAATTGTTGAAACTTACAATACTTAAAGATAATTGGTTAATTAGGGATGCCAACATGCTCACAATGGCAAAAATGACTTGCAAGTATTTGCCAAACAAGGGACCTAAACATCCTCATGATGGCAAAGGTAACCTATGGATAGTTTCTAAAGTAAGAATGCCAACTTGAGCATGATGGCAAGCATTAACTTATGTTGGGATATTAACATGCTGATAATGCCAAATGTAGCTTACAGGTAATCCCTATAAAATAAATGCTAACAGGCTAACAGTTGCTAAGATAACTTACAATTATTGCAAAATGTAGGATGCCAATGCTTGTGCTTCTCACAAAAGCAAGGGTAACATGCAGATAATTGTCAAAGTAAGGATGCTAACATGGTAATGATTGTTTAACTTTTATCCAACTAGTTTAGTCCCGTTAAGATTAAAAAACCTCCTTTTTTTTGAGGGAGACCTGGCCAAGGCAGGAGGCAGGAGCAAAACAGTTACACACACACAAAGAGTGACAAAGTATAGTTTACAAAACACAACATCATGGATTAAAGTACAGCTGTCTTTTAGTCAGTGAGTAATGATGGCAAAGATAACGTCCTGATAAGTAATTCCTTGTTTACCATTTTAGTTTTGCATGTTGATGGTACTTTTCTTAGTCTGAAAAGTAGATTTTTATTTGACTTGAAAGTGTCATTTTAAAGATTTGTTGGTTAGTTTGTGTAAATGGTTGTTAAAGGATCATATTAGACAGCATAGTTCATTTGAAAGGCTTTGTTAGTATTTTAAAAGTTATCCATCTCTCTTTTTTTTTTTTTTTTTTTGGTCTGTAATCATAGGAATATCTGTGCTTCCAGCTGAGCGTGCTAACATGTGTAGTGATGAAGCACTGACCAACATTTCTGATGCTTATAAAAGGTTCAGTCTCAGTGTCGCATGCTAGTGCTAACCCCTGAGCTCTGCACAACACAGTGAGACAATTTATTCGTGATGTTAGGGAGTTTTTGAGCTTAAAATTAAAAGTAAACGATGGTGAACGGGACATCAAAGTTGGTTTTATTAATTCATAAAGTATCATTAAAAAGTAAAACCCTCCATGATTATCCGTCCCTCCACTTTTATATACAGATGCCTGACTGCAGAAGTTGCCACCCTAAAGAGCCCTGTCATCAACATTTCTCAGTGGCCTATCATTTAAAAAAGCAACAGGACCATATCCTCAGACATTTAGCTCCTGCATTAAGAGATCTTCTCACTCCATATATTCTTGCCTGCAGCATGCAAGTCATTAAAATGCAGCAGTAAGAGTCCGTTTCGAAACCATACATTCTTGACTTTATCATCAGTTTATTGCCAACAAGATTTAAAAATAATCTCCTGCTGACATCTTGATCACACTAGAAACATACAGCTGAGATCAGATTGACCACGAGCTGAACTTCTCTTTCCTCGTGAGTCACACTCAGCCTGACATCCTCCGGCTGTTCTTGCTGTCCCCTATATTGACGAAAGAAAAAAAAAAGGTGAGTGCAAAGGAGAGGGGACTTTATTTCCCTGGACTGAGCCTCGTCAGCTACAGCTGTGTGCTTCCACCAACAAGTTCCAACAATTAGATGCTCGAGGTTATAGACGGTTGATGTTAGGGCCAGTTATAGAGTCCCAGTAAAGGAGATGATATTTGTATAAAGCCCTGGAGGAAGGTTTCTCTGAGCAGACAAACTCAGGGAAATAAACTTCTCAGGTTAACAGAGAAGTGACCCCTTTAGAGACCTTTTGCTTGAATATAGTCAAGGTTTTCTTTCAAATCTTTCTGCTATCACCTTTAAACTTTTGTTATTTTGGGGGGTTTTCAACTCTTGTATCTTCCTTTTGTACGCAAAGGTTTAACCAGTTTCTGTAGTTAGTAATTTTTTTTTTAAAGATGTCTGCCAGTGAGGAATATGAAAATGAAAATATGGATTTATTGAGATTTTTTTGAGCCAAATGAGCTTAAAGTACAATTTCAACTTTTTATTTCAAAGTTTTGACATCTTTTCTAATAATTTTGACTTTGGTATCTCAAAATTTGGGTTTAACTTTTCCAAAATTTTGAGCTTATCTCAAAATGATGGCTTTTTTTTATAATTTTTTCTTCTTTTTCTTGAAACTTTGTCTGTGTTCTCACAATTTAACTTTGCTCTCTCATAGTTTTGACTTTCTATTCCCTCGTTTTGACTTTTAATCTAAAAAATTTGACTTTTCATCTCATAGTCTTGACCTTTAATTTCCCAATTTCAACTTTTTATCTCATAACTTTGACTTTTCATCTCAATAAAACAACTTTGAGTTCTCCAAATTTCAACATATCTGACAATTTGACTTGGTATGGTTCAAAAGAAAATCTCAACAAAGCCAAGTATCCAATTTTATTTTTTAACGGGTGGAAATGGGCTTCAGTAGCTTTAATCCCTTTGCTTTTCCACTTAATTTTTTCAACGACTTTCTTAGATTCGACTCCATGATTTATTGTTGCCGTTTTAATAGCTTTTAATGTTTTTATTATTGCACCAGTCTTCAAAAGCCTGAGCGTCTCTCTTGATAGTGTGATTGTTTTCATTTTGTGATTTTATTGTGAGTGGTTTAAACAGCACATTCGCTCTCTTTCCTGTGGGATAACACTATCAGGTCTGCATAAATCTCAAGCCTGGCACATTGGTTCTTTTCCAAACCCCCCCCTGTGAAAACCATTGCAGTTACTGCAATGCACAGCATAATGGAAAATCATGACACCAGGCATAATGTAGCTATTTAAACACAAGTGTGGCACTTTTGTAGGAAACTGTATTCATGTGCACGTCCTACTTCACATTTGCAACCTCTTTCTCAGACATGCAGATCCACGCGGGATGACAGAGGATTTGGCGAGTATTTCTGCATGCAGGTGTTTGTGATAAGATACTAAGATCTCAACCCGGGGAGCGGTTCAAGGCAACACTGCAGGCGATGCCAAAGTAAGCAGATAAGTCCCCGTTAAAACATTCTGTTCTGATCTAAACCAGCACATATATCTCAAGTGTATGTCATCAAGTGTGGGCTCAAACACGCCAACAGAAGGAATTGGTTATCTATGATATTTTTCCCTGCTGTGATCACTACGTAATTACATGGCCCTGCTGAAGAATTCTTTGTGTGAAGCAGACAGAGAAGGAAAGATAAGATCGAGGAGGCTCACCCGCCATTGTCTGCACTATTAGGGGAGAAATGGGCCTGGCGATGATGCTCTGTCGAGTCTGAGGAGAGAGCTGCACAGGGGAGAACGGGGGTGGGGGGGTTAGTACAGAGGGAATCATTGGGATGCAGGTCAGAGTGTTGCAGGTGCACAGTTGACAATGAATGTGTCAGACCCTGCATGCTCCAGGTGTAGGTGGGGGGAAAAGATGTACCTATGATCGCTCTGTGGTGAATAATACGCCAGAGCCAGACCAGCGCTGGAAAATGCAATGAGGCAGAGCAGTAATGTAAAGATGTTCCACACACCAATAATTCCTAAAGCATAACTTAGGCATTTGTATTCGCAAGAATAGTCTTTTCTCCCCTCTTATTCCAAGCATAACAGAATGCATATTTCAGCATGGGTTTATTGATATTTCATATTTCATGTTGAAAAAATAAAGTCATGATGCAGGCTGCAGAGAAAGAACACAGCTGAGGAAAAACAAAGCCGCGTCCAGTGCACTCTGCAGTCTGGAAAAATCAATACAGCCCTCTGTAATGTGAGACCCCGTGGATATAAAGGAATATATTTGATAACACTTAGTCATAAACCTTCAGGCAATGTTTTATTCTTACAGTGACTCTGTGAGTTTTTCCGTCGCACCTGGAGAGAAAACGCAACACAGACACGGTGATCAAGGCTGTTCAGATGAACTCGATTGTTCTCTGCAGGGCCTAGCTTCGTCTGAAGCCTACGAGGAAGCTTTACAAAATGACTCGAGGAAAAACTGGATCTGTAAGAAATAAGTATCTCGAATGACAGTGTGAAAGCTCAACTGTCGTGCCGGCTTGAAAGGCAACATCCTTAAAGTAGAAAGTTCTCTCTATGACATGTCGATCAAACAGCAACTTCACACATTTACACTGAAACTGATAGACACTCAAGGTACATATTCATCTCCAATCAATCAATTAGGTGTTTGGAAAAAATTACTCATTTGAAAAACCAATTGAGTTGAAACAGCAGTCTGTTTACCAGATGGAAAGATGGAGGTCGGTCAGGTTCCCTTTGTGAGCTATCCACACTTTCCACCCACGCCTCAGCTCTACTCCACTGTGTGGCTCTCCTGGTCAAATATCTGATTTGTGAGTCATACCTAGCCTCTACACCCATGGAGGAACATGCTGGTTGTCTTAAAATACACACTGGCAGGGTAGCCATGCAAGAGCTCAGACCCGGCACCGAGCGCCGAGCTGCTCAGGGGACTGGCGAGGAGCGAGCCGGAGAGAGACGGAGGGTGAGGGAATCGACTGGGAAAAGGAAAGTGGGCGGAAAGAAGGAGACTGTGGAAGGTCGTGTTAGATAAAGGATTATGAAAGCCCAACTTTCTGTCATGTAACACTGAGGCTAGATCAGCAGTGTGGGCAACTCTGAAAGGGAGGTGTTTGGGCTGCAGCAAAACACAGTAAACATCCAGACTAGTTTAACACGATTCAGGTAAGGTCCTTGAAGAATATCTGGCTGGGAAAGGAAGGAAAGATGCTGTAGGAGTGTGATGTGAAGAGGAGGAGGAAAAGAAGTGGGAATTAAAAAGAAGTCTTCTATCTTCTGAATGCACATCTATTAACTTACTTTGCCGAACAGCATTTGGATGAAATAGAGTTTCTGTCTTTGTTTTATTCACCAGAAATGCCTTCCGATCCATGAAGTGTGAAATTTCTTTACAGCAGACGGGCTGGGGTGGATTGTGGGTGTACAAAGTGCAGATCTTTAACACTGAAGGCTGCAGTTCACATCCTACATCCTTTACGCTGTTAAGTTCAGGCAGGTAAAATGCTTGGTCAGCGTTGGATTGATTTTGTTTCTCTGTAGAAAAACAATTTTATCTACTCATCACAACAGTCTAACATTGATTTTGTTTCTCATTTAACTAGCGTGTATTTCTTGCATCAGAGCTTCTGGAAATTCCAGATACTCAGGTCTTGACATTTTCTGGACTTTTCCTTTCACATATTTGGCTGGCTTGTTGGAATTGCATGAATAGAGTGTGCTTTAGAAAGAGGAAGGAGCTGTGGTCTATGTTAGTGACGACTAAAATGCATTTGCTCGCAGTAAATGTGGTGGAATACTTCCAGGTGGATTTTTTTATTTGCTCATGCAGAAGGTGTGATAGGATGGATTCTAGTGTTTGGATAACAGCCTTACTTTTAATCAATACATAAACTCGAGCCATCCTCTCCATCATCAGAGAACAAGTCATTGGCGGTGCTAAAGTCCAAGTTGACTCCTGTAAATCAAGACTCCTTTCTGAGTCCCAGACTTGAGTCTGGAATAATAAGAAGCTTTCAGACTTGGTCTCTCGATAGCTATGACTGACAGTTTTCACCCAGAGTTCTGCTGATGATTCATGAGGCTTTCATCTCTGAAATTGTGTTTTCATTTTCTCTATTTCTGACCATTTTTCAGAGGCTTTTCAGGCAGAATGGGCTGTGTGTGGCTGTATAACACCAGTTAAAGCAGAAATCTTCTGACAGGGCACAGGCTGAGTAAAGTTTCCTTCAGCTTGAAGGTTTCTTATTTCATTCGGTGCATAAAAAATAGTAATAACACCTTTACTTCATCTCTTATTGGAATCACCCTGCAAGTTAGAGAAAATGTTGCTCTCTATCACCAGATCTGTATATAAACAACAGTTTGCTAAAAAGTTTTTGTGCATTTTAACGTTCAAAGACGTGTCAACAGCCTCCATCTGCCCCCTAAAGCAACTCAATGTTGTTTGAATCTCATAAACAAAACAACAAATATAATAATCATGCTTTCTTTGCCACCAGCAGAAACATCTATGAAATATGCTACTTTTTCCCTGGATATGAGTTTACATTGTCAGTAAATAGAGTTTGGAGATAACTCGTTGATGGAAAAAAAAAAAAATCATTTTGTCCTCGACCCTAGGTTTCAGAGCAAGGCTTTGATAAGAAACAGGGAGAAAATTGGAAAAGAAGAGAAAAAGGCAAGGATATTTGGGTGGGGGAAATTTGGGCAGCATGCAAATAAATGACTGAGGGCAGATTGTCTCGGCTTGGGGGGAAACTGGCAGCCTGAAGACCTCTGTGGGCAGGAAGTGTCTGCTGATCATCTGCGTGGGCGTGTCTGCATGCAGATAGATGACAGGGAGGGAGGCTGAGACGCACAGGGAGATGAGACTCACTTTTCTCCTCCTCTTAAGGGCCCTGAGACACACCGAGGGGGCGGGGAGGAGCACTGAGCGAGGCTGAAAGTCACAGGTTGTGGGGAAACGAAAAACCTTCACGAAAAAGAGAGATTGAGTGAGTGTGAGAGACACAGATGGGCAGGAAGAGAGGGGGAGAGAGTGACAGGGAAAGGGAGGGAAAGCTGTCGGTCCCCCCCTGCACGCCCGCCCTCCTCGGCTGTGTTGGCAGCGGCGTCTCTGGTGAGGAGAGATTACTAAAGCCCAGCCTGAGGTTCCATGTACGGACACAGTCATTACCTCTGCCCTGCTAACAAACAGCACAGCCCTCTAAACACAAAGGGAAGGCTGTCTGATCCCCTCCTTGCTGCGTGGCTGCTGAGCCTCGATTGAGCAGGGACGATGTAAAACTTGATAACAGCCACATGTCTTTACAGGCCTGTTTATTGTACTATATTATTTTGTTTATAGGATATCGACCGTTACTGGTTTACAACGCCAGGATTTGCTGCTACAAATAAATCCTCCAACTGGGGATGTTTTCTGTGAGCAAATATTTATTCCATTAGGGACGGGCTGTGCAGCTTTTGAATGGCTTTCAAAATGGCTTCTTGGCCAGTTTTTTGGATCATACTTACAGTTAGTGTGTGTGCGTGCGTGTCATTTTGCTGGTGTCATGAGAACAATCTGTGCGTTGGCGTCCGGCCGCGGACGGCACAGGGGGTTACGGAGCCGGGTCTGTCAGAACCCGCTGTCATTTCCGCCGTCACCGTGGAGATGGACGCAAACAGCCGAACGGAGCTGACTGATGTCAAGATATACTTAGAGGCTAATCATGCAGCAAATAGAGGCACAGGGATTCCTGCAACACAAACTGCCTGGACGCACTCCCGCCCCAGTTAGAGCCATTCATGGGAAACATCTCAGCTCTGCCACTCATGCTTCATTTGCAGCGATGCCTTTTGAGCGTTGCTATTGGATAAATGGTTACCAAACCCCGGCTGGGAAACACTCGAGTTTTCTGTGCCTAATTTTTGACACTAGCTGTGTCCTCTCATTGCTGCCTTCTGTAGAGACACGCTCTTTGTATGGATGATGGCTTCTTCTGATTTTTATTCAACCGCTTACATTCCACCTGATTCTGGCCTGTATACTATACTGCACTGCAAAAACTGAAATCTAAGCAAGTCATTATGTCTTTTTTGTAGTAAAAATTGTCTTATTTTTCTTGATTTGAGCCACATTCACCAAACCAGGTCATAAAAATGTCTTATTTCAAGTTTTTAAAAGACAAAAATTAGGTCTAAATTGCTTGTAACAAATCAAAAAAAAATCTGCCAATGGGATAAGAAAAAATTTGCTCCTGAAGTTTCTTGAAACTATAAAGATGTCTTGATACAAGAAACTTTTTTCTTACCCCATTGGCAAAAGTTTTTGACTTGTTACAAGCATTCAGACCTATTTTTGGTCTTCAAATAACTTGAAATAAGACATTTTCCGGGACTTATCAGTAGAATGTGGTTCATATCAAGAATAATAAGACAAATTTTACCAAAAATAAGACATAATGACTTGCTTAGATTTCAGTTTTTGCAGTGTATGTTCTAAAGCTAATAACTCAAAGACTGTAGGGTCAAAATTCATTGATGGCGTTATTTAAAAGACTCAAATCTTAAATTATAGAAAACATTTCCAGAAAAGACTTTTCAGTCTCATATGACCAAACACCAGGCAGAGTTGTACTCATTGTTCAAGCTCTTATCCAAAGACTCAGTGGAAACAAAACCAGCTTCAGCACTGCTCAGTGGCCTCTTTTTAGTCTACTTTGCTCTCCTCGTGAAGAGGTTTGCCAAAAATCATGAAAGAGTAGTTCTCAGTCACGGATTGTGCCTCCTCTGTTGTGCACATGCAAATGAATGAAGACGCACAGCAATAAAAATAAGGTCTCGTCAGTGATCTAAATGGCTACAGCTAGCAATATGGGAATAGTATAATGGTTAGCAAACTGAGGAGACTATTACTCAAGACCATTGTGCACTTTTGGCCTGTCAAGCAGGGAGTACTTGTTGGCTATCACAAGCTGTCCTCGGATGCAAACTCTACATAAAACGGTGGAGTCACTTTTGTCTTGCAGCTAGAACCCTGAGAAAAACAAATGTGTTCAGCTTTGCCAGATTCACATTGAGGAGGAAATGCTTTAAGACTGTGAAGTTGCTGTTATTCATCAGAACGAACTCGACAGACAGACATAAAACAGACTTTAGAGGAGAAATTTCACCACTTGGACTAATTTGATGAAACAACACTTTTGATACGTTGAAATGAGAGTGAATATTCAGGGTACAGGCTACAAATGTGGTAAGTGACACCCAAACATGTAGGACGTCCCAGTTGTTGCCAACCCCAGCCGAGCGGTTCTTTCAGTAATTACGTTTTGGTGGGGTGGAAAACTGTAACACAAACTTTGTGACTAAATTTTAAAGAATCTAAGCTTTCTAATGCAGTTAAGTGCTGCAATGTTTGACACAGGTGTTACTGTTTATACTTGGATGAAGTCATTCGAATGCCGAATAGATCACAAACCAGTTGGGCATAAGAGATAAGAGCCCATACACTGTCATGTCTCCTTGTTTTCTCTGTCCCATCTTCTCATTCCTGCAGATTTTTCTCTCCTCAGATGGCAACGATAAATCGCTGCCATTACCCCAACTGAGAGTCGTGTTGGGCCATATGCCGCCTGTTTTCCTTCAAATAAAACCCTTTCTTTTCTTCGTGCACATGAGAGAGAAACCAAAGCAGAGCATCACAGAAAGATTTGTTCTCAGCCTCTAGAAATCATCACCTTTACATTAGCGGAGTCGGGCAGTTAAGGGACAAACACTACAGTCTCTCACCTCTACTCTGAGCTGCTTGTGGTGGTGGTAGGGTGCTGCACATGAAAATGCAACTGAAAGGCCAAGGCGCTCTAATTAACTTCACCTGGCATTCCCTCTCACTGTGAACGTGTCTAACCTTTACACAACCTCGCTTCATCACCTCTCCTCTTAAACACCCAGGTTGAAATTCTCATTTAATGTCAATAAGCAGATTAACACCCCTCCCCCGAGCAGCCTGCCTTCTTCCCTGTTTTTTTTTTTTTTTTAAACCTCCTTTGGAGTTCAGCAACAGATTTTTATTCTGGGCGGTTGCTGCACTTTGTGGTGGTAAATCAATAAAACAGTGTCCCCTATAACAGACCTCTGTGTTTTCCTTCCATCGATCCTGTCAGCCCAGATACATTCAAGAGCAAGCAAGGCGATTACCCACGGCAATCTGAGCACTGATCTATACTGCAAATGACAGGTGCCAGACATCAGCTTTGGGTAATTGTGATACTGAATGGGTTCGTCGTTAATCACTCCCCGCCTGGATTCATGTTCTCATCACTGTTCCTGAAGTATGCTGAACTTTGTGCTGTGCAGGTATCACCATCACCTTTTTTACCTGCACAACGCTGCCATCAGGGTGACGATAAAGTGCTTTAACTCTAAAGTGCTGTTACGAAACAAGCATTTCAAAAGACATCTTGCGCAACAGCGAGGCAGTTAAATTCCAAATATAGATGAAGGATTAGCAGAAACAATCTTGTTCTCATTTCAGGCGAATAATTTACAGAAATTGATTAAAAAACCTAGATAAAATACCCATTATCCCTGCCTTTTTATCTCTGCATTATCAAAACCGCTCAATAAATTCACATCGGCTGCAATTTGTTGCAACGAGAGCTTATTTAGTTCAAACCATTCTGGGAATCAATCATGCAACTGAAGTGGAAAAGCTCAACTTTATAATCTACTGAGGAACAGATCAGGAGATTTTGATAAACTTCTTTCATTAAGAAGAAATCATTAACTTGCATCCCCTTTAATTTGGAGCCTGTTCCAGAGGAATGTAAAGGTGTCAGATTCTTATCTGTATTAGTTTGTCTGCATCTTGTATTCCAGCGGCTTTAATCTTCACTCCTCCCTGTTTTTCTCCTTCAGGGTTTAGCACTCTAGTCACCTGGAGGTCAGAGTGGTAATTAAAAAAAGCACGGGCTGAAGACTTTAATGTTTGTACTGAAAGTCGAAGCAGATTCCTGGGGAATACGAAGTGTAGGAATTACAGTGCGAGAGTACAAGCCTAGCACAAAGTAAGAAAGTTAAAAAAAACAAAACGCTGCCATCTTAAGCGGCTCCCTGCAGCGAGAAGCTCCAGAGACAAATGCAGAAGCAGTTCCCAGCAGTCCCAGCTGGGGCGGAGATAGGACGAGATTCAACAAACCCTATAACACCTTTTGACTCTGCAGCAAGTCTGTTAAGATACATCCCCCTCTATCAAATGTTCTCAATTGATGCTTCATTTTTTAGAAGAGTCTTTTTAAATGCAAATCACTGTTGCTGTTGCTTTTTCATTACTCTTTTTTTTTCACCTGGCACACTCAATTTAAGCAGCCCTGAGGGGATTTAACCTGTGACACCCTACAGCATCTCCACCTGTGAATTAGTGTAATTGCACAGCAGATGTTGTGTTTGCTAATTTTGTAGATGTGTATTTTTTTTTCTTTTTTATCTTAGACTGATTCAAAACATATTGAGTCATCTTGAGCTTGACCTCCTCTTCTGCTCCTCCAATTTGTCAGCTTTGTGCGCTTGACTCGCTTTGAGTTGTGGGTCAAAGCTATAACTCACACTCGGAGAGTTGGAGCAATCCCATCAGCCAGCCGCTGTGTCCTCATTCCAGTGTTTCCCCCAGCGTCCGGCAGCGTTTGATCACTCTAACGGAAATGGATGGCATTCATACGGCGCTCAGATTAGACTGTGTGATGAGGTTCTCCGCCAGGGTTCAAGAGAAAATGATGTCTGTCTCTGTTTGTGCGTCCAGCGCTTTAATGAGAGGGCATATTGATCTCAGGTATGCCACCAGGTGTGATTGTAGTTTCAAAATGTCAAACAGAACTGTCAAGAGGCTGTTTTGGACTTTATCAAGCAGAAATGTGCACAAGCTCAAACTGAATCTCTTATGTATATATAACAGTTTAATGATGATTTATTAAAGTGTGCGTCATAGATCATTTCTACTTTTATCTCTCAAGGATTGATGCACACAGGACTCTGGGTGTATTTCAGCAGAAAGAGGGGTCTTGCATCATTTGACAGCTTAGTTGTTTGCACGAAGGAAATGTGTTTTTATCAGGTGTCTGAACATTTCATCCATTAGTTTTAGACTTTTCACTCCTCAAAGCCACTCATGTCAAACTCATATTGGTGCAGTTTGGGTAAAAAGAAAAAGCCAAAAACTTTAAAAAAAAATGACAGTCTGACTCACAGAATGACATTTCCCTGCTGTTAGTGGAGGTGCTAGCTCAGGTAGAAAAACAGCCTTTTAAAGAAGACAAGCACCTGCAAACCATTAAGAGAACATTAGGTAGAGTGACGATCTTGCATTTTTCTAAACTGCTTGATTGATGGTGTATTCCTTTAAAAAGAAATCCCCACTTATCCACATGTCCACTTTCTTGTTTATGTGTCAGTCATTCTTTGAAAGTGGTAGTTAACTGCAATTATACTGCTTTGTGTCAGAGTAAGGAAGCCAACTTTAGTCACAAATTAGCTTCATTGTTGAAAATCAGCAGTTCATTCTTGAACTTTGAAGCAGTCTGTTTATCAAATGTTAAAAAAAAGTATGTTACACATTACAAGCTGTTTACTCCATGGCTTCTCACCAATCTTTTCTGAAGCTTTTAAACATTTTCCTGTGTACGTCTGCAGATTGCTGTGTTTATAATCTCTGTTTAAAGACTTGACAGAAGATTTTAGACTGTTTAGGAAGCTTCAGCATCAGAAGTGTTTGGATTTTTGCTTGCAGTATGTTTGTAATCCAAGCTGCCAATCATCTTTGTGGAGAATGTGGAGAGCAAAAGCAGGCAGAATGCGATCAGCTGAAATGATACCACACTCCACAAACAGACAAAAGTGCGGCAGATACTCCTGTCGAGGTCAATTTTAACTTTAGTGCAGAATCTACTCAATGCTGTGTTTTGAAGGACAACCAGTGTTTGGATGAATTCCAACTTTCTACGATGTATCAGATGAAATTTATTCAACTTCAGTTCAACAAAAAGACTTTTTAAAGCTGCCTTTTCTCCTCTTGAGGTCAGATTTGACAAAACTTTCATGAGGGTATTCTCAAAAAGCTTCATTTCAAGTTGGCATTTCAGAAGCATATTGTGATCAGACAATAATGAATAACGACTAGGAATGCCTACCTTTCACAATTCAAACCAATACGGTACCAATACCCAGTATCTAGGAATCAGTATTACTGATTCTCAGTGGTACCAATTTTCAGTTCTTTTGTGTGCGTTTATGTAGTAAGAAATGTTAAATTTTTTGATAATAAAATCTTGAAATATTTCAGTTTAACATTATTGGTTTCTCAGTATATGAACTTTAACAAACATATCAAAACAACATTCAACTGTTTGTACTGTAACATCACAGTTGTTTTACAAATTTCTTCTACATGAAAACCCTCAACTAAAATCAACTACAACTTAATAAATAAATTACAGCTCTGCAGTGTTTTTTCTTACTAAAGCGCTTTGTACTCCATGCTCGTGTCTAGACCTGTCACGATAACAAGTTTTGCTGGAAGAAAAAATTGTTGTGATTAACAATAATATTGCTGTTTTGATACCATTTTCAACAAATATAATAATGATGTTAAACTAGTACAAGTACACCCTTTTAAAGATAAATAACCTTTTATTTTTTATTGTAAATCGCCAAAATAAATAATCAACACAACCAAAAACTATTCACAAAAAGGGGCTGTCAGTCTCTGCCCTTGAATTAAAACCACACAAAACTGAAACAATAGATAAAGTATAAAGTCTCTGTAAACGAACTTCCACTTCGATATATATGAAACATTAGGCTCAGGCTTTAAGATATTTAAAAGGCAAAACTTCCAATCCAGTTAGGACATTTGTAATCAAGAAATGGACTTGAATAAAAACCACACACAACCAAAATCAAAATAGAAAAAAAAAACCTTACAGCTACACAGCAAAGTTAACTCATTATCCAGTGTCTTTGATGAATAAAAAATTATTGAGCCCAGCAAAGTTATCAAGCATCCTTAATTATAGTGCAATTCATTGATTTATTGATGGTTACGACAAGCCTACTCATGTCTGACATGGAAAAATCACCTGCTCTTTCACCCCCTCACTGTTACAAAGATGCATTTAGGTACTGAAACATGGTACTATTTGATGTTACCTGAATCAGTACTACTGATGAAATTCAGTCAGTGCCCATAAAAATACAGAATTCAGTACCCATCCCTAATGACAACTGCTGATTTTTTTGGTATTACTTCAGCTGCCATTGAGAGTGCTGTTTTATTTTCTTTAAGTATTACAGTGATTATCAGAGATGCTTATTATCACCTTAAATCATGTCTTACTTGTCACCCAGCTATGTGAAGTGACCTATGACAATAGTCATTCATTCTGTCAGCCCCCACCCGTACACCCCTCTGCATTATATGTTCCACTTAAGTCAATAGTGAACAGTGAGAATTTGCTCTTTGTTTTTGTCGTGTTTAAACAGCAGTAATGCAGCCATCAATTCTACATCTTTTTCAGAATAGTAACAACACATGACTAAACTTCCTCCTTCTCTCTCTTTTTCTCTTCCAGATCCCACAGATCAGCTATGCGTCAACAGCCCCGGAGTTAAGTGACGACAGACGCTATGACTTTTTCTCGCGTGTGGTTCCCCCAGACTCGTTCCAGGCGCAGGCCATGGTGGACATTATCCGAGCCCTGGGCTGGACCTACGTCTCCACCATCGCCTCAGAGGGCAGCTACGGAGAGAAAGGGGTGGAGGCCTTCACACAACTCTCCAAAAACGCAAGTAAGAACAGAGGATCGGGGATGGAAACTATGAAAACATGTCTAAGTGTTTTCTTGAGATTTTTAAACCCACTTGCCTTTTTCATAGCAGGATGATTTTTTGCACTTTGAGTTCGTCCTTAAATCTGTTTTCAGAGGATGAATTATTGATCAGTTTGGCAATTTCTCCTGTAGTCCCCCCAGTGGGTTTAAGAGTGTGAGAGGAAATGTAGACTGAGAAACAGCTTGCCACGTCACGATAATGAGCCTCATCCAATGCCACTGTTTTTTAAATTCAACCATTTCAGTGTTTTGCACTCAGAAGAAAAATTGTGTGAAATTGTCCGACGTGTTTCTCTTTGGCCAACAGAGAGGATGGAGAATGTTCCAGCAGAGCGTTCATTGGGGAGACTTGAGTTTTGTTTTACACTCTGGCTTTTCTGTTTCACTCAGCCTCATTTCTCTTTATCCTCAGTGGTGAGAGCGCCGAGCTCTGAGGACGGTAATGATGGTCGGTGAGATTTGTGGTCAGTCAGTTCAAACCACCCTGCTCCAGTTGGTGTGTACGAAGCAGAGAGATTTTTGATTGTGTTTCTGGAAAAGACACTTTCTTTGTTGTATTTCTCTTGACATTTCTCTCAGAAAGTGTAGGATTACAAAAGAGTGAGCCGAGCCACTAAATGCTCTGGAAAGTAGGCCATTAGAATCAGTCTTGTTTGTTTTCCTGTTAGCTAACATTGATAATGATTGTTTTAAGTGGCAATGAACCTTTCTCAGGATTAACACTTAAACTGTTAGTTTGATTTGGGGTTTGAGAAATTAGATCAAGGCTGCTGAAGAGTGCTTACAAAAGAAATTCACATTCAGAAGAGGTGTGTTTCTGCCTGTAACTGGGCTGAATGCTGTGTATGAATCACCTGCTCTCCACAGTGGTGCTGTTGCTGGCATGTGTCGGTGGTACATGTGAATCAGCAGTCATTGCTGTCGCCAGGAAACACTCAGAGTTCTTACAGTTCACTGAGCAGGCTATCTTCGTCAAAGCATGTGCTGTGCTTCTGAAAGTCTGTGGGGACTTTCTGAAGTTGCTGCTGCAGGATTTCTTCAAGATCATGGCAAGGATACATTCCTACATGACATGAAGTCAGTTTACTGTTGAAAAAGGGACGATGATTGTCTAGACTTTTTTCATCTTTGTGGAAAAATCACTCAAAGAGGATATTAAAACATTTTTTTCAAAATGGGGCATGATCAGCAATGTAAATGTTGATGTCTCTGAAATAACAGTAGAAAAATACCTCAACATCACAGCTGCCAGTCTCTTTTTTTCCCTAGATTCATCCTGATTGTCCAAGAAAGAGATGGACTACTCAGGCTATTCCCTTTATACTGAGTTGCAACATATCGCAAACGAGATTCACCAACTCCTGATGTTGGCCTTGAATGTAATGAAAAAAATAAACACACAAGCCCATATGATTTTTAAAAATAACGTCTTGTAACACATAATACGAGCACACCACTTTTAACCCAAACGAGCCCAGCCTTTTTCAATGAGACCATGGGTTTCTGTGTTGACTTAAATTTGAAATCATGTCCCTCTGTTTTCTTTTATTTTCAATTACGCTTTTTATGGACGAGCACGCTTTTTTTCAGAAAATATGTTTGTGAGTAGCGTTGTACTCAAGACCACACTGTTCTAAGACCAAAACAAAACTAAGACTGAGACAACCTGAGATAAAGACAAGAGCAAGGCCAAAAAAAAAATCAATTTTAAAAACCTTGACAAGGTTGAAAAGAGAAAGAGCATTCTCTATTTAATCTGTTTTCGTCTTGAATACATTTGACAGTTCTCTGCGAATCTGTCAAAGCACAACATGCAAAGTTCTTAAATCTTGACAAATTTGTGCAAGTTGTAAAAGTACATTTGTACAAATTCTTGCAAAAAAAAAATCTTTGAAAAGTCCAGAGTTATTTTAGATATCTGAAAATAAGATGTTTGTGTATCAAGTGAATAAAGCCTAGAGTGAGTGTTTAGAGGTATTTCTGACTAGAAATAAGATAAGATGTCCCAGTTTTAGTAGAAGACCAGACTGTAGTACTACCACCCTGTTTATATGTATCTAGTACACATAGAAATTTGATTTCACTGTCATAAATAGATTGTTGTGATGTTGATTTTGTCGCTTTGCAAACTTTGCTTTTGCATTTTTGTTCCTTTTCGACTATCAAATACTGAAAATTGACTAGATCCCAGAAAGCTATCAAGAGAGAAGAAGCTAAGAAAAAAAGTTAGCACTGTTGCCTCACCAGTTTGACTTAGGTAAGATGGGCCTTTCTGTGAGGAGTTAGCATGCTCTCCCCCTGAGTATGGGTCCTCTTGGGGTTCTTCCTCCAGGATCCAAAAACAAGCTCCTCAGGTCAATTGGTGATTCTAAATTGTCCACAGATGAGAAAATGAACATGGGTTGTCTCTCTGTTTGTGTCAGCTCTGTGCTTGACTGACAACCCATGTTCAGGGTGTACTCTGTCTCTCACCTGAAGACAGCTGGGATAGGTTACCTGCAACCCTGAGGAGGAAAGGCGATAGTAGATGGATGGATGTGCAAACTCCAAATAAGTTTTCTCAGGTTCCAAAATATATCGTGCAACTTTTTGGGGGTTTATTTAACTGTCAAGCAATTAATTTTAGTAGTTAACACATATGTCAATATTTTTTATTACAACATGGCATGTAAAGGTTGTACTGATGTCAAGCAAATAAAAAACCTCAAAAAAATTGCACTGCAGTTTGTAAAATTGTAGGAATGTTTCCTGTTGGACCTTTACAAGACAGCATTTGTAAGAGCTTGTGGCAATGTTAATGAAGGATTATAAACTGTGAACAAATCTTATGAAGTTAGCTTTTTTATTGCAAGATACCTTTGTGCAAAACTAAGTTGAAATCTGGGATTTCTCCCACAGCTCTTCAGTTATTTATTGAGAACTTTTTATGGGGAAATACAAAAATGGACTTGTCCTTATGTAGCACCTTTGTAGTTTCTCTGACCACTAAAAATGCTCTACATGCTTGTCACGTTCACCTATTCAGACATCTCATGGCCCACAGAGGCTGCTATAACAAGAAGGGAGCATTAGTATGAGAGAATCTCAGACATACACATTCACACAGTGCTGAAGCACAGCAGGAGAAACTTCAGTGGTTCAGTGTCTTGTAATTCATCTTGTGACTATAGGAGCTGGGATCAAACCTCCTGACCTTTTTATTGAGACAACGGCTCTACAGCTGAGCCACAGCTACATGATTTATATGATACCATTAAATGGAAGACAAGTGCTCATCATATTTCCTCTCAAATATTCCATTCAGTCACAGAACTTGAGTAGGCTTGATGGAAAGGTATTTATTGGAAGTATTCATACTGATGAAGAAAATACCGACAGGTGATATGTTTTTTGCCTTGAACATATTAGCCACAGACTGATTCCGAATTAAAAATGACAAAAAGTCCTCAAACAGCCTTTTTATGGGGATATGAAAATCAAATTTAGTATTTATAAGCTACATTACCAATAACAGAACTTGGTATCAGAATAACCTGAGTACATAGATAGTCTGGTGGATTCCCCCTTAAAATCTGCACATTTGCCTGCAAGCTCTACCAAGAATCAATTTTCTACTTTTACCACCACTTGTCATGCAGCTTCACTTTTGGCAGCACTGAAGATGATATCAGGAAGTTCCTGTGAAGTTCTCTGCTGCTGAAACAGATGTGAACATAAAAAAAAACTTTAACTTTGCACAAAACGCAAGATTCACAAAGGGTCACACTTAACAGATTCACAGACAGCGCAAAGGAGTCAAATATTTTTCAAGCTGATGTGAGTATAGTATAAAAGGGACAGTTAGTTTCAGGGGTCTCTCAGGGAGAAAAAGGTCAACACTGTCTCCCTGGGTGAAGGTTGTCATCGCGCTCAGCAGTCTGCAGTCTCTCTGCAGCTATCGAGCTCTCTGGTACGAGCTGTAGCAGCATATGTAGGTATAAAGTGCATATGTTTTGTCATCCCTGCCAGCTCTCGGTACAGCAGTGGAGCTCAGCCTTCAGTCCTTTGTTAGTTGTGCAGTACAGATGGACCTTCAGCTCTCAACCCATTTGCTGAGACTCCAGTTTAATCAAACCATGACTTCACAAGGTTTATGTGCTTTATGGTATTGTACCATTTTTTCATGCACAATTATGACCCAATGAGGCAGAAAAAAAGGTTTGAAGGTGGGGACGCTTGACTTGTCTGAATCACAATGTATCCAGCATGCTTTGTACATGTGCCAGTGAGCGGACATTTGCACATTAAAGAACTTCTCTCTGTGTTTTATGTAGATATACTGGAGGCAAAGATGTATAAGGTGACAAAAAGATGAAAAACAGTTAAAAGTACACCTTAGCAAACGAGTCAAATAAAAGCTGTGAGTAACAGTTGCGAGTGCCAGTTGCAATTGCAAGAAAAAGAAAATGTGTGCTCTAATTTAACAACTCTGATAGAATAATTATAAAAAGTGTATTTGTAAATTTATTTCTGCAGCTTTTAATTGTTTAATGTGACCATCATCGTGGAGTAATAAAATGTTACACAGCACTTCATTACAGATAAATGGTTTGTTATTAGTTTTTTTTTTTTCTCTTTTTCTTCATTTTGTTAACAGGCAGTTACATAACAGTGTCTAGTATGTAAAATCTAAGTAATGTCATTATCTGATTATAGAAAAAGGTGATGTTTTAAATCAAACTGTCTCTGCTGCAGTCATAGTCAGCAGGCAGTAGCACACACTGAGCTGCTGCCACAGTAATAGCAGCAACTCAAGAGTGAGGAACACATTCATTTCCTGCTGGATATCTTACCTAACTCCACATCCAGCCTGTACAACCTGTCACGAGGTTGTCATTAAATGGGTTTCTTCCACAGACTGTA
The DNA here is from genome assembly GCA_008086565.1 of Thalassoma bifasciatum. Lineage (NCBI taxonomy): Eukaryota > Metazoa > Chordata > Actinopteri > Labriformes > Labridae > Thalassoma > Thalassoma bifasciatum. Next base: position 320,332 of record RPOG01000231.1, on the reverse strand, counting down.
CAGTAAATAGACATAGTGTCCATAATGTCACATTTCTGAAATGGAGTTTTGAAGCAAATGGGCAGCAGGGCCATATTGGCAATGCAGCAGGCTTTGAGCTCCCACACTGACAGCTAAATGATGCCCACCTGTCAATCAACTGAGCTGTGCCTCTGATTGGGCGATCTTGCATTAGTGATATCCTCCAAACTGCTGAGTTTGAAAAAAAAAAAACCTCGTACAGTGTGAGCTGTCATTTTTCATACCAGGCAGTAAACACATTTACTTCGGCTGTGTAACTGGCTTCTTTTGGCTCGGTTTGTATAGGAGGATAAAAAGGTATGGTCCTTTCTCTAAGATCTACTCTCTTCCATTTTCACTTTCAAAACAAATACATCACGACAGCTTGTGCGAGTCCTCCGGCCAAAGGAGTCGCTGCAATCTGCTTCTCCTCACAGTCACTGTAAATTAGTTAACCCATGGGCTGCATAGAGGCACAAAAGCCCTCTATGAGTCAGCCCCATAGACTGTATAATCAGTGGACGTAACGACGTTCGGCTCAAACTGAAGCTTCCAGCAGATGCCTCACCCCCTGGTGTCTGGCTGCAGTATAGGTCATAAGCCCTGCCTCCCCATGCATTCTGGATATGAGTCGGGAAAACTTTAAAAAATTACAATACCTGGTAGAAAACGTTTCTCTCATCCTAACGCTAAGGTGGTATGACGATGTAATTTGGCTGCATTGTGTTCAAGCCTTTTTGTAACTGAGAAGTTAGTTTTTCTTTAGTTATTGGACGTTAAAAACTGTGTTATAAGCTTCGTTCTACGATAGTTGACAGCTGCCGTTTGCGAGTACTTTTTAGCAGGGCTATAAGAAACTTCGGGAAAGAGCCAAAAGGAGACTTAACCTTCTAAAGACTAAGGAATAAATATATTTATTTCTTTTTTTTACTCAGATCCACCGGAAATTCTCTACTGCGCAGACTCTGGCTGCACAATGGCGGCTAGAGAAACGGGTTTTTTGGCTTCAAAATCGTAGAACGTTGACAGGTGGAGCCACGCTGTCCGTTCTATATACAGTCTATATGTGTACCCCACCACCCCAAGACTGCTGGTATAGGCTCCAGCCACCTGCAACCCTCCACAGGATAAGTGGTTGAAAATAATTAAAAACTCTCTGAAAAGATGCATCTCAAGTTTTGAAATATCAGACCTTCACTGTTAATTTAGTGTAGCCATGTGTATTTTAGTTGACAATGGCATGACAGGGATGCTTTGAAGTAGTACCTGTTAGTATTTTGCTGGAAGTGGGTTGTTTGGCTAGTACCAAGCTTTTTCGTTTGTCTGCCGTCCATCTTGACCTCCACGTACAATTTTTCTGCACACTGAACAGACAGCTAGCAGACCCTCAGGAGGTGTTAACTTAATTTAACAAGTGAATTTGAAGCACACGCCTCAGCTTTGCGAGATGAAATCCCATTACACTCGCTATAACAGGTGAGCTGTTTAACACATATTTTGCCGCTTTTCACCTCAACCTCCATGAATCCCAAATTCCTTCTCGTACATCTGTAGGAGTGATCTCTGCCTCTTCTCACAGACTAATGTGCGGAAACCTCTAAAATGAAGGAGGCTAATGATATCCCACAGGCACCCCTAAGAAGTCCGGAGTGCATGAATATTTTATCTGTGTGCATTCGTGTCCAGTGTGATCACTCATTAAAACTTTAAGAAGCTGTTTGTGGCTGTGTAATTTGCATCGACAGAGTGAGAGGAAAAGTGTAGGATCGAGAGGGAAAAGTCCTGATTTAAGGCTTATTTTAGAAGTTCCTGCTCCTCTCATATCCTGTGATAAACACATTTTCTTCACACTGGTTTCCTCAGATGCATTTTCTACTGATGTTCCCTCTTTTGCTTATGCAAAGAGCAGTAATCCTGCTGATATTATTATGACTCTTCAACAGCTACACAAGGAGAATGAAATTATAAGCCATTGTTGATGTTGACTCATCCTGTTGCTGCTGAGCTGAAGTCACTTTCCAATATTTTGTATTCATATACAAATGGGAATTACTTCCTGTAAAGAGAAGCTCCCACTACCCGAGGCGTTTTAACTTTTAATAAACACATTAATTATGTAGTGGCTTAAATGTGCATTCACAGGATTCATCCAAAAGCAGCACTTCTGCACCAACTCTGACTGAAATCTGTTGAATTGAATAAAACAGACGACTTAGGAAAGATGGAAGGAGAGAAAATCTGCTGCACACTTTGCATGTGTTTTAAGGAGATATATTTAAAGCATAACACTTTCTAGACTCTCTGAACAAAATAATGTTGGTTGGATGTTTGTGCAGCACCCCTCGAAGTTGATCCATGAGGCCTTGATATTTTTTCTCTAATTTGTGGCCTCCCTGGTTGGTTGCAGTAAAATGTCAGATGCATTAGCAGGAATCTCGCTTCACCACTTCAAGGAGAAACCATCTCACAGCCTAATGCAATATGGCTGCCCATTACCCCAAGCTGAGACTGGAGTGATGGTCAGCCTATATTGATCTATTTTGTTTGTGTTTTTTTTTCTTTTCCTTTTTTTTTTTTTATATTTTTCTCCACTTTCTCTCCCCCCTGTTTCGGCACAGTTCCATTTTGCACCTTCATCCTGGCTCCAGGTTGAAGCTGGCAGAGATTAATCTTGTTTGTATTTTTCTGTGTCTGTCTGGACTCAGGCCAGAGCGATGGAGTTCAGGTTTTTTTTTCCCTCCCATTTCATAAAAAGACTCGCATTTGAGGAAAACCACCCACAAAGTATCACAGTGGAATTGATTGCAGCGAGTTGCCAACAAGATGCGTTTTGTTAGATCTGAGCAGAGAGGGAAACACAAACCGCCAGTAAAGAACTGCACTCATACTTAGCAATAGGAAAGGAACCCTGGTGCATCTGCAAACAGCGTAAAAATAGACCATGATACATGTGCATGACCCTATGACATTGACAAGCCCCTCATCGGCAGTGAAAAGGCGCACAGGATATGGAAGGTTGCACTGATGTAGAATATGAATGTCAGCCGCCTGTCAGCTCGTTTTGATATGCTCCCACGTGTTCGTGCAGGGAGGCTGGAGGGAGCAGGTCCGCCTTGTGACTGAGGAGGTGATAAATATAATTGCAGTATTATGGATCCCCTGGAGGCTCGGGTTTGGAGGGTGTTGAGTAGACGAGTGGGGGGTCGAATCCATCAAGAGCCTCTAATTTAAAGGGATTTGTATTTCACTAAACCAAAATGGCAAAGCAGGATTCCTCACCCCGGAGTGCATTTTCAGAACCGAGGGCATTGAGGATGAATTATTGAAGCAGTTAATGCAGTGCATGACCTATGGCACTCAGACAGATAAGCAGAGAACTTCCAAGAGCCTGATGAATTTAGCCATCATGATCATTGCGCTGTCTCTGATATATTACTCGAACATGGAGCAGAGGGTAGAAGTTCATCACAGATGAGTTATTAAGTGAAGCTCAAACTTTTTTGTTGTCACGTGTGAACATCTCACTTCAAATACAATCCATCTTTTCAGTTTAAAGAATCAAAGAGTGGGTATTGGACATTTTTAAAGCTTTATAGTGTCTCTTCTGTTTTGTTATATTACTCTTAGAGGTGTTTCAGGAGCCGTTTACACGACGACAGTTTTAGGATGAAACGCATAGTTGTTGTTGCGTTTTGGCCTCTTTACGTCTAAACTGTGTTTTGACTGACCTAAAACAGAAACTTTTGAAAACAGCCTCTGGAGAGGATTTTTTTTCTGAAACACCCTGTAAATGGCAAACTGGAGGTTTTCGGTGGAAACTCTGACGTCGTACTTTACGCCATGCCATGTGCGAAACAACAACAGAGACAATGGCAGACCACTGTGTTGTGCATGTGCTGCTGAATCTATTGACCGTCTCTCCCCAAAATGTGCATCTGTTGCACCACCAATCAGTTAAGAGGCATTCAATACATACGCCAGATGATGAGCCTACCTCTACTTTGGCCCCTTAACCATTGTCATGTACGCTGCCCCTACAGTTTTATCATCAACTACATGCCTGGCATGCATATTTAAGTGTTTTCAGCATTTTCATGTGAATGCAGATTTTCTTCCATGTTTCTTGTGTTTTTGGGTGAAACGTTGTGTAAACAGGGCCCTAGAAAATTTGATTGTTTTGTTTTTTAGCTTCTGTCTTGTTGAGACTCCCTGTTCCAGATATCCTTTCCCACCTGATTGTGGAAATCACTGGAGGCCTACCTAAGGCAGAACTTGCAGTTTGAGACTTGACCCTCCAACATGTCATGAACAAGTTAGGAGACCCTTATGTGATGATATTAGCATTTTAGCAAGTCTAGAGAAGATTAGGGCTGGGGATCAAACCTAGTCCTATTAGGACCTGGTTCTTATTTTTTCTAAAACCCTGAAATCAATAGCATTTGAGCCTATCAATGCTCCTGCAGAGTCTCACACCCCCTGTAACATACCGTTGTACAAAGTATTTAAGTAACTAAACTTCATGAGTCAACATAGAGTACAATGATGATGCATTCAATGAGCCATCAGAAAATACAACATTTTATAAAGTTGATCCCAAAATCACCATGATGCGTTCAAAAATAACTGAAAGAAAATAAAATTTTGGTTCTGGCTAAAACTTAACCCATTTTATTATTAATAACTTTTATTATCGTTAATAAAGTTGTTTTCTTATTTTTTCAGACTAATAACATAAAGGTATCAGTACTTGTCTTGATAAGTACCTGAATTGTTAGGAGTGTCAATAGTGGTATCAGTGTCAATACAAAGTAATGATCCCCATCTTTAGTGAAGATTACTTGCTGAATGTAGAGCTGAACATTTTGAGCAGTTTACAGACACTTTGAGGGATTTCTGCAACATTTATAGAGGTTTGAAAATTTGAACACATTTTGTGCAGACATCCAACATTGTTAATTAATATCCATGTTAAAAATGAGAAAGCATTATACCCCCTCTTTAAACTTGAAAATATTTGGTTATCAATAGAGAGAGGTTGTTAAGGATGACAGTGAATGTTTTATTGACACTCTTTTCTAAGCTTTAGCTTCTCGATGGGAAGCCCATTTGTTTTTGCACTATTTGGGGACGCAACACATTCTTACACTGACATTAATGTTAGGGTTTGACTATCCTAAAATTAGCTAAATTACATGGTTGAATTGACCTGTCTGCAGCAGATTTGACAGCCTCACTTCTGTGCTGAGGCTCTGCCCAGTTTCTCAATAACGGGGCTGAGCTGACCGGGATCCCCTGTGGGCAATACACTTACCCTTGACAAGCGCCTCATACAACCCCATTTAAGAAAAAAAAAAAAAAAAACGGAAATAAAACTCCCTTGAAGCCAAAACAACACATAACATTCGATATGTTGTCCAAACTCAAAAGAAAGAAAACATGTTGTCGCTGTTAAGAGCTGTTTGAACACGGGGCTCACAGCATGCTTTTTCTGAAAGCTTCTCCTTGAAGGCATTGATCAGTGTTGGAATCTACTGCAAACACAAAAACAGCCAAAAAAACAAATGTGAAGATGTGTGAAAAACGGAGAGCTTAACCTCCTCACAGCTGGCTGATGATGAAAGATGGTGTGAATGTTTTTTTTTCATTTATTTATTTATCAATCCATCTCGCTACCAATTTGCCCACTGGCTTATTTAATTTAAAGGCAGGGTCTGCATGATTTTTCCTAAAATACAAAATGTCAACTTTTATGGGAGTAATCCTGCTCAATTGTCATCTATGGGCTTCTATACATGTATGTTTGTGTATGTTTGCCTCCACCTTTTTTGTTGCCTTGAGACATTTCTGGGTGGAGAGTAGGCGTGTTCATGATAGTGAGTGGGAGAAGCTTTCCCAAGTGGGCAACAATAACAGCCATAACACAGAGACAGAATGATACCTCATTTACCTGCAGGGAGTCAGGTGTATGGCTCTCTCATGTAGGAACGTGATACTGCAGATGCTTGCTGGGCTGGTGAGTGTGTCACATGGCCACAGTTTGAGGCAATGGGCATGCACTGCGGTTGGCATTGAGCCACGGAGGAGGAGCCCAGTTTGGATGTTGCGTTTACAAATAGTAACAAGACCTTACCTTTAATGCTTTAGTTGAGCGACCAAACCTCAAGTCTGAGTCTTGAGTCATTAACAATCAGAAAACAAAGAAGAATCCAAGTCCCATCTCCAGGCTGAGTCAGGTCTGTGGTATAAAACTATTCAGCACACAGAAGGTGTCAACTTTACTCCAAACTATTAACTGTCATACCTGGATGTAGACTGACAGCGTAGGACATTTTGGATTTGTAGAAAAAACATTCTACAAATTTGTCTGAAATAGTTTGTGTGGCTATTAATCAGAGTTGGCCAACCTAACATCTTGGACCCACCTTGGGTGTCAAAAGCTGCAAAAAAATGTAGATATAGATTTATATTTTGAGTGAATGTAAATTATCAGACAATGGCTCTCTTGAGTCACTTTAGTTTCTAACACAGGAACGAAAACAGTCAACGTGGAAACTTTACCATCTCTCTTACTTCTTGGTTTCACTCTAGAGAAATGTCAGTCAGAGCTGATCTCTTACTCAATGTTTCTTTTGTGTCTTACATGTTCACAGATCATGCTTTGTTGAGGATTTCCCAGATGCAACAGAGAAATGAACAGCACAGAGACAGAATCAATTCCCAGCCTCTCGCGGGTTTTATTGAAGTTTCAGCACAACACAGCTGTGAAAACCTCTCAGCAGACAGACCCCTGACATAACTTCTCTCCCACTTTTTATAACCCTTTCAATGATTGTTCATTGATCATTGTTTTGCTGTTTGCAGAACCATCTCCATGGAAATGGACAATGAAACTCCCCTTGAGCAATCCTTGACTTTTCACCTGCATCCTGTGTGAACATATAGACCACTGAGACATACATGTTCTGCCAAAGACATCCAACCCTTTCCTGTTTTATTCTGGGAACATGAACTGCCGACCCTATGCAAACATCATTTTGGGAAATTTATCTGATTCCTGTGAACCTAAACTGTTAATCTTCCAAAAGCCATTCCAGGACAAGCTGACTGAACATCTGGTTTTTATGAACAAATCAATCTGCTTCCTCATTTTCCAATTACTGTCAACTCTCTGAAAGCAAAATGCATGTTTCGTAGCATCTCTGTATCCCAGCAGGAACTTGAGCAGAAACAAGACAGCACATGGACGCACACAGAGCTGTATACATGTGCCTGCCCTCACTCTGAAATGAAAACATCATAAAAAGGTTGCATAAGTGTCACGGCAGCACAACCCTGGGTTTCTAAATTTGTCTAGGGCTTCCAGGCGTCTGCTGCCTGTGGCACCAATAGTTTTAGCTGCCAGCTAAGGGAAGTAAAGACGGGCCTTACCTTGCTGCCATCTTCTCCTGACACCATGACACGTTCCTCTCGGGCCAGCTCTCTGCATCTCTCGAGCCCAAAGCACTTCTCGTCCTCTCTCCTCACACACCTTTCCCTCTCTGCTCAATCAGAGACGTAGCTTTCCAGTCATTGGTTAATTCACCTGGTAGGAATGCCCGCCCCCTTCTTCCCTGCTGACAGCCAGGCCACAGAAACCAACCAGGGACAGCGTTAAATGTCTCACATAAACACTATAATAGTTCATGTTAAATTAAAAGTCAAAGTCTGACACTATCTTTCAAGTCTTACGCTGTGTCCCAAATCCCATACTTCTACACTTACACCTACTACTTTGAGTGTGTGAGTACATTCACAGTATGGAAAAAAGGCAGTGCATTTTAGTTCCTCAGTTGGTGCAGCTCAAAAATTGTCAAAGGGTTGATTGTGACACTCGTCACATCTCACACTCAACGGTCACCATATTGTGTACGGAGAGGAAGGGGCAGAGCGGACCAAACAATGGTTGATGGTTGTTGTCTATGAATAGCAGAAGAATACCTGTGAATGGTTGTGAAATGTGATCATAATTTTAGGTAAGTGCAAAGCTACAGTGTTTGATTTGGCACAACAGAACACTAAGATTTTGAGTATTTGCAATTAACTTCATGCACGTGTACACAGCCCTATTCCCAGTTCACTCCAATGCACCACAGTCCGTCAGCGCAGTGGTTTTCAACACTCGCCAGTTCACACTGGATCCATCTCTGGAGCACGGAGCACTCACTCCGTAGCAGGTGGGTATGAGATCACATATATGAGATCATAGGAGAACCACACGGTCCTGCAGCATTGGTATGGATTGCCGCTCCCCAAACTTCAGCAATTTCATTCCATAACCCCTCTTTTCTGTTAGATAGGATGTGTTGTGTCATATAGAATCCTATGAAGTTTCCATCTCTAAAATAGACTTTTTCTCACCCGTGGTGTCAGATTACTTCTGGGTCTCTCTGACCTGCTGATGACTTCCGGCCCTTTGCCTCCCAAAGTGACGTAGTTTGTTGTTCAAGGATGAAACGTCCAGATGCTCTGTTTGTTTTTTTGTGTTGGTTTCCCTGTTTGCCGCGACCTGCTCTGCAGAGATTGGTGCATTTCTACTGTGTACTCTGGCAAAAATAGACTTGCAGTGAAACAGCCACAAGCAGCCGTTAGTGGCATGCACCACAGACGGACTGCAGCTCGGGTTTTGTGAATGCAATGATTGACTAGAGTGGAAGTTAGGTGCAGCAAAGTGTGTGGCACTGATGTTCCCTGGTGCACATGCCGTATGTGTGAGATGGAGTTAGAGTACAATATGTCAACCTACACTAAACCCACTCCATTGTGGTCTGACTGGGTCGAGTCGCAGCAGTTACACACCAATCCTATTTTTCTGGATGCCAAAGCTGTGACACATCAATACACCATAGGGCAGATCAAACAGGAAAGGAAGTTGTGCATGCAAACCACCTAAAGAACACACAGCAACTTTCAAAATGGAACAAACAGTGTTGTATTTATTGAATTTCGCTTTACTACAACAAAAACAAACAGGCATAATGAGAGGAGCCAGGCCAGTAGTCGACCGGTTTGAGGTTTTACAGCCCCAACATGTATGAAGATAGATTCATCAATGGAATATGGAGAGCAGGAACTCCACGGTCTCATGACTCCAGCTATCAGTCAGTCGTGCAGCTTGCAAGACTTTGACAAGAGACGTGGTGTATTTAGGCTGTTGCGTGCATACATACATGCATACGTTATTTACATACATACATGAATACATACATGCATAAAGAAATACGTGCATGCATGTATGTAGTTAATTATATTAGTTCAGTTTTGCCTCCATAAACATAAAACAACATTTCAATGAATACTTAAATTTGAATTTAGAAAAAACATTTTCATATATAACGGATGAGAAATTCCAACAAATAATCTGTAGTCAGACTAAATTATGCATAAGCATTTGTCCTTCCTGATATTCACTTAAATCAGTTCCTAAAAAAGACCACATTGTCTGCTCACGTTGTAGGGGGTAAAGGCACAAGGCAGCGCTTCAGCTCTTAACACTCAGTGTGAGTGTTGTCTGTGGGTGATTATTGTTTTCCACACATGTTGAGTGTTGACCATGGGTGGTTACTGACAAAGAAGGTGTTGATCGTCAGAAGCCACAGTTGTCTATTTTCAGCCACCGATGTCCAGTGTGGCTATTGATCTTTGCTGCTCTAGTTGAGCATCAGAAGCTTACAGACGATATTAGCATTTCTGCTGAAATAATACACAAGCTTACTTTACTAATCCATCATTTAAAGTTGCACGAATATTGTTGAAGAGCACAGCTAATATTTAATGTGTAAGCTCACTAGTTCTAGGAAGGAATAACAGATTTAAAAACAGCTCTGCCTCCTTAATTCAGAATCAGCTGCACAAACATTCAGAGCTGGACAAGGCTTATTGTCCCATACTCTGTTTTGAGCTGAGGGACGTGTCAATCAAACGTAATCTGTCCCACCTACACAAGCTTTTAAAAAACTCCACAGCAAATCAAGCTGTTTTTTCTTTACATGTATTTTTTGCTGTCAGACGTGAGTGTTTATTTTTCTGTCTGATTTTTAGGATGCTTAAAGACCTACTTAACTTTTCAATCATAAATGAAATGAAATCATAAATGCATTTTATGGATTTAAAGTCTCATTTCTAGAGGCTTTAGATAGCTGCTATACTACAATATTACTACTCTGTCTTGGATAAAACTTCAATGAGTTGGAGGAAAATTACCCCTCCTCCTCAGCCTGAAATTCATCTGCGTCACATCACACCCTCTCCAGCCAAGACAGACACACCGCTCGTCTTTAAACCCACTATTTGAGTCGAGGGCCCTTTCATGTCCAGGAGACACACTCTCCACTGACAGGTGAAGGCAATCCGACCCATGGCAGAATACTCTGGAAGTACAGACACAATACTCTCATTTCCATCATGACTGCCTTCCTCTGACTGACTGACTGAGGGTCTGGCTGACTGACAGATGAGGTATTCTGCAGGCATTCAATAATTTAGCCACCGCTGCTACACTGCCGGTCGGCAGCAGCCTTCAGGGCAGACTTAAGCCCACAGTACGTTCAGCTCGGGTGCTCCCTCTCTCTCTCTCTGTCTCTGTGAAGATGGGATCTGCTCCAAGAGCTTCTTATCTTCATCAGTGGCTCCTGTGGTCTCTGTCTGTATTATTGGCTGTTGTGACCTATAATATGTCTCTGTTCAAGACTGTTATACCATTATACCGCTTCACACAACCCCACAGGATTTCTTCCTCTCTTTTTTCATAACCGAGTTAATGCATTTTCATGAGACTTTTCCTTCCTTCTCCTCTCCAGAATTAATGCGTGTGATACGTGCTGTACCTGCCCCCTGGAACTGAGAGGTGCCATTAATACACCAGATTCAGATAAAATCCAGTGAAAAAGATTCCTAAAACCTAAACCTGGACTTGCAGTGTCATAGTAAAAGGCTTTCTGGCTGACATAAACTGAAATCTCTGTGCAGAAAAAGAGCTTTAGCCTTGTCCCTTGGAGACCTACAACGCTGGCTGTGCTGCACAAATAACACCAGGCACGTTTCACTCTTAACAGGATACCGCAAACCCTCAAGCAACAGCTAGACCATTTGCGGGATCTCCATTTTTATGTTTAGCCCACTTAGGGAGGATAACAGCAGCCATCCCAGCGGTCTTTTGTCTGGAATCAAGAAACATTTTGAAGACTGCCTGCTAATACTTGGAAAAATGGATAGTTAAGAGGAGGCTCAGTAGTTGTCATTTTGCGATTTTGTGCCTTTAGAAATGCCACAGTAAACCGTGACTGGAGATGTGTGATCTGCCAGCTAAAAGCTGTTTATATCAAAGTAATGAGCCCAAGGAGACTGGCAATTAGGAGATTCCTTCCATTTCTCTGTCTACTCAGGGAAACTCAAACCGAAAGGTTATTGGTTAGGCTATTAAAATGCTTGAGTGGGAGAAATTTTAATTGGTTTGGGTAGAGCTTTGCTGTTGACTCAGGACGCAGGCTGCTGCCTCCAGTCTAGACCTACAGTAGTAATGATGTCCTCTCGCGCAGGTGATCACATTATCTGTTTTTACAGGGTGCCTCAAAGGTTAGTTCACTTTCCATGCGTTTAATTACCAACACTGAGTTTATGGAAACTCTTTTTGTATTCTTTTTGTGTGGACATTAATTCAGTCTCTGCCCTCGTTAATGAGCTAAAGATAACCCCTGGAAAACTGCATCTTACAAGCTGCTAAAAGCAAGTTGTAATAATATGAACACTTCAAAATATGTTACAACTATTTATCAATGCATGGAGCAATCTGTACTCTTCATTCTGTACAAACTCATTAGCAATGACCTGTCTGAGAATGAGTTATTGTCAGTATTAATATCCTCTTAGTTTTTATTGCTGCCTCTACTATCTGATTGGTTCAGGGCCCAACAGGAGATGTCTGATAATGGCTTTAAATGAAAAGTCAATAGCTAACTGTGAGGTTTTCTGGTATCCATATCATGAAATGTGTGGGTTTATGTCCCTTTTGAAGTGGACCGTTGAGTTTGTTACAGCAAATTTGTTTCTGTATCACTTTAAATGGTTTTGGTGCTCAGTCGGCGGGTGCTGTTTTAGAGCTGTGCTGCATGCTGCAGTGGTTTCCAGCTCATTTCCTAAGTGTGAATGTATATACTGTTAGGCTTTCTTTTAGAGTCTATAGCAGCAAGCATGACAGCACCATCAAAGTCTCATGATTGTGTTTGGCTGTTTTTATATTTCCATAGGGGATAAAAAGCAGCTATTGTGACCTGGGGCCTTTGTTTGTGTTTGAGAATGGGTGAGTGGATCAGCTCATCCCAGGGGCCTTATCATTTCTTATCCCTTTCTCATTAAAAAAGGTGGAATCTGCATCGCCCAGTCTTTGAGAATCCCCCCCAACCCCAAGCTGGAGGATTATGACAAAGCCATCCAACAGCTGCTGGAGACTCAGCACTCGCGGGCAGTCGTCATCTTCGCCAGTGAAGAAGATATACGGTGAGGAGTGCACCACATTGATGATGGGCGTTGATGACTTGCCATGTTGAGGTCTTTAATCTTTGAGTAGCAGCTTCGAAAGACAGGCTAAAGGCACAGATTTTCCATGCCTGCTACACAAACATACCTCAGAAAACACAAACACAAGCCTCAGAGGAGACGTGAGAATGGAGATCTCAACAAAAGCAACAGAGATACTGTTTCATTTACAACAGCCCATGGGAAATGGAGCAAAGACACACACAGAATGAAACATTTAGTACCTGTAAATTCAAAATGAAGACTCTAGCTGTTGAGTGTGAAACATAAAGGAATATGACTGCTGCTCTCTGTTATCTTTAAATAAAAGATAGCAGAAACAAACATATCTGTTACACACACATTGGCACCCTTTCGTTCCTTTTCCCTTTTCACATGTAAAAAGACAAATTAAATAACTGTTCATGACAGAGCTGTCGTCTCCAAACAACACCTCCGAGCTCGCTGTGCCCTTGTGTAACAGATATTGGGCTGCACACACCTCCTGTTCTCTCTCCTAATTCACACATGGATGTCCTTGCAGGGGAGTTCTCAATGCCACCAAGAGGGCCAATCGGGTGGGTCATTTCCTGTGGATTGGATCAGACAGCTGGGGGGCCAAGAGCAGCCCGATCCACCAGCTCGAGGATGTAGCTGTGGGAGCAGTCACCATACTGCCCAAACGCTCATCCATTGAAGGTACACACACACACACACACACACACACACACACACACTGCATGCTTCGCCAAGGGCTGCATTGTTTTCTATAGGCGAGCTGTGCTGTTGAAAGAAACTGCCTTCATGCATTTTTACCCAATAATATGTGATGACCTGCAGACAGAACGGAGAGACATAAAGCATACAAAGATAAATCTCCACAAAAAAAAAAAAAAACTAAAATAGGAATTTCAAGTCTCTGGCAGTGCTCCAACTGCAACTCTTACATATTTTACAAGCATGAAAAAAGTGATACACCAAGGGCCTGATCTACTGGAGGTTTACTATTTTAAAACTCAAAACTCAAAAAAATCAAATGAGCAAAATAGTATGTGCAATCTATTTAGCGTGTCTGCCTTCATGACTGTGCAGAACACATCTAGATTATCAGAACGAGCAAAACACTGGGAAGTGGAGATGCAAATGAAATCATCCAGTACCCACAATGTGATTTATCAAACCTGAAACAGGAACCTGAATTGTCTGTGTGTGTGGGGGGGGGGGGGGGGGGGGGGGGTTGCTTGTTTTTTTATTGCTTCTATATAAAGCATGTTTGAAATGCAGTGTAGCATTACACACGAATGGCTGGTCACTGTGGCGTGATGGAGGCATAGTTACAATGACAGACGAGAGAGATCACATGTCAACATATTTTGACTGTCAGGAATAAAAGTAGCTGAGACATGTCATCTATCCAGCGGTGCCATTTTTGAGCTGGTGGATAAGCTAGGGGCTGATTTGGAACCAGTCACAAAAAGAAGCCATGCCACATCTTCTGTGGAAAAACTCCTTGAAATGCTACATTTTCTTGCATCTGGATCAGTCCAGTACATCAGCACAGTTAGTGCCAACGTCTCCCAGAGTACTTTTTCTCAACTGTTGAATGCCATGTCACGCCGGATGGAGTGAGCCATTTATACCTATATATTTTATAGAGCGGAACTTGAAAAAGTCTAACCTCTAGGTATATGCCTGATCACAATCAACAACTTAAAATGAGATTATCAGTGCCAAAATAGGTTATTTCTAAATGCCATTTCTCAGCTTCCCGACTGGGGACTGGATTGATTTATGACAAGTTAAAGTCTCTATGACAACACCATGTTGGCTGGTGTTTTGCAGTGAGAAGAGAGATCTGTGTTTTTCTCTGCTGAAAACAATTTCTTGGATTTATTTAGTAATAGTGCATACTGGAGCTTGACTGTCCGACAGAAAAGGGACAGAGGAGCAGAAGTAAGCCAAACAGGAGAGTGATAGAGCACAAGGTAAAGGCTAAAACACGAGGTAGCGGCGAATACACGGGCTGAGCTGTTTGTGTTAACTTTCATTACAATCCATATTCAGCAGGTATACTGCAGTGCTCTGTTCAAACTCAAGAGTCTATCATATGTATAATGAAGAGTGAAGTTACATTACCTCTGCTTGGTAGATGAGCACTGGCAGGACAACACGAATTCACTAACGTTTACACGTTATGGACACATTTTAGAGCTGTGAGTAGCACCAAATAAAACTAGCTACCAAACAAGCCACAAACTTAAAAGGTTTGCTTGATGTCATTTTTCAAACAATAGCAAAACATAACTTTTTAATAAACACATTACCTCATTGCATTGTATCCACTTAGGAGTTTTCTTGAACAAAGAAAAGAAGTGTTAAAAATAAGATCTGATTTTCTCTCACTTTCAAAATAAGTTCACAAGTCACGTCATCATAACACTTTGCTTGGGTCCTCTGGTTGAAATGGTCGCTGCAATCCACTTCATATGTGTTCTCCTCACAGTTCTTTCAATTATTGATCGTACATTGGTTAATATTCAAAACAACCACACTTTCTTGGAGTTTAAATAGTTAACTTTTCCTGTAAGTAGCACCATAGTGAAGAGAAACATAACTGTAAACCTAAAAAATGGAAGCATAAAAATCAACAAAAAAATATCCAAATGAACAATTACAGCCACACTTAAGCAGAGTTAGTAGGAGGAACAGCGCACCATCAGATGAAGCAAAGTCTGGGTGCAGCCACAGCTAAGTGCACACACCAGCCATGATATCAAGGTTAGAATCGAAAACTCTAAAAGATGCTGTTAAAAGTCTCAGAGCCAAAAGGAGCTGCAGAGTCTTGTGTTGTTCTCTGCGGGTCTATTACCTGGAGCAACCTCCTGCACATTAAAAGTCTTTTCATCCATTGTTAATGTTAAAACATTGATAGGAGCAGCTTTAATAACCACACTCCAACAAGCTTACACGCACATGGATTGTTCTGACTGCCTTTTTTTCTAACAAAAGCCTTGAGGAAATGGTTCCCTTGAAAACACTTTACAGAACATCTGTGGAATTTGATGCATTTAAAAAACAGATTCAATGACATATCAGTTTTTCTCTCTTGCTCTCTCACACTGCTCTCTGAATCACCTTTTTTCTTCTCCAGCTCGCAGTTTTTTACATTTCTAAGAAATGACTTTTACAATACTCTGAACAAATCTGACCTTGCTGTTGTATTTTGCCCTGGGTTGAACATGACCAGAGTAAAACAAGTTTTGACAAATTGATTTCTGATCTCATCGGTCTCAGCTGTGCAGTTTTTGAAGAAGAAACACAAAAGTAGGCCGTACAAAAACCTTAAATCTATTTTTTTTCCAGACTAAAGCTCTGAAAAGTTGTCTTCCTTTATAAATTATCAGTGGGGAATGCAAAAATAAGTACTTAAGAATGGATCTCTTCCAAAGCTGTAGCTTGAATAAGTCCACCTACTACAATAAAAGGTGGTAAACAAAGAAACTACATCTCTGCGTCTGCCAGGGCGTACATAAATTCATCACAGAAGAAGAATATTCCCTGTTTGCATCGTCTATTTTAAGCTCAGTCTGGCGTCACAATCCCAATAACCGCTCATCATCACAATTGAGGAAGTTTTATGAAGCTTTCCTTAATTAGTGAGGTCTAACCAGGACACATGTACACTCTGGAGGCAGTGAGAATATTATTAATCCAGCATGCATCATTGATGGTCTTTTGAAAAGAAAAGCAGCTGAGTCATTCAGCTCTGATTAGCCATTATCACCTCTACCCACGACTCAGCTGATTTAACTGGATAACAGAGTGGAGACGGAGACTGGAAGAAATTCATTTTATTCTCAAGACAAAAAAGATATTTCTGTGACAAAAGTTATGAAAGATATATTGAAAAATTCCATAAATCACAAATATTAGTGAAATTTTCTTCCAGCTAAGCTCTAACCCTCGCTGTCTGGTACAGGTGCAATAAAAAGAAACTAAAGATTCTAGCATCCAGGAGTTTCTTTTCCTCTGTTGCAACAATATTTCTTTCCTCAAGCCAATGTTCGGTACAAGCACCTAAGCCCTTTTGAAATTAGTGTTAAGCTAATACATCATGCCTTCATTCCATTGCTATTGTAATGGACTTTATGAAGCGAGGAAAACCTGTTCGCACCGACAGGACCTTAGAGCCTGAGGCACCAGGCTGTGGCGCCCTGTACCAGCCCTGCGTTATTTATTATGCATCCTGTTTTTAATTAATGTAATTTCCTAGATGAAAGAAGTGATTAAAACTCCACAGGGCCTTGAGAGGAAGAGGAACCACTGTGGTCAAATTTTGATGAACTAGCGCTTGCTGGTGTGCTTAAACACCTAGCGGCCAGCAGCACACCTCTACCACTGCAGCTCTGCGCCAGTCTCGCTTCATTTCCTACAGGTCTGAATTGGTTGATAATTGGTCCGGAACTGAGCCATTCTTCTCCTCCTTTTATCCCCAGGGTTTGATGAATACTTTACCGGGCTAACCCTGGAGAACAATCGCAGGAATGTGTGGTTTGCCGAGTTCTGGGAGGAAAACTTTGACTGCAGGCTCCTCAGTGCCTCGAAGAGAGAGGATACCAGCCGTAAATGCACAGGTACACGAGTTTTGACACGAGAAAAGTCTGAACGTTTCTGTTCTACACTAATGGATGGTGCATATTTCAGCTCTTCCATGTCAGGTTGATGTGAACTTGACCTTTTGTTCCCATTAGAGGCTGCAGAGAGACTGTTGGGCTTTTTAATTCAGCCCCTCTTGTCTGCGGCCTCGTCACAGAGTCTAACACCAGGTGTTTTCACCCAGCGGGTGCAGGACAGGCTGGGTTTATTATTAGAATGATAATGCACCACATGTCCTGGTCATACTACAGTTACAGACCGTCTGCTCCTCTGGCTAATGTCCTGTAACTCTCAAATCCCACATTCCCTCCGTTTCGCCTTAACCCAGTCACCTTGACAGCCCAGCTCGGCTCAGCTCAGCTCAGCCGTGATGTGGGTGCCAACAAAGCCAGAGCAGACTTTATTTTGGTGGGAAGTTACAGGGACAGTGACGGAAAGCTGTGTCAATACTGCTCATGCTCAGATTCAGCTCTGTGGAGGCGTTTTTGACTCTGATGCATATTTGTCGTACCTTAACACTGCCTTCTGACGGTGTGACAGGCAATGTGCTGCATGCATTGTCTTCGAGGGCGATGCCTGTGATGTGGGATGCCGTATTAATCTTTCTTGCATACGTGATGACGGTGAAGGCAGTGTGACACAAATTAGTGTTTGCAGAAGGATTTCGCTTCATTTATAATCTCCTGTTTGGCGTCTTTTATCACGCGTCAAAGACAGAAGATACTCATTCTTGCGAGTGAACCCCACAAACCCTCTGTAAGATGACAGTTAAGGTTCTGTTTTTCTTCCTTCAATTCCACTGAAAATTTCTGCCTCTGTTCTCTTTCTTCACACTTCAAGTCAAGCTGATATTTCTGAACGTGCTGCGAGAGGCTCCTGCACTCAAAGATCGTCCATTTAACACCGTGTGCAGGGCTCTGTGAAAAGCAGAGGTTATATGTGGGCTGAAATGTATGTTAAGTTATGAGGAATGGGCTGAAATGTCAGCGCAAATTGCTTTTGACCTCCCTCAGTATAGAAATTCTCCCACTATCTTATATCTGTCCTATTAACATCAAGTGCTTCACCGCATGAGAGCTACAAACAGCTAGCTCTGAGGGGAAGATATTCTTTCAGTCTGCAGAGTCATTTCCTTCATCATCATCATTTTGGTTTACTGGGAGCTTAAATGTTAAGATAATGATGCTAATGATAATGATCATGAGGATGATGATTATTATTATCACAAGTAATAAAAGTGTTTTTCTTATTTTGAGTTTAATTTGCTCTTTGAATCACGGGTTTCATCTACCGGGGGTGTAAAAGAGCTCATTCACTTTTTTTTACAGAAATAGAAATCCAGCAGGGCTGCTGCATTATGTATTCATGCAGTGTATCAGCAGTGGAGGCTAAACCTTTACGGCAGCCCATAGTGAAAGGGCAGTACACCGGGAGGAGGATATAAAAGAGCAGAGAGCCGATGTGGAAGAGTATGTTACTAAAGTTCATGGTGATCTTCATCACCTTGCAAATGGGACAAGTGAGGTCTGTTCTCAGCAGCCTATTACTTTGTGATACACCGCAGTAACTCTGGATCTGCTGTATTTGTCACAAACACTTTGTCTCGTAGCTCAGCTTGATGACTCGAGAATTTAATGTGTCTTCTTATTTTTGTGCCACATGGTCCCTCCAGGGGTGAATCCGTCAAAACCGGAACAAGCAGTAAATAGTAAACGGAGGACTGAAAATGAAGTCTGGAGATTACAAGGACTTCTTAGGGGGATATAAAGTCTAATGGCTCATGGAGCTTTTGGTTTTTCTCCCTCCAGGCCAGGAGCGCATCGGGATTGACTCCAAATATGAGCAGGAAGGGAAGGTGCAGTTTGTGATTGACGCAGTGTACGCCATGGCCCACGCACTTCACAACATGCACAGGGACTTATGCCCTGATCACCCCGGAGTTTGTCCACAAATGGAAACAGCTGAAGGAAAGACTCTGCTGAAGTATATACGAAACACCAGCTTTAATGGTGAGTAAAACCTGAACACAGAAAGATTACTCTGATTTGTCTGATGTGTTTTATACATGTACCTGAGGACTCACTTGTCACACTGAAAGGGATCTAACACATTTGAGGCTCATTGCACAGCTGTTTGCAAATGAATACAATTATTCAACCCTGAATTTGACTTGAAAATTAAGATTTTATTTCTTCCTCTAAAAATAGCTCCTGAGACTTAATGTTAATGTTTTTTGTTTCGCTTTGTTGTATTTTTTTTTCTTGGCAACATCAAACTTAGGAGCATCACTGAAACCAATCAACCTCCTTTACCCCATGTGAGTTGGGTCATTACTCCTGATATTGAAGTCAAACAAGTTAGACAAGATTACACAAATCCCAACATCACCAGACTGAGAATTTGTGCCTCGTCAAAAAGTCTTGACATCTTCCTTTCATTTACGAGTTGTTAAATTTCAGTGTATCCCTATTGTTTTCAGTTTACGGTTTACATTAAGTTGAAACCAACAATGCTTAAAATTCTGTTAACCGCAAACTGTTAAACTGCAGTTTTTTAGGTGTCCACTGAGGCCGGCTTAAAAAGCCCAGGAGACCTCATTACCAACCTCATTCAAATGCCCATTTGTACATCAAATCTATCATGATCCCACCACAACCCCCCTCCCCAACAGCTGTCAGCTTCATTTTTATCCAAGGAGTTAACATTTTTATTTTGATGTTGTTGTTTTTCTTTGAGGTGAGGTTGTATGGGGTTTCTGTCAGCGTGGGGTCTCAGTGGAAACGCTGTTTGCCCGTGAAGTTCTTATTGAAGACGATCAAATGTGCTTGTTGTTGTTTACACATATGATTTATGGTACACGGTAGAATTTGCATTCAGTTTGTTCGAGCAAAAATCATTTTTGGAAATCTCATTTAAGTTGATAAGAAAAAGAAAGATAACTTTAAAAATTTACTAAGAACTTTTGGGTGAATTCATTAAAGTTGATGACAACAAAACCCTGAACATTTCTAATGTGCCAAGGCTAAAATTGGAACATGAAAATTTTCCAAAAACTTTCATGAAATACCAGAAATTTTCCACCCCGAGTCTGAGAAATGAGCTGCCGGCTGTTCATTTTATGATCACACCACAAAAACTCAGAACTGAGATAATAGTTATGTCATAATAATGACTTAATAGATATTGAATTAAACTCAATATGAGCCTTTTTCATTGACAAGTCCAGAAAAATGTATTACTTGAGGAAATGTAATGCCTCAATAAGACTCAAATGGCTAAAAATGAGTGAAACACATACAGTATGTTTCATGCAGCTTGAAAAAACAGACTGTAGTCAGCTTGAGATTGAGTTTTTCAAATGCCTGTAAACAGATGAGTCCAACCAAGATCAGATAAAGCGTAGCTCAACCCAAACACCTGGATAATGCGAATGCTAGCCAAAAGGAAGTAGATAACTATGATAAATAAGGTCCAACACAACAAATAAACACCATGATACATACATACATGAACATACAAAGTGGGCTACAGCTGCATCCATCCTTGCCAGTGTCGTTAGATTATTGTTATCTCTTTGGGTGAACCAAACTAGTTAAATATGCACGCAGCTCGGCTTCACAAAAAAGTCACAGCACCACCTATTGAAGCAGAGCAAGTCGGTCATGGCTAGGAGTCTAATTCTTTTTCCTGCATATTTATGCAGATAAGACTAGATCTCCTGCTGTGACTTTACGATCGAGCTATGACATAACTCATTACTCAGAAAGCTGTGTGCATGTAAACATACTGATAATCAACTTCTGAATGCTGCAGTTGACATGTATGACATTAATTTCCTCACAGACAAACCCACTACAGACACAGTGAGGTTAAAATGTGAAATATCTCCTCTCAGTGCTCACTTTGAGGCCAGAAACCCCTCCAGTTCAATTTCAGAAAACATTTTCTGGCTCTCTGAAATATTTGTAGCCAATATGACTTATTATGGGTCTGTCAGTGCTTGAACCTCTACATTATTCAGCCCTGCACAGAGAGGGACGAGGAAGATACTTAACAATTAATGACAAATAGCTATTAATGACAACCACTCTGAAATGCAAAAGGGGGAGGGGAGGAAGAGAGCCAAATGGGAGCGGAGTTTAGAACAAGTGAAACCTTTGTCACTACGAATGTGCTGGCATGTATGTCAGCCAGTGATCGTCCTCCGCTCCTCTGAAGTACATTGAGTCGTCACAAAGTGTTCCAGATAAGACTCAGCTCTTTTTAAGGAAGGAATCATCCTAATCTGCTCACAAAACTGTCCTACTTTCAGATGTGGATCCAGCTCATTGTCTTTAAAACACTGCTCCAGTGTGATGCTTTATACTCTGGGGTACGAATGCACCAGTGTGTACTTTACTGGGATAGTTGTTTTATTCTAACGACCTGTTTTTATTTTAGATGTTGATTCAATTCAGTGTACATTTCCAACTGAATACAAACTGCAGTCTTTTGCAGTAAAGGGGACACACTGGTTTTCTATTTGGTATTAAGTATAATGATGTCTTTCTAAAAAATTGGTACAGCCTTAGTCCTAAAAATCATTAATAAATGTAATATGGGACAGTTTTTGGGCTAAATTTAAATGTAGCCCTTTAATTTGTCATGCAACGCGATTTGATCAAGTTATACTTTCATTGGTCTTTATTGGTATTATGGCTACAAGGGCTGGGGCTGCAACAATTAGTCAACATAATTGATTATGTCGACTGTAAAAGTTAATCAATGGAATTCAGAAAGTCAATTAGTCATATGATTGTATTTATTATTTTTGTCATACTTATGTTTGTCATGTGTGTAAAGCATGATGTCAGCTTTTCTCTTAACTGACTAGCTATGGTTAGGAAAAGTCTGCTTGCTTAATTCTATCGTCACTGGAAAATCTTATTGATAGGCTAACGCAATTAGCACTGCCTATGAATTTATTGTAACTTCCAGGGACTCACAAAAACATTCTTTAGAGGAGATTTAAACTGCAAGTATTCACGAGCTGCCTCTTGCTGCTCTTCTGCACAGAGTTTCTCACTGTCTACTGTGCGGACGCCCTAATTGGCCAAGACTGTCAAAACTCAAAAGTCATGTAAAAAAAAACGGAAAAGAAAAATGATGCAACTCCATTACATGTATGTAATGGGCAGCACAAGCACATTTATCATGGTGGAGCACATTTAAGTTCACACTGTAATGTCGTCAACAACAAAAATAATGGTTGGTTGCAGCCCTAATTAGAGATCAGGTGATACACCGCACTTTGGTGACAGATACTGAGTCCTATAATATCCTCTGTCCTTGCTCTCAATCTGTGTTGTTATGCTGCTGTTACGAAATGATTCTGCAGTAATTTGATAAGGAGTTTCACTTCCCATTAAGCTCACCATATACAGTATGTTGATAGAATTCACATCTGTCAGAAGCAGCACAGCTCTGGAAATGCACACAGTCATAACATAATTTGAGCAAACATACGGTGCATTTACAGGCCTTGGAGTAATCTGTTTTTGGTGACTCTCACCTCTACAAGTATTTTTTTGATCGGTTTTGAAATGCACTGATCATGTGTCACACGACCAATAACTCTTTGCATTCACTTGTGTCCAAAAAATGTATAAAAATAAACTGTCAGTGAACTTCAGGCTACAGAGCTGCCTGCCTATCTTTAACACTGTCGCTATGGCAGCAATGCAGAGCTCCAGCAGCCTCTGATTTTAAGGTGGCACCAAAGAGACTTCAACCTCCCTTGCAGTGCTCAGATGCCATTGGGACCTTAACTAGGTGCAGTTTCATGCATGGGATTGACAATCTGCTGTCCAGTCTCAAAAACCATCTGGACCTGAGCTCACTATTTTTTTTTCTCTTGTTACAGTTTCTGAAAAAACATTTAGCTCAGTGTGACAGCGGCAGTGGAAGAGGTTCATTTCACCTGAGTCGAAAATAGGAACTGCGCCTCTTTCAGTCCACCTATTATATTCTCAAACCTCTCTACTGTCGTGGCTTAGGCATATCTCACTGCCCCTTATTGCATTTAGACTGGAACCATGCGCATTAGCCTGTGTACGTGCTACTGCTGATGTATGTTTGAGAGCGAAGGAGTGTAAGCCTCCTTTGTTGATCTCCCCACTGTGCCCGAGTCACAGAGCTGAAGAGTGAGAGGCATGGAAAAAAAGGAGAGAATAATGATGCGGGAGAAACACAGCAGTGGATCCCCAGTCCACCCACACTGCTCGGCACAGCAAAACAGCAGTGCACTTTTGTCATGTCTTAGTTCAGAGCCACATGCAAATGCATAAATCTTTCATCTTAGACAGCATTCGCACTAAGGAGTCTACACAGAGCACTTTGTTCCCTTGAAAATATCAGGCAATAAGAAATACAAAGGAATTCCTAATGCTTTTTATCAGCACACACAGAAACGCTGTTTAATTATTTGCTCTAAAGCTGAAGAGCGCCAAGTGCCCAATCACTCACGTCACTTTGCTGAATGACTTTGTGTTTGTTTATTTGTGCGTGTTTTTGCCGGGGCGGTGCGGTAAGAATGGTAACCCTGTCACAGCATTTGCTCACAGGAGTCAATACCCTGTCAACATCTTTATACACTGTGTCAACAAGTCTACTGTCTGTTTGGTGGAAGCAGAAGTGACAGGACGGTGACTGCCACCCACCGATCTTTATTCTGGTTTTCAGAGTGGGAGACTTCGCGCTATGAGCCTCACATGTAGGCTTGAATTCAATCTGAACAGCCGTCATGCTTTATTTTCTGTGCCGACACACGAAAGAATGTTGTGTTTTTCACTCCAGAAGAGAAAGGGTGATGGGTCAAATGCCTCCAGATGCACCATTTCTGTTAAGTGAATGTGAAAATAAGTACCAGTTCGGCAGTTAAAGAGGGAAAATGACTTGGATCAGAATAGAAATAGCCACTTTAGGTCTTACACAATGACATTTGTGACTTAAAATGATGCCAATGAGTCAAAACAATGAATGCAGGTGCTTGTAAACAGTATTTTATTTGAACTGCCCTCTGTCCTTTACCTGAAATGTTCTTTTCATTCTGCTATTCCTGCCTTTCTTGTTCCACAAGAGGCCCTTGGCTGGAAACTTTTGTAAAATGGTCAATGACAAATGTCCTTGGAAAAGAAACATTAGGGGGACATAATTCCCTTCTGGATAGAGACCAAGGAAAAGGTGCAGTGGCCTTCAGTCCAAAAGCCACAAGCTCTGTTCCAGATTCAAAAACCAACATGTTCCCAAAGTGTTTTGGACATATGCTCTAAGTCCTTTCTCTACACTTTTTATAGCCAGAGCTATTACAGCTCTTAATTCCCATGCCAGGTGTCATCAGACTCCCCCCCGTCCCATTTCATAAATGGTATCTCCATTTGTGCATACCAGCTCAGAGTATGTAGTGCCAAGGTGAACAGACTAGTAACAATGCAGCAGTTTTCTTTCTCTCCCGTTGCATTGTGGGGTAGCACGGTGACCTCATCAACAATGCAGCCCTCATGTATAAAATAAAGCAACAACCGTTTTTTTCCCATTAATGCCAGTCAACATTTGCTCCTGCCAGGGAGATCTGATGGTGACTGACATCTGCAGTAACTTCTTCGCACACACACACACTCCGCAGACTCCGAGCTCATATAATTGATTGATGCGCACGCAAGCAGTAATGCACACATACACACACCTGACAGGCTCTACACAAAGACACATTCTATGTTTCAGGTGTCCATCCACAGTCCTCTCTGAGCTAATTAGTGAAATCTTCAGGGCTCTGCTGGACTCAGGCTGCTACACACTGAGAGCAGATGGGGACCGTATGATGCTTTGGCTGACCTGAGTATCCTCCATATATGTCCCTCTGTTGCCAACTGTGTGACTGAAATGCATTTCCAACACAAGGAATGCTGTGTGCATCTGAAATAGCAGTGCTCTCTGATATTAACACACAGCTGAGAGGCCAACCATGCTTTGCACATGTAAATCTGTATTCACACAGTTAATATTGTGCAGCTGCAATGGTGCATAGAAATCAGGAAGGGGAGAGTTATAGTGGTCAGCAGGGAGCTGGAATCTGTCTGGTTTTATTATAAAGCTGCCACATATAGGTCAATGTATTTGGAGTTTCAAACTGGGAGAATCAGGCTTTTTCTTTCTCTTTTGTGTGGTCCATTTAGGCCAATGTGCAGAGAGAGGCAGCAGGTCGAGAGTTCATGTTTGTCTTCTTTAAAAAAAGATGCTGCACTCTGCACAACAAACCAGGGCCCAACAGTTCTCCTCACTGCTGCTCTGTTGCTTCACTCTCTCTCTTTCTCTTTTGTCCTCTGTACAGGCAGCGCCGGCACCTCTGTTGTGTTTAACAAAGACGGTGATGCTCCAGGACGCTATGACCTGTTCCAGTTCCAGATGACCAACTCCTCCACCCCAGAGTATAAGGCGGTGGGACAGTGGGTGGAGGCGCTCCAGCTCCGGGTATGATGCTTTACTCACAATGCCGACACAGGAGATATACACAGGTTGTCTAATGTTGATTAAATGCTCGTATTCAAACAGAATGTGTAGGCTCAGCATTGCTAAAAAATGTACAAGCATAAATAACGTGTTTAGCAAAATTGAAATCTCTAGTGTGACAGAGGGGGGCATGTTATTTGCATCTGAAATACGCAGAGAGCTTAGGTGCAGATGCGTTTTACTTCCAGTTTAATTGATGTGTTTTGGGATGAAAAAAATGAATCAGTGAGTGCAATTTAGCAAGAAAAAGGAAGTGCTTATCTTTAACAAGAAGATAAATGCTCCAAATTCTTCAGGTGTAATATTGCCCTCCAACAATAATAGTGGAGCTTTTTGAACAGAAACAAACATTTCAGTCAAGGCGCTGCATACTGATGTTAGCCAAATGTTAAACATATTCCAAAGTCCTGGAGGAAATTACTTTTAGACTTCATTAAATAAGACAAATGTTTAATTAAAGGATGTCTTTGTCAGAGGTGATCACATTTCAAGACAGCTTCTTTTAAGAAAAGAAAACAACATGCAATTAAGCTGACAGGAGATGTTCAAATCAGCCCATGATCAGGGATAAAACGCAGTAATTGAGGTCTGCCAGATTTTGTGAGCTATTAAAGTGCAGTTTGTTATGTTTCTGCCTTCTAATGAGCCACACATAATAAAGGAGGGCTTCGTTTGAGAGTTTGACACTGAAAAGGAGAAGGTAGAAAGAAAAACAGACAATGATCCATTGTTGGAGATGACTCCTCTCCCACTGCACAGGTTGGAGGACTGTTGGTGGAAGAGAGTGGGAGGAGGAGGAAGAACATGTTTTTAACCCCGAGTGTCAGGCCGCCTGTGTGGTTGTGTGCGTGTGTGTCAGTTTGTGTGTATGTGTGTTCAGTGTTTGGCAGCAGGAGCGCTTCTAAGAAAGTTGATGTTGTTGGAAACTGACACTTAAATACACATCTCACATGGTGCTCCGGCTGCTGCATGGCTTTACTGCAGGTTTTACTGTACATGATGAAACTCCAGATCTATCATCCCATTTTTGTTATTTAAGGTACACCTGAGAGAAGAGGATACATCACATAAAGGCTTGGGTTTCTGTGCCTGAGAGGGTTTAATAAGAACATTTTTGGAAATGTAATTTCCTTTTTTTTGCATTTCCAAAATAGAGTGGAATATATGATTTAGAAACATGGATAAGGCATTTTTCATTTCATGGGAGTGCTAAATAACTTAAAATTCAGCAGAAAAAGTCTGCTCAATATGCAGGTTGAGTGCAGGGCTGCAGACGGCTGCTAAGCTGCTTTTCTAAGTGCAGGTATTGGGTTGTAGCCACTGTAATAGATCTCACTGTCACAGCAGAAGAATGGGCCGTGTGTGATTCATGTGGACAATAAAGAAACTGCTGTTTTGTCCAGATAGACATGGTTTGAAATCACACATACTGTATGATAGGAGGGAAACTGAGCTGAAAAACCAGGATACCTTTCTGTAACTCAGATTACAGAAAGAGAAAAAAACATGCCATTAACATACAGATGAGTTAACATTTGCATAATGACTCTCTAGATCACAAGAATTAAACTCAACCCAATGGATTTGATGGCGCAGGTGGAACAATGTCTGCTGCTGGAGATTTGTGCTTCACTCTGTTTCAGTGTGATTACAAACCAAGCTCTGCTACAATACAATTATACCCCAATGCAGAAGCTATCACTTTGTTCAGCAAAACATAAAAAGCATCATAATTTAAAGGTTATGCAGGAATAAGCATCCGTTTTTCACACTGTGTGATCCCGGATAAAGAAGTACAGCGTTACGCTGTTCCAGCTCACAGAGACTCAAATTAACTGTAAAATTAACAACTAAAGCAAAACACCCAACTATGGCAGCCGTACGAGTCCGAGGTGTCAAAAATTTCACCGGTCTCCATGGCAACAGGGCTGTTGGTCTCATTACTGTTTCCACACTGTGTGTAATCGGGAGGTTTTCCAGAGAGCACCATTCATTGTCCAAATAACAAATGGCACCTTCATGCCCCCAGATAAATGGCACCTGATAATCTACCCAGACACCACAGTAACAACACATTTGTCATACAGGTACACACACACACATTCCTATGGTGTGTGTGTGCTGTTTAGGTGCAGCAGCTCTGTATGTGCAATTACTGGCCGTTGCTGCATTTGCAGGAGGTGACGCTGTTTCTATCCTTAACTGGACTCGTCTTGACTGTATATATCTCCTGGTGGAGTTTTTCATCTGCCAGAGCTCACATTAAGTGACACAAGTTTGGAGAGTGAAAAAAAGATGTTGAATGTTTGCTCACATCGCTCTAAAATCCATTTCACACCGTGGCAATGTAAAAGAAAAACGGCTCATTTTAGGAGGAATAATTTGACAGTTTTTGGGAGTAGGCTGATTCACGTGCTTGCCAAGAGTTGATTCAGGATAATATTACTGCTGTCATGTCTGTGAGCATAATATGAAGCTGCAGCCAGAAAAAAACCTACAAAAAAACCCACCTACCATGCTCACTAATTAGCATATTATACCATGTTTCTTAATCCTTGTAAGAACTGATGTTTTGTACTTGTATTTGATACTGGAGCAGGATTAGCAAAATAAAGCACATTTTCTGTTGAAGTATTATTTCAGATGAACAAACTCCACAACCAGGGCTTAGCTAGTAGAGGAGAAAAATTACTATTAAGAAGATCTAATGTTTTTCACTCCGGAGTGTAAATTCTCCACTGCTCTTTTTCAGTGAAAAAGTAACGCTGGTCTTTCACCAGATCTCTGTACTCCTCAAATCCTCAATGTTGTCTTAACTTGCCTAAAAAAAACCTGTTGACACCGGGCTTAGCGAAGCTTCTTATGAGGATTTGTTAATATAGTTGTATGAAACACAATTGCACAAGCACCATCAAGGAGTGTTTTATTTTGAAAATCAACCATATGTTTTCATATTGGTCTAGTGCCTGAGTTTCTGCCCCACGTAAATTGCTGTTTCCACCTAAAGTAGATGTCTTATGTGTAGCTTGTGCAGGACTCAGGGATAAAGTCTTGCATATCCGGCCTGGGAGATTGCAACCGAGTGGAGTGAGCGGAAGTTTATTTATTAGTGAGAATTGTACAGTGGTGTGCAAAGACTTTAAAGGGCATGGGCAAAGAGAAAAAAAGGACAACAGCATGTAATTTTGCCACCCAAGAGGGTAGTTTAGCAAGTTTGAACAAAAGGGGCCTGGTATTTTACACCCAGACCAGAAATTTAGTGTGTCTTGCCAACCAGGAAAGCACTTGACCGTGCGTGTTGGAGCCAAAGACTGTGCCAAAGCATGTGTTTTGGCTCCAATGAGTGTATAGTCTGTGTTTTGGCACTTTAGCATATGTTTTGGCTCAAGAGAGGGTATTTTATCTCATCCTTTGGCTCTCAAGAGGGCACTTCTGGGCTTGTTCTGGCTTCAAAGACGGCACTTAGGCTTTAGCAAGACACTTGAGCACATTTTTCAACAATTGGGCTTCAAGAGAAGGGGACCCTCCCTCCCCCTTTGCACACCACTGGAATTGGGACTTTCAACTCTGATGCTGTGACGAAGTGGAGACCGACAGGACAGGGATCTGGTGGAATTTGGCTGTGACACTGTGAGAATATTATGTTGTTAGAACATTGACAGGGACACTGGAGTATACACCATGACATCTGGGCTATAATGGGTAACATTAAACTGGTGTGTCAGAGTTCTGATACTTTTATGCAACAGCAAATCAATAGATTACCTCATTCTGCAAAGTGTGGTCTTCAAACAAGAGATGTTAAAA
Source organism: Thalassoma bifasciatum (assembly GCA_008086565.1). NCBI lineage: Eukaryota > Metazoa > Chordata > Actinopteri > Labriformes > Labridae > Thalassoma > Thalassoma bifasciatum. The sequence goes on along the minus strand of RPOG01000231.1, from coordinate 290,773 downwards.
AGTTTTGGATTCCATTCATTTACTTCCACAACTAAAGCACGCTTTGGAGAGTCATATCTTTGCAACTGTGAACAACTGTGCGTATGGGAAATGCGAAGAAAACTTTGTGGCTTTAAAGATGACCTGTATTTACTTTGAATGTGATACCTACTGTATCTTTTAAAAGGCAGTTTTCTAGCTGTGACAGGTTTTTAGATTGAACTGTTTTACTTCTCTGCCTTGAGTGACACATGACTGTTTCTTGACACATTACTGCCACCTGTAGATTGGTGGAAGAGTGTGAAACCAGGTGCATGTGAGTCTCTGTTAAAAAAATATCAAGACAAACAAACAAGGACATTCTCAGTCGTCATAAAAAGTAAGTGCTCCTTTAAGCTATTGAAAGCCTGAGCTTAACAGGCTATTTAGAAGCCATAAATTCAGTTCACACGCACAAAAGTTATCACTTCAATTAATTTCTGTTTATTTCCAATATAGATTTAACAGCAGGCCATTCTGTTTTACTGTAGGTTGTTGGACAATAACTGTCTCAAAGTGTGTCTTTAAATCTCTCAAATTAAAGCAGTTTGAGAAGGCAATATAAAATTATTCTAACAATCGTAGCGTGGAGAGTTTTCAGCTCTCTTTTCTGTTTTCAGTCTCCAATTGATTTATTTTGGTTAGTTGGCTGTTTCTGCTGAGAGACTGCCTAAACCATGTTTCAGCATCTTTAATCTTCTTCTGCTTTTAAAGCCACGGATCAGTGCGCCTTCAGAAAAAAATCAAAAGATCAGCTCAAAGAATTACGAGAGTCTTTTTCACACCCTCACAAACTATGTAAAGCTCTAAAATATTCTATTTCTTCACTGGTTTTTAAGGCAAGCTTGTAAGTTAGGTCTATAGTTTAAACATAAATGAGAAAATACTGTAGGGAGCTATGTGTCGGACTCTGATAATTCCTCAGCGGGTCTGTGCTCTGCGGTTTTCATTTGATGACAAGATCATAAATAGCTCTGCAAAGCCTAAAAGAGGCGTTTTGCAATTCCAAATCCCATTCTCTTTCCTTATCATCACATATTTCATACCTCACTGGCTCCTGTATTAAAACATAATGTCTTTTGCATTTCACATTGCTTTATTTTTTTTCCACTGAAGAAAGGTAAGCTCTGTTGCCATGGTGATTTCAATTACTTTCAAGTGTTAGAAAAGGCAATCCCTCAAAGACAATAAGGAAAAAAGGTATTTCATTTTATTAGGTTAACTGTTTTTTTTTTTTAAGTATAAACAGTCTTTTTAGCTTTTGCAAAGATTGCATTTGTTTTTGTTTTGGAAAGTAAGGTCAGTAAATTGTCAATCAATAAGTTGGAAAAAGTGAACACAGGGAAGTTTTTCTTTGATACAACATGTGCGTGTATAATCAGCGGCTTTATCAGTCAGCTAACCCTTTCTCTCTGTCTCTCTCTCTCTCTCTCTGCTGTGTGTCATTTCTCTCCCAGCTGGAAGAGCTTCAGTGGCCAGATGGGGAGCAGGAGGTGCCTATCTCTGTGTGCAGCCTGCCCTGCAAAACTGGCGAGAGGAAGAAGAGGGTAAAGGGCATGCCGTGCTGCTGGCACTGTGAGCTCTGTGACGGTTACCAGTACCAGTACGACGAGACTTCCTGCAGACTGTGTTCATACAACATGAGGCCCAACCCCAACAGAACGGCCTGCCAGCCCATCCCCATCGTCAAACTGGAGTGGCACTCACCCTGGGCGATCATCCCCGTTTTCCTGGCCATGCTTGGCATCATCGCCACCATCTTTGTCATGGCGACTTTCATTCGCTACAATGACACACCCATCGTGCGAGCATCGGGCCGAGAGCTGAGCTACGTGCTGCTCACTGGCATCTTCCTGTGTTACATCATCACCTTCCTTATGATCGCCAAGCCTGACGTAGCTGTGTGCGCCTTCAGGCGGATCTTCCTGGGCCTGGGCATGTGCATCAGCTACGCCGCGTTACTAACAAAAACCAACCGCATCTACCGGATCTTTGAGCAAGGGAAGCAGACAGTCACGGCCCCACGCTTCATCAGCCCCACCTCCCAGATCGCCATCACTTCCAGTCTGATCTGCGTGCAGCTGCTGGGGGTGCTGGTGTGGTTCGCTGTGGACCCTCCCAACACCATCGTCGACTATGATGAGCAGAAAACTATTAACCCCAAACTGGCCCGTGGCGTCTTGAAGTGTGACATCACAGACCTTCAGATAATCTGCTCACTGGGCTACAGCATCTTATTGATGGTGACCTGCACCATCTACGCCATCAAGACTAGGGATGTACCAGAAGACTTCAATGAGGCCAAACCCATTGGCTTCACTATGTACACCACTTGCATAGTCTGGCTGGCCTTCATCCCGATTTTCTTTGGCACGGCCCAGTCGGCAGAGAAGGTGAGTCATTTCTCTCTTTTGCTCTCTCTCAGTCTTTGTCACCACCCTCTTCTTTGTCTGCCTCACTCTCTCCTCTCATAAATGTCCTTTTCACTCCCCCAGCCCTGTTTTTATCTTGTCCAAACACATGCACAAACGCATATTAGCAGCTAAACAAACAAAAACACAGACATTACACAAAGGAGGAGCACACTGATATTCAGTGACTCTATAAGTTTGTTTTCTTTTGGTTTCATTTACACATGGCTCATGGAAACCCACACTCGACCACCTCAGATAGAAACAGGCATATAGAGGCGGGGGGATGAAGGACGTTAAACAACAGCATCTTAAAATGACTGAGACGTGATAGGATGGGGGTGCTGGCAGCTCCAGATGCCATTATCTTAGCTCTTACGCCTAAGGCTCTACATATACCATCATGCCTCGTTCCGGAAAGAGAAGCTAGCAGGTTGAGGAGGTGGAGGAAGAGGAGGATGAGGAGCTGGAGGAGGAGGAAGGCAGGGAGAAATAGGGGGGTAAATAGAAGTTTGATTTAACACATTCCATCTCTCGACAGCGGTGCACTACTCAACAATGCATTTGACATTGGCTGCTACTGGAGTTGATTGAGAATCTGACATTTTGACCTGATGCGCTCGTCATTGCTTATCTGGCTGAGACCAAGTAGAATACAGATGCATTCATCTGCTGCGCTCATGAGCAGCCGCGTGCTGCCTGGCAGGCCACGCGCACGACACGGAGCGAGGGGGAAGTTTTCCGCTGACAGAATATCGATGCTGACAGGAAAGTGTTACTCCTAACCTTTTGAGAGGCACACCGCTCAATATCCTCCCTCCTAAGCTCGCGCATGAGATGGATCAGAAACTGATTTTCCTCATCTCAATTTGCTGCTGATTTCATAGATGAATTACACCCTCAGCAGCGATTAGGAGTTCATTATGCTACTCGCGGCGACTGGCGAGGCAGTAATGTGTTTATCTTTCCCCTTTATGCAGTTAACTCTTTCTTCACACTCGCTCCTGACTCACACTCACCTCCAGCTCACACCACAGCCCTATAAGCTGGTAATGGCATTCGTGGGAGCATCACTGCCTGCTCTCTCGCCACTGCTAGGTGAAAAGTGGCTTTGCATGTCTTGATAACATCCTCTGCAAAGTGTAGTTAGGGTGAACCGAAGCTATCTCTCCATCATTTAAGCTTGCTTAGAAGTTATGTGTACAGTCTGTTTCTACCAGAGCTATATTTATTTACACTGAGCGCACATTAAATAAAAAATGCTTTCAATGGAAAATTGATGAGATTAATGTAGTTTGTGCAGAGTGGAGATGTTTCAAAGCAACTTCTTTCCAAGCTGATAAAACAGAATGTTAGATTCTGATCGACCAACTGATCTGAAGTCAAGAAAACCCCCTAGAAAACAGTTTTAGCCCTTGTGAACAAAGTGGTAGCTCTTTGTCCTGAATACATGTAAGTTGTACTTTGTAACATTTTTTTTCAACCCTTTTTTCAAACCCCTTCGACTTTATCATAATGGACGTAGTCTCCGTATTATCTTATTTCCAGGTTCCCAGGCGTCCTGGTAAATGACTGAATGATTTTCCAGTCATGTAGAACAAATGGGAAATGAGAAAAAAGGTCAAGTGTCCTCTAAAGGGAAACTGGGAAATGGTTTATCCTCCCTTTGCCTTGTGAGCAAATGCAAACAGGTAAAAAATGAAGTGCATACATGTCTGTTGTCACCGGATCATCTGGGCATCATGAAGGAACAGCGCTTTTCTGCTTCCAGCAAATCAAATTTGCATTTCTGCGAAGAGTTCTGCAACCTTTGCTTCCAATTGACTTAATCTCTGAATCTAGTCACTTTTTAGACCCCAACTTGGCACCAAGAGACAAAACCAGTGATTGTAAGTTGAAAAGTGTTGCTGGTATTGATCCACAAGAGTAAGGTTTTTCTCTTCCATGGACACAGGCACCTCTCTGTTCCACTGCTGTTAGCATTAACGAATGTTATTTAACCTGTCTAAATTAGCATTATAGCAATCAATCAGTTGATTTGACTCATTTTGTAGCTTTCACTCACTTTCAATCAAATGCAGTTCGAAGGCATGGACAGGTTGATAGAACAACAAAAATGGGCAGTAATAGATAGTTTCAAATGTGTGAGAGAGAAAGTTGAGTTAGTAATTGCCCAGTTGAACATTGTAATTTCAGTTTGCCATGCAGATGAAATGTTACACTGTTATCTGTGGGTGTGTTTGAATCGTTATATGATTCGTTTGTCATAAATATTTTTCATATATAAATCATAGCCAGACTGCACATCAAATGTCTGAGTAACAAACAGAAACAATCTGGGTAAATCCAAGTTACCACTGCAGAAAAGAACAGTTAACAAACAAATACAACAAAAAACTTGGCTCTGTAGCAGCTGAAAATGTCCTGGAAAATAACTTTAGAGAAAGATTGGGAACCCTGCTATTTGTTTCTGAGCAGAGTTTTGAGGCCTATTGTCAGCAGACGCCATCCCAAAGAAGCTGAGTCGACCTCGCTTTGTTTGAGTTTGGATCAGAATGAAAGCTAGGCTTAAAGCTTACTCACTAACAGTGAAAACAAATTATAAAAAATAACTCACCCTCCAGCACAATATGTGCATATTGAGAAATGAGCTATTCAGACTAAAACCATTTTGTAGATTTATTTTGATGTAAAGGGTCCTCTTTTTTATTAATGAGTGTATGGTTTCCAGCTCTTCTGCCGCCAGCCTGAAGTGGACACTCAATGAGATGCTGTTTTTTTGTCGCACTTATGCATTTGCTTCAGATTATAAGTCTGGAGGTTGCTGCTTGAATTTCACACTCAAAATGTATGACTTATTGAAAACGTTTGCCATGAAAAATGTAACACTGGCTGTTTCAGCAGCATGCAGTCACTCTCTTCAGCTCAGACTTACCGAGTAAGACCAGTGATATTTGACTTTAAAAACCACATTTAAGTAGTAAGTCTTGTTGCTGGTGGCCTGGGTAACTTTACGAGCTAATATGAAGTTATAAGTAGTCATTTCAGACTTGTATCCAGTTAAAAACTTTTAACAGGAAGTTTAGAAGGGGTTGTTCATATTCTAAACCAGGGATGTCCAAACTACGGCCCGGGGGCCAATTGTGGCCTGCCGTCTATTTTCATGCGGCCCCCAGCTCTCATCTTACAATGTGTTAGTTTTGTCACTTAAATTAATCACGTTGAAATTGTTTACATGAACAGTTTCTGTCAAGTGCTTAAAATAAATCTTGATATATCTGGTAATGTTTCACAAAGATTTGGACTGTGCATATGCAACTTTATAAAGCTAAAGCTCTGTACAATCACAACTTTTACAGCTGACATTTAATTGATGTTTTTTAAATTGTCATATAATCAAACATGATAAAGTCCAGATCCTGATCCCGCCATGAAAAATTATGACATGTTTTTCCCAGGTTTGGTTTTATCTCAAAGGTCTGCAACAACAGCACAAGCGTGTTTGACTTAACCATTCCTTTTTGTTTGTTTGTTTGTTTCAGAACACCAGTACAAAAAGAAATAGTTTTCCAATAGAGCGCTCATTCATAACTTTAACTGTTTGCAATCATGTCCATAAGAGCCATCGGCCCTTGGTCATTTCCACAGTTTCCAATACAGCCCCTTAGGAAAAGAGTTTGGACACCCCTGTTCTAAACTGACAGAATGTAACATTGCTAAGTTTTTTTTACTCGTCACAAAAGATACTAACAAGATTTTTATGAGATCTTCATGAGACTTGCTCAAATGATGAGGTTACAGCATAAAAATCTCACTGGTTAATGACCATAGACTGTATGATAAAAGGACATCATCCCCATGACATCACCCTTCTGTTTCTGAAACTGAGTTTTGAAGCTTATCGTCGCCAGGGAGTCGTATTGGAAATGGGATGGGTTTTGAGGCTTCACACGGACAAATACAGAACGCCTTCCTGTCAGTCAGCCGAGCATTGCCTCTGACGGATGAATTTGGGTCCTTAATATCATTTATTTGTGCTGTGAAAATCGTCTGTTTTGGCCTGGTGTGTGTGTGGTTTCTGGTATTGACAGAGCCAGCCTCAAATGGAAACTTTACAAAACTGCAGATTTAAGGATTTTTCACAATTTTAGACCAGAGGTTGCTGCTTGGCCATGATGCATTGGAGGGGTGGGCCTCAAACATCAAGGTCTGCTCACAACAGGCCAATCAGTGGAGAGGGGGTTTGTAAAGCAGGAGGACTTAACTTCTTAAAACCCAGCATTCACAAATGTGGATGATACATTTCTGCCTCTCAGACCATGATACTTTTTTTTTGTTTCAAACTTTGACCTATTAGCCACATTTAGGGACACTGCCCATGACATCTTGTGGTTATATCACAACTTTACACATTTTTTGGTGAAAAACACAGTGTGGTTATGAACAATGACTCTTATAACTAAAAACGAATGGCTGTCTAATAGCCCACAGAACATAACTTCCTGTACAGGGACCAAGTTCATATTTTTTATTTTTTTGCTCATTAGGTCTTACTGATCCAAAATAGCAAGGAGAAATAAAAAATGCACACCAGACCACAGCTCAGGTCTCAGGAGGTCAAAGGAACAGCAGCTAAAGCAAAAAAGGTTTTCTAAGGCACTGAAGGAGAAAAAAAGGGACAGTTGTAAATCTACGATGGGGGCATCAGATGGAAAGTATAAGACCTAAAAAAGCCAAATACTTCCTCTTTTAATGTCGCTAAAATGTGTGGCTCTGCTGCAGGTAAATGAATGAGTAGCATTTCACACAGCAAATAACTTGTCCACAAAACTTTTTTACCCTGTGGAGTCAACAAAACGACCACGCTCTGTTAAGACCAGACACTTGAATCCATTAACTCAAAGTCCAGCGGGTGAAAAAACCCTCTCAGCCAGCACAGATGGGGCTGTCACTCAGAGATAGCAACGTCCAATCAGGTGTTGAGGCTTAACAAGTTAGCCTGTTAACTGATGACCTTTTGGCCAAAGCGTCTGTGGTTATCAATGTACCGACAACAACCTTTGGAGACAGAAAAGAGTCCTCGCAGACTTCTTCAGTTCTTTTTTCAACTCAGGTTATTCATTTCTTCACAGGAAATTCTGACATTAAATGAAAAAAGGCTTTTTCTGTCTGCATCTCTTGTAACCATGACGACGACAGACACATTTAGCTTTAAGTCATCAGGTAACAGGGTCACTTGTTAAAGCAGAACACTGGTAAGGTTTTGTAAAGATCCTCCCACTCCAACATCCTCTGTGACAGCTTATGTCAATTTGAGTATTCATGATTAATCAAACCAACCTGTACTTCTAATGCTGATTAGTGAGGATGTGTTCAGACAATGCTTACATCTCTTTTATGAGGAGAATCTGACTCTGTTTTAAGCTCAGCAAGAGTACAATAACACTTCTTTAGATTGTCTTTGGGACATTTATTGTATATCCTAAAGCAAGATCCACTTCTACAGAAATCCCCAAAACAGAGATAAAGTGAAAGTAATGGATGTGTAGCAACAGCAGTTGGAAAATAAAGGCTTGCCACATATCCTCTGAAGAGTCAAACATTTCCCTGTAAGGTGCGTACTCTGAACTTCAAATGGGAAGCTGCTTTTTCTATCCACAAAATTAAAAGAACAAAGGAAATGTGTCTGTTAAAATGCCAGAGTGCTCTTTAAAACAAGAGTATGTCTTTATAATGTGCTGTCCTGTTGTAATTTTTTTTAGGATAAAGCAAAAAGATCACAGTTATACATGTGGATTTGCTCGTGTGTGGATTTGTGAGTGAATGAGGTGCTTACGTGATCCATTGTGATGCATTTCACTACATCTTCACTGCAGGAGTACTTTGCCCTGTTGTGATTTTAAGTGCAAATTTGACCCAACACCCACACACATTTGAACAGTCTCTCTCACCCCAGGTTGTCCAATATCATATGATTTATGAAATCGCTGAGATGACATGATCACAGCAGCCAGTAATAATCCGTAAAATTTCTGACTGCTGCTTGTCAGTATGTTTTTTTATCGTAAAATTGTAACTGCACTGAGTGTAGTAAACTCTCTCTGACTCACTATTATTAACATGGCCTTATTTTCCCCACCTGTGACTCCGTTCTCCTCCCTCTATTTTACCTATTCAAACCTGAATGGAAGGATGCCATGCTAAAACGGTTACAACAGATTACAGAACTCCCTCTCCTCCCTCCCGCCCGCCTCCCGTGCACCTGAATGTGCTCAGTCAACTACTCAACACTCTCAAGTTAATTACTTTGAGAGTCACTGACATCCACATCCAGCTGTCATCAGGCCGGGAGATCAACTGACTTCCAAAACAAACTCCAGGCCTGCGAGGCATTCCTCAAACACATTCTTTGAACAATCAGACAACATAGAAATGTGCAAAATGGTGATAACGTTATCCCGAAAGCTGTCTTTTAAGTCTGTAGATATTACGTTTTGAAAAGAGAACCAGCAAGTTGATTTAACGGATGCTGTCAGTGAACACAAAAACTCTTTTATTCAAGACCTCTTCGACCGCAACACAACTTTTTCACAGTTCAGAAGCACATGATGATATAAGAAAACGTTTCCCTGAAGTATAGAAAGTTTCCAGTAAAAACAGGACAAGACTCGGTCACGCAAGGTTATCTTTGTCCTATTTAAACTTAGCATTCCTCCCTGTCTGTCTGGTAACCACTAAGGCCTTTGTCAGGTGTCTCCTAAACCCACAAGACCTTTGGAAGAGCGACCCTGCTGCCAGCTATCATTAGCACTGACAAACTATCCTCAGACTAAACATTCCCAATTCAGCTTTCAGCAAGTAAAAGTTAAAAAAAAGCAAAAACTCAAACCTCTAATCCTCTGAGCTTGACACAAGTCTGACTTGACACCCAGTGAGGAGACGTAGAGTCCTCTGAAAAATTGATGATGAAATTTGTCAGCCTATCAGTTTTATAAAGGGGGGAGCTTCGTGTAGAGTACACCACAGCCAGACTGCAGGAAAAAGTTAAAACCACACTCAAATGGCAAAAAGTTGTAGTTTTATTTTATGAATAAATGTTACACTCCCCTAAAGAGAGAAGCTATCGTGACCCGGGTCAACAAACAGAACAGATTGATGCTACGAGTGTTACATCACTATTTTACACTAGAGCCAGAAAGTGTGACGATTAATTTCCCGACCGCTGCAGTTTGACGTTCTATTTAAGGGTTAAAAAACTAAATGTGGACTCCTTTTCAAGTGCAGGAAACTTACCACTTAGATTCGAGCCCCCTTTCAGCCACCATACGGCAGGCCAAACGCGCCATCTGAACATGGACCACTGGTCTTTCCAAGAGTATCTTTGTACACTTGTTCCATCTTAAATACCTTAAATTATAAAGCTGGTTTTTGGGGGTCCGTCATGCCCAGGAGCTACGGTGGGCTCATTCTCATAGCTTCCCCAAAACGCCTGTGACATATAAGCACGTTCGCATTTACTCATGTAAATAAACCGTTTTAATCCTGTGTTGATGTGTGGTCCTTGCTCGTGAAATAAATCTAAGCGAACGTTTTCCACAGAAGAAAAAACGGATCTCTCCCCTTCACTGCAAAACTTTGTCAGCCAGCGTGATGTTGTCAAAGGGAAATAACCACTTACTGTGAATCAATCCCATTATGTTTGTCTCAATCAGGAGTCCGAGCAAAAGCATTCGGAAATAACCTACTTTGACACTGATAATCTCTTTTAAATTGTCGACTATGATATATGTCTAGAGATGAGACTTTTTCAAGATCACTTAAAAAGTCCTCACAGTCCCTTTAAGGCTAAATTGAGACACCAAAGCAACTCAAGAAATCAGCTGAGACAAAGTCCTTTTTTTTCCCTTTTAGGTTTGAAAACTTGCTTTGAAAAAAATCACATTTTCACCAAGTTACCATGTCTTGGCGTTGCAGCAGAGGGCAGATTTGTTCTGTGTAACACAAAACTATAATTAAAAAGTAGTGAAGATGTAAGTAGTGAGGAGTTTTAGTCACATTTTTGGCCCTTAAAGCTTTAGTTTGAGTACAGCAAAAAAAGCCATCAGATTTTACTCATTTTTTATTTTGATATGTGAATGTTTCTCTCTTGAATTAGCCAAGAAATTATATCAATGGTGTTCCAAATGTTCAAATCTGTAAAGCAATATTTTACTCTCTCATCACTTTTATGTGTCACTTGGAATCATTTCTGCAGTTGAATAATCTGGCCTTGTATCTCCTACAATACTTTGCTGTTCCAAATGATTGACTAAAATAAAAACAAAGATAAAAGTGGCAATAGAGGGAACTAATCCCAAGTCATGGAAATTGAGGAAAACGTGTCCTACCAACTGTCGATGTATGTTTTTTTTAGACTTTAAATCAAAGAACAGAGAAATCATGTATCTGTGTATTCATAATGAAAAGGGCTGAGCAGCATTTAAATGACCGTGTCCTGTTACTCTGAGCTCCATCATCATTTCTGGTCATTTAGAGTTTATCAAGGGAGATGAATGGAGTTTATCTAAGTAATCTTTATCTAAACATGCTCTTTAGCATCATGCCAAACTTAGATAAATCAAAGCTGCAGCTGAGCTATTGATCAGCATCCAAATGTCAAACGTTAAACTGTTTGGCTTAGTCACTGACATAAAGGGCTTATCAAATTGATTAGACCACCTGTCATAAAAATTAGAAACCCCTCCAGCATCATAAAGTGTTTCGGCCCTGATTCTTTGTTTTTCAGAGATTTGTCCTTCACTTCACCATTTTAAAAGGAGAGACAAGTTTCAAGCTGACTTTATGTTTTCTACCAAAATGTGAACCAGAAAACTGAAATTCTCCCAGAAAATTGTGGAAAATAACATAAAGCCATTTTTCTGTTCAGGGACGCAAAGTAAATCACTGCTTTTTTTCAGTCAAAAAATAATAATAGTACATTTGGGAATTCATGGGCAACAACAATAATTATACTTTAGCATTAAATATATAATTTTGATTTAAGAGCTTGCACATCCTGATGAATTAACCTTTTCAGAGACATAAAGAGTGTTTAGTGAGTCCTCTTTGCTGTTAATTTAGGGCAATGCTAGCACACACCTCACATGGGTGGTGGTATTATACACTTTTTAAGCATATCAGAAAAAAATTACTGAGTAAAAAGCACATTTCCGAAAAAAGTTACAAACTGTTTGAATCAAAATGTAGCAAAGGAAAAATACAGCAGCTACATGGGGAAATATGAAAATACAAGACATGAAAAGCAGGGGATTTAAAGATTCAAAGACCTTAGTGAATAAGAAACTTTGTGAGAGGATTTAAAAGCATCTAAAGATGAGAAACTGTTGAGCGCCACAGTCTTCACCCCGGTTACCTTTGGTTACAATCTAATGAGGGTCAAAGAGGGTCAAAAGGTCTCTTAAATATTATGGAGCAGGTCAAATTAAAGCTTTAAAAGCCATAAATAACATCTTTTAATGCATACAAAAGGGGAGGGGGTGACAGGAGAGATGTGTCAGTGGTGTGTTGGTGCTTGTTTGTGCAACGACAACAAGACAGATGCATGAAGGTAGTGAAGGTCTGTAACTGGGGTTCACTCGTTACAGATAAGAAACTGATTTAATGCTGCGCCCCTCGACTAATCCATCTTATCAGGGGAATTTCCTGCTTTCATTTGACAGACACATAAAGGGGAGGAAATACCATGGATTTTAGTCACCCACCCCCCATGATCATTTTAGTCCAGCCACTTCTGAACACTTATGCTCTGAGTATTTATTATCTAAGATGTATTTTGGCCATTTTGAATGTCAGGTTTGGACTCGATAATGGCCAGAATAATAACTTCCCCAATTGACGGAAGACAGTACCTTGATCTAAATGCTAAAGTTTGAGTAAAAAAGGCTTCATGACAAGAAATTCTAGATGATTGGTATTGATTTTGAAATCCTGAGTACCCCAGTAAACAAGTGTCCTTATCAAAATAACAAAATATCTTTGGCTATAGACTGTGTACTTCCTCAAGAAGGACTTTGTTCATAGTTTTGTTTATTACTGGCTTCTTCTGACGAGTGCAGGGCTGGGACATATGTCACAACCTCTTTATCTTCCAATCTAAAGCCTGGTAATGGGATCTTTCTAGTTCCAAACGTAGGAAAGACTGTCCATGCAGAAAGTGGTGTGTCTGAAATGGAATACGACTTTGCAGCACAAAGCCAGAAAGAGTTTTTTTATGACGTGAACTGAAAGTAGGCCACATAAAACAAAAAGAGACATCCAGGTGGTTGAGAGGAGACTTCGAATCCCCTGATCCATTAAAAGCATTCTTTCACGGGCAGAGAGCATCCCAATTGTCACTTACTGAATCAACTCCTGCATTTATAGTACTCAACCATCTTCAACTAAATTGCGTTTGCGGTAAGTATATCCCTGGTGGGCGTAATTATGAGAATTACTCTCAACAGCTTTTTTTTTTTTGGTCTAAATGGAGGACATGTTGTTTGTTGTGGCTCGTTGTTGGCATTTGGCTTGTCAATGGGATGTAAAATTCAGAAGCAACTGTTTGATTCCTGATGAGAACGTTAATAAATCATCATTGCGGCTAAAAATAGAGAGTTGCCAAGCAGTTGTGAAAATGACTTCATGTATTTATTTATGTTAAAGCAACAGGAATTAATTATGAATGTTCTGTGACAAGCTAAACATTCAAGTGGAGGGTGAGAGGGGCGAAGAATTTGGGTCAAACTCATCGAGAGGCACAATAAAAACAGAAGCCTCTTTCTGTCTCCATGATTAGACAGAAGAGAAAAAAAAAGATTGATGTGCATGTAGAGGGAATGAATTCCTACATATCTTCACTTTGCGTGTGCGTGTCTCTACCTGTGTGTGTGTGTGATGGGTATGAGTAAGCACCTAATGCTTATTGGATGCCGCTTCTGAATCAACTCCCCTGCACGGTCAATAAATCAGCTCTGATAGGGTCAGCGTTGCAGCGTCCAAGGTATCAGAATCTCATTAAAAGCTTATTCCAGCCGTGTTTAGTTGCTTGCACCAAACTCTCAAGTGTTGCTATGGATACCAGACAGGTTACCAACCACCAAACATGGAAACACAGAACAGGGCTGTGATTCTCCGGTGATTATCTCTCAGCTCTGTGTGAACTCTTCGCGCTGCCTTGAACAGTTGCCCCAATATCTGATCGCAAACGCTTGAAACGCACAACTCGAGACACACAAGAGGAAACGCAACATTTCCGCTCTCCCACGGTGGCTCTGAGTGACACAGAACAGAGTGCACGGAGCGCATTGTGATATTCATATAGTTATTAATGCATGGTGCGCCAGCAGGATCACTGTCTCTGATGCTGCTGCACTAACGGAAGAGGATGAAAAGGAGGGAGCATCTGAGTGCACTGGCATGTTGATGTTATCAAGTGTCTGAATAATTAGTAAAGATTGAAAGACAAAAGCATGACTGGCTCCATCCTGTATGAAAGAAATTAGCATTAGTCATGCTATTTACCAAGAAAAACTGTATGCAAATGGTGACATTTCTTCCTCCTGCTGTATCTGTGAGCATCTCGCTGCTCTGCAGATACACTCTGCAGGCTAATGTGTTTACGATTGTATTCTCTCCATCGTCCGTATCGCCAATGGCTGACTGGAAGGCTGCGTGTAAGTGACATTTGATGCTTTCAAGTGCAGTAGATTAGTGAGCAGGCCCTGGTGATCTGCTCTCGAAACAGCCTCTTGCAGTGATTCCTCCCCCTCCGAGAGCCTTGAATGAAACAAGAGCCTCTTCCGTGTCTTCAGAATTACTGTATTGCTCACCTCTTGGAAAAATCGCTACCTTTAAATAAAGTCACTCTATAAAAATTGTCTTCAGCCAAATTGCAGCGTGATCTGGGTTACGTAAAGGCGCAATTACAATTTGACAGTGTGAGAGGTGTTATGTAAGCCCTGAAAAGGAAGGAGGCATTAAAGAGTGTACCTGTGCGGGGCTCACATGAATGACAATCTTATGAATGATACCACTTAACACAGTGAGAGCCTTTCACAGGCTGCACTTCAGATTGCGCAGAGCGGCAGGGAAACCAGTGTAGATCTGATGCAAATGCAGCATTCTTAGCCCATGACCAAATCTCGTTTTTGCACTTAAGGAGAAATTTACATCAAAATGAGCTTGATTGTTAGTGTAAGAAGGCACAGCTCTGAGGAATTAAATTTGTCTGATGATTGTTTGACTTTGCCTGTTTCTCAAACCACCTACTACATGTGGCTGTAGGAGAAGACTGCTTCAAAAACAGCCTCCATGTGAAACTAGAGGGTCTCGTCTGCAGCGTCTCGTGCATCAATCTCTTCTAGGTTCCGGCTGGACAGTCTGGTGGAAAAGAGGTCATGTGAGGACATTTTGATAAAGCCGTAGCGATGCAACTGCCATTGTCATTAATTCGCTTGAACCGTCTTTGACTTGACTGAGTAGCTGCAGGTCAGGCTTTAATAAATGCTGCTGGATTATGTTACAGCACGCATGGCTGCTCCTTTCTCCACAGGCACACATCCCAAACACCCAGACCACCTACATATCTGATTACACTGCTGTTTAATCATTGTGGCAAATTATCAGGAGAATTTTTATGGAGTCATTTTAAAAAACAAACATTTATGCCAGTTCCTGAGTCAGGAAATTTCAGGATGAGTACCAATAATTTCTTCCAGGATGCTCATATCTTGTTTTTGGGCTGGGGTTATTATTAGGCTTTGCTTCATCGCTGCTCAACACTGTGACTGTTCAGTAATTGGCCACAGATGTTTAGCTATTATAGCTGTCTTGTCTCTCATTTTCTTGATAAGAGTTTAAATGCCACTCCTGACTTATTTATCTGCCTCATAGAGCTGCAAATCAAAGTTAATATCGCATAGAAAGGAACTGCTCACTTTCATTAAGTTCGCTAAAATTCCTATCTTCATCTGAATGACTGTTTCTATTTTTTTATATCCCGTGTTTCTTGGTTTTTTTTCAGCTGTACATCCAGACAACCACCCTGACCATCTCCATGAACCTCAGTGCCTCAGTTGCACTGGGCATGCTCTATATGCCCAAGGTGTACATCATTATCTTCCACCCTGAGCTCAACGTACAGAAGAGGAAGCGTAGTTTCAAGGCCGTGGTCACAGCTGCCACAATGTCGTCGCGTCTGTCCCAGAAGCCCAATGAGAGGCCCAACGGAGAGGCAAAGACTGAGCTGTGCGAGAACCCGGCTGCTGACCCCATGAGTAAGTAACCCGGGGAGACAACAGGAAACATCAGAGCTGGACACACATACACCACTGACCAACTCTGTTTGACTCCACCTGGGTCCTTATTTCTTGCAGAACAACAATATTTCACCAATCTGAGAAGAATCACTTACAATTCATGGAAACCAGAGTCCTATTAAATGTATTTACAGTGCATTCATATAGACCCTTTTACAACCTACATTGTCATACAGATGTGCACACAAATGGCGTTCGTTCTGTCGAGTTAGTGTTCTTCATACACTAAAATAAAACCACAAGCAGTATGAAAATTACAAGTTGTCAGAAAAAAACACAACAGCATGGAGTCAACTTCTATAAAGTCTTTCCATTACAAAGCTACCTGTGTTTTGGAGTTAATACTGAACATCATTGATTGTAGTGTTACAGTCTCCAGTTAACAGGGTCACACTTTAAATTAAAACACCAGCAACATCTGCATTCAGCCTCAGTTAACCTGGCTTAATCGCAAATAAGTAAAATTAGCTAAAGATGACCTTGATCCAGTTTTTACTTTGCTTTATTCCATGATAAAGTTGGTTTTTAGGCCAAGGTCATGAACACATAATTAGAGTAATGTGAACACAGAAATTATGACTAATGGGAGCACATTTTCAGATCAAAGTAAAACTAAGGCATATTATCAAACTATGAACCAGTCCTACTAGTAATTCTAAAATACACAACTATTATTGTTATGATATATTTTGGTGTAGTTTTCTGACTCCTAATCCAAGCACAGTTGAGAAAAGTGCTGTACAGAAGGATCAATAAAACATATAGCAGCTCAAATGAGAAAATGAGATTATGTAAAGAACATAATCAATCAGAATCAACTAAAAAAAACATGAGACATAAGTTAAAAGAGAAAGGCATGAAAAAAAAGCAATGAAATTAACAATAAATGAAGGTAAGGAGTACTGAGTGTCAAAAGCCCTTGATAACGGAAGGGATCGGGAGAAAAAAATTTAAAAATCAGGCAAAGAAGTTTAACAAACAGAGGTAAATCATTCTATAGTTTTGGTACCACAGTTCCCTCTGAGCCACCTCTTGGTCTGATGGACCTTCAGGAGTAGCTGATCAGCTGATCTGACAGCAGGTGGATGTATATGGATGTAGAAACTCAGAGAAATGGGGCGGAGCAAGACCATTAAGAGATTTGATAAGAGATTTTCTGTTTTTTCCTTTTCGGAATCAAAACAAGTAACAAAAAATTGTTGTGTATTTCAGTGTATAGAACCATTGTGCTCCACAGTCCTTCTGTTGCTTGCTGTTAATGGTTCACAAACTCTAAACAGGTCTGTAAACGTTACACAGAGATCAGGTTGACGCAGGCAGCAATCCCAGGAGCATTAAACTGTGAACTCTCATGAACCGGTGATGAAGACATGTCTTTCCCCCTCTCCTTTTCCTCCACTAGGAAATCCCTGGTGGTTTAATGCATGGACAGTATGTTTAATATCCTAAAGAATAGGCCCAGTTATCTCCCTCTTTGATAAACGGTTAGACCTTTAGCCCAAGTGCACAGCAGCAAGCTTGAAAGGAGATGGAGGACTTACTCTGCGGAGAGATTTGAAAAAGCAGGGCTTTGTCGCCGGGAACGGAGGGAGATAATCTTTCTCTGTAGCTGTGAGTTACTCATACCACCCTTCATCTGAAACAGTGAGCATGATCCTGTTAGCAAAGATAATTCTGGGTATTAGCTGGTGGCTGGGGAAGCCTACATTCTTCCATGGTTAGGTGATGAGGTGTTTGTTTTGGATGAGGCAAAAAAAAAACAAGCCTTTAAATGGCTTTTAAAATGAAAGAGCAGAAGCTTCATTTGAGGATAATGTTGCCATGGAGGCGTTTCGCTCTCCTCACGTTGTCGGGATGAAGACAGAGATGACTGACAGCTCATGCAAATCGCACATCACAGGCTCCAAAGGGCCTCCTCTCCCACGACGCCTCTAATCACATAGAGCGATCACGGCACCCACAGGTGCTCCAGCCCCACAACCCCACTTTGATTTGCGCCGATGTGATGACAGATCTTTCCTGGGAATTTCTCCAAACACCCAACAGTTGTCACACTTATACGGCATGAGCCAAAAATGCTTCCAGTATATGTGTACGCAAACGACTGTGAGGCTGCATCTGTGCGTGCGGATTCTCAGAGTGTGAGTCTGTGTGTGAGAAGTCAGAGTGCTGATGTAAGAGTGTCAGGGGACGGCAAACATATCCTTGCCAGTTACACATGTGGCTCACTGAGCAAATTCTCTGCATGGAGGGTGAAACCTCAACATCTGTCGCAGCGGTGCATCAAAAGTCCCCGAGCAGCGTACTCGGTCTCTGGAAGGCCCTCCCAAAAGTGTCCCATGTCATCTGCTCGGTGTGTCTCTCACCTTCTGTCTCCCCTACACGCCTCACCCCTCTGCCTGCACACACTCTCCGACACCCTGCCCCTCTTTTTTTAGCAGCAGGAGAAGTGACATTTATTAATGGCGAATTTATGTGCATGACCGCCCCGAAAACCTGAACCGAGCCTCGACCGTCCCAGGAGAGTGCCCGTCAATTCCTGTAACCATCTGAGCGCCAAGTCTCTGCCTTTCAGGGCCCGTCAGCCCAGTGTGAGATTGCACCGAGTGATTTATAAGATCAAGAGCGTTATCACTTGGGCAGATTTACATTGATATTGATACGGTGTAATGTCTTCATGATCACACTTCTAAAAAACAGGAGGATTTACCCTGCAACACAGATTTTCTGAGAAGCTTGAGTGGCCTGAGCTGTTTATTTTCTCAGCTGAGCGGAGCAGGCGTGTGCAGAGCTCTGTGGGAAGAAAAGACAACAAAAACCAGAGGATACAAAGAGCAATGAGATGAATAATCAGCTATTGGTATTAAAAATTCAAATCATAGCGTAGGTAGAGGTCTTAATCCCAGACAACTCACACACACACACACACACACACACACACTCAGCTGTTAAGAAGACGTCTCTTCTTTAAGACTGTTTATGGTTCGCAGTGAGAATCTGTGGTACATTTACTAATGTTTTATTCATCATACTCACTGGCCAAGACTACAAAATGCAGCTGTAAAGAAATGGTGCGACTTTAATTGCATAGCCCATAGGAGTTGGTCGCCATAGCAACATTCAAGCAGTAGAATGGGAATTTATAGCAAGGACTGCGATTAAGAAAATGTACATCGACCGGCTCCTTTCACCAGACTCGCAAATGCACAGTTACCTGCGCGCATCATGAAGTGAAAGCACATTTCTTCAACGTTATCTCAGCAAAACAGGAAACAAAGCCGATTCAGAGACGCTCCTAAACTCCAGAGTTCAGTTCAAGCCTCCAAAAATCTTAACTCACAGGCAACAAGATTACATAAAAACATGTCATCTCTTTTAGATCAGAGCTCAAACTGGTTCCTGTAACCATATATACACCGCAGGACACACACAGACACACAAAAACACACACAGGCACAACAGAAAGCACCTAGGCACTCAGCCACATTCTGATATGTTTCCATGGCAATCCAGACTGGGATCACATTGCATGCCCCAGCATTTGTTCGGTGCTTACTTGTGTGGTGTTTGTGTTTTTTTATCACTAGTTAACATCTGAAAATAGAAAGTATGGCTTTACGCGGGGGCATTGTGAGTTGAAATGATACACTAGACCAGAAAATATTGCTACAGATTGCACACAGCTGGTGATGAGAATGCATCGCACGGAAGGAGGAGTTCACAAAAAAAAACAAACGGAAGA
Source organism: Thalassoma bifasciatum (assembly GCA_008086565.1). Taxonomy (NCBI): domain Eukaryota; kingdom Metazoa; phylum Chordata; class Actinopteri; order Labriformes; family Labridae; genus Thalassoma; species Thalassoma bifasciatum. Next base: position 271,247 of record RPOG01000231.1, on the reverse strand, counting down.
TGTTTCTCGCCTCTGCAAGATGTTTTATTCTTTTTAGTTTTGGCTCTCTTCTCAAATTAAATTCTAATCTTTGCTTCTCTGTGTTGTTTTTGATTCTGTTCGCAGGTCAGGCAACCAAGAAAACATATGTGAGTTACAACAACCTCAGGATCTGATCTGCTTGAAAAAATAAAAAAAACGGATGCTGTTTGTCCTTTGAATCAATGATTGAAAAGGAAAGGGAGCTCTAAAAGAACAGAAAGAAAAAAGGGGGAGAGCGCAGGCATCCTAGCACCACCCTGCAGTACCTATGCACTCCAGGGCTGTGGATGGCATCCAACCTCCATCCAAGACATGATCCATGAGTCTTGGCAGAGACTAGCACAGCTGTAGGCCAGTGTGGCTGGTTTGGGCCTCAAGAACCCAACCGTAGGTTTTAAACATGTGTTGTGGCCCCTTTTTCTCTCTGACAGAGAACAATTTGCCTGCTAAAAGGGGTCACTGCGAATGAGGACAACCACTAAAAAAGGGAGAAGTCGATCTGCTTTCAAGATATTTTCTTTTGAAATGTCATTAAAGCCATATTCTCTTGGGGTTCCCATTATCTGGTTTCTGTTTTGTATCGTTTCTGAGTGATTTTTCTTCTGTGCCTCTTTTTCTTGCAGTTGATTTAAATACCTTGAACAGCGAGCTCTGCCACATACAGTATTTTGTTTTACTGAAATCAACAGAAATCAGTCCCAGATAAGAGTTATGTAAGAAGTGATGGGCATTGTAAGTATATTTTTTTGTAAATATTTGAGAGTATTTTCATGTTTGGAGTACAAAACTAGATATCCAGTCTTTGTTCAAAATTTGGTTTTGGATGGTAACGAAAAAGCACCACAAAGTGTTCACTTTGCATGTGCCGATGTATGTCTGTTCTATTTGATGTAAACAAAAAAAAAAGAAGAGAAATAAATTCTGAAAATGATATGAGCTTCTGCATCTTTCTGATATTTGTTTTCTGTTTTTTAAGCAGAATTGAACTGGATCAAATGACAGAATATGGCTTTAATCTGCTGTTGAATTATCCCCATGACCTCCCTCTGTATCTGCAAGCATGTTTGTTTTATGGAGTTTCGTACATGGGTAAATTATATGCCTCATTATGGTGTGGGAAGCATTGATATCCGATCAATCATGAAAGTATGTTGTGATGTCTGTCAAGTTATGAACATCTAATAAAATAATTTTGTTATCTTTTATACAACAACACCAGACAGCTTATCATAGTTATTTCTGTGCACATGTGCGACTGTGTTTTTTTGTGTGTGTGAGTGCTTCATGTCCAAAGTGATGTATGAAAAAGTATAATTAATCCCTTCCTTGTTTTGGACTTTTTTTTTACACGCTGATGAAAATGTCATGTGCTTGTCTACTGTCTCACCCCTCTGACAGGGCACATTAGCGTGCTGGCTGAGCAGTGCTGTCATGCAGAGATGAAACCCTGCGCGAGGAGAAGAGACAATGTCCACTGGCTGATTTCTTCACTCACCCTTTACTCCTCCCGTCTCCTTCGTTGTGTGTCTCTCTGTTGCTCCTTTCAGTTCTCACCACCAATCTCCTGCATGAATTATATTACACGTCAGATCAATTTGTCCTGCTGATGGCCGAGCCTTTACAAGCTAACCGCTTTTTATTCCTGCACCTGCCTGCAAGCATAATGTTACTATTTCCAATATTGATCCTTATATAAAACATGAACAGGCCACGCATGAGAGACTTCTGCTCTTTCAACCCGGTAAGCATCCCCCTCCAGGCGGTTACATGGCAAATGATACAGGCGCAAGAAATGCTGATTCCCTCCTTTTCTGCACATGTTCGTGTTTGTGTGTGTGTCATGGGAGACAGACACAGAGAGAAACTGGAGAAAAGGGAGAGAGTGAAATCCTTACCCAAACAGGTTTTCTGTTGTTTCCCCTTCCATTTGTCTGGCATCTCTCTCCGCTCCTGTGGGAACCAGATGGTCTTTACTTCTCATACGAACAGTCTGTCATTTTCTGTTGCACACAGCCAAGAAAAATCCCACTTATGCCCAATTAAGACTAGCCTCTCCCCCACCAAATTAATTGCCTGTGTCAGTGTCTGTGTGCAAGTAATCAGTAGGGGCTGTACGGAGTTTAGATATGCAGCTCAGCAAAAAAGAGAGGACACTGCCTGAGTAATAGCAGTTATGATGCCAAAACTTAAAAGATGTGCTATCTGATATGCAAGAAAAGTAAATGAATCAAAACATTGCCTCTTTGTGCAACTTTGTCCCCTACTTAAAATAGTGTTGAAGGATGGTTTACTCCAGCTCCGAACCCCAGAGGCCCCTACGTAGGGACCCACCTGCTCCGTATGCACCTGTTCTGTAGGCAGCAGTTTCCTGGAAGACACGAGGAGGGAATACATCAAAGGGGAGAGAGCTAATCATGGTGGACTCAAAGCAAGGCACGCTCCAGCAGGAAGGCTTAAATGTTTCAAACTCTACAGACTGTCAGTCACAGGTTATTTAGCGTGCAGCACTTGAAGCTGAATAATAGGTTTTATAGGCTCTAGAAAATATACACACTCGACCCAAAGTGTGAGTTTTTTTTAGCTGTAGGAACTGTCTAGTTACAAACTCGTCAAAGCTGTCCTAAATCTGTGAAAGAATTACATGTCTGTGTGACCCAATTTGGATGACAAGGTGACACCGTTGCTGTATGAAAAGTATATTTCAGAGTGAGCCTCAGTGTGACTTGAAGAAGTCCCAGCATGGAAAAAAAAAATAAACCTCAGGCTTTCTTTCATTGGAGTTTTCATGTCACTTTTGTCCAGCTCTGCCTTTGAAGAAAGCCTTCCTTATCTTGTCAGAACTCCTGATGCGCTCTTTCACAGACAATTTACTGATGCTGGGTCTAGATTAGCTCTGTTTCATGGCTCCTGGGCTCTGGGCTCTCCTATCTCTCCATAAATGTCCAATTATCCAACTCCAGCCAGAGTGAAACCTTATCTGCTTCCCGTCAGTAACCAGCTGAGGCCTGATCTAACATGGGGTGGATAAAGACAATCCTCACTATTCTTATTTGTTCCCCTGCTGCTCCTTGTGCTCAAAACCTCCTTAGGATGTGCTTTGTTGATCAGCATGTTTTTTTTTTTCTCTCAGCTGTAGAGATTTGGGCCAGCCTCTGTTTCCTGCGTATAGTGACACTGAGACTTTATAATTAGTGGTACAGTAAAATGGCCATTGGTTAGACACGAATCATAACAACACAGCTCTGCATAGGCACTAATTATCGTCTGGGAGAAGATCAAAAGTAAATTTTACGAACAGACTGCAGCTGAAATGGTGTTAGTTTTTCTATGAGCAATCCAAGAAACAGATACAAATCTTCTTTTTCCAAGTGGATGAATTAGTTAAGGGTCTGACACGAGTCCACAGACCTGCTTGATGCCTCTCTTAGATAGCTCTGAGTGTGTGTGCGCGTGGATGTTTGTCACAGTGTTATTGCATTTTTAATCAGCAGGAGAGACCAGGCATCATTCTCATCACATTAGTGTCTCCTGGTATGTATTCCTCTCTCCCTCCTCCTCTTCCCTCTCTCGCCGATTTAATTCCTGGGGAGAAGTCGAGTGGGCGGGGAGAGATACATTTGAAATTTGCTCATTTGACAGTCGTTAGAGATATGGATTCTGACAGTACACAATTAGCTAAGTCACCTCCTTTATCTTCACTCATCTCTGGCTGGGGGATTTGGTACATGGTGCCTCGCCTGCTGTCTCCCTCCCTGCCTTCCCCTGCCGACTCTTCGATATCCAAACTTATAATTCCATCTTTCCCAGAGTTAATGATTATTTGAAAATTACATATCTGACTTCATGGATTTAATTGACTGCTGCTGTGTTATTAAGACGGCTGAGTGAGACGAATGCGCTTCAGAATTTGCAGCTGAGTAGGTGCACTAATCTGCTGCTTTCCCCCAATTTCCCCTGTCAGAAAAATGCATTCATGGGGAAAAGAGGTACCGGGTGCTGGCATACATCTCGTAAATACGGTACATGTTTGTTGTGCTTTGGCTGCATGGAAGATTCTTCTCACTTTTATGGGCTTGCATAAAATAAAGTGGAACATTTTTAACACTGAATCACAGCTCAGGTTCAAACAAAAGCCAGTGGCTTCTCTATTTTTTTTTCTATAACCAAGGCAGATCATCTATGGCTTAAACAGGAGTTGACAGAGATAAGTGCTGGCTGGCTGTGAAATTTAACTAGAGAGCTAAGCCCTTGATTTCAAGGAGCACGGCGTAAACAATGCATTTCTACATCCCACACACATTCCTGTTATTTCAAAGGAAAGTAAACGCCTTTAGAGAAGGGAAATACTAAAATGGAAATGAATAGTTAAGGGTTAGCATAAAAACCCCCACATCAAACAAACATGAAATAAAATCGAGAAACCAATAGGTGCAGGGATAAAAATAATCACCCAGCGCACTTGTTTGCTTGTTTGGGAGTAGATTAGCAGAAACAGATGTGTGGCGCTCAGCTTTCACTGAGTCTTTCTTCTTCAAACTGATCCTAATTCAGGCACATAAATCCTCCCCATGACTCCACCTTTAAAAACTTAAAAGCTACAAGTTTTAGCTCTGGGCACAGTGCAGAAAGTGTTCAGTCAAATGATTATAAATCAATGCAAATGTGTGAATTATAGTCTTAGCACACATACTACATCGCTACAGATTGTGTGTCTCATTTTTCAGTTGGCAGTGGAGTGTGGAGCACTCTCCATTTGATTAAACTCTACCCAAAGGCTGCATCAATTATGTATCTTCACAATGGAGTTAATGGACTGCAATAACAGTTGAAGATGACTTGACTAAATTTCCACATGACATGGCAAGAAAAATCTCACTTCAGTAATGTAGCCCTCCTGAACAGCTTGTCAGAAAAATGATAAAACACCTGCTTGGATTCCAGCTTATTGAATAAAACCACATTTTCTTGTGTTAATATTCCTGTAAGACATTTCGCCTCCTGGCACATCTGTTTCCTGAAGGAAGAAAATGCAACACAAATGTTAGAGTACAGACTCAAACATATTGTATCATGAAAGATGAAGCGTATACACTTCCTCTGTGGGGTCTGCGAGTACACTGAATGCATACTTGTGTGTGTGTGTGTGTGTGTGTGTATCTCAGCTCAGCTTGCGGTCTGTCTACCTTGTGATCCAGTTTCTATAATTCTGGTCTCTTGTGTTTTGATCCCATGAGTGGACCCTCGCCGAGAACAGAAGGGGCCTGCCAAGCCCCAACTGCACACTCTCTGACCCATCTGGTCATCAGGCCAGCAGGGAGCAGGCCGGATGCAGAGACCAAAGCTTTGCACAAACATCCTGAGCTAACATGAGACTGGCAGATCACACAATAACTGTAAAAGGTAGAGACTGTGTACAGCCACCACATACTGTGCAGCCCTCATGTTTTATTTTCAGATGCTGTGTGTTGCTTGGACTGCGTATAAGGATAAAAGGGCAAAAAGTCGGCACCTAAACACAAACCGCTGAGATGAACACGCTGTATTGTGCGCTAAGTGACAGTGATCCTGCTGCAACGTTGTCTATAATTTAGAGCAGAAACAACATGTTGCAGCTGGGTTCTTTCAACTCAGGTGGAGGATGCTTCAACACAACATTACAGAGCAGGTACTTTCAACCTGACCTGAGTGCTGCTGTTTCTACACTATACTCAAATGCACAGCCATGTAAATGTTTCTAATAACCTCTCATATGTCAAGTGCTTGCCTGCACTTGGCCCTGCAGCAAGCCCAAGCTTAAAATGCTGCTCACACCATTAACTCCAGTAGGAAGCAGCCTGTACAAGGAAGAATCTGTCATGTTTTTTTCTTCCTAGTTGGTAATGAATCCCTCCTAACTTCCCAGCCCTGCCATTCTGCAAAAAAAAAAGTCCACAGCATCCACAGAAACAGGCTCCTTCCGTGACTGAACACAGGGATTACCATTCCAGCTCTGGAGTGGATCCAATTCATGAGATAAGAAGCAAAATGCAATTAGTCTACACTTTCTAAATCTGTGACTGAATTACAGAGTCTCACAGATGTTATAACTTATCTTACTTTATAATTATGAGTGTGACTTAAGAGCTAACACATGAGGATTGGTTCTTTCCTGATGCAATGTTAGAAAATACAAACATGCATAATGTGCTCATTGATTCAGATGCAGTGTTAGGGCAACTCTACAGAAAGGTAATGAATTTGAATAAATTTAACTATTCTATAATTGGCTCTTGTTACCAATACATGTGGTATTTTATGAATGATAATTGCAGTTTTGAATGTTGTTTACTGCAGCTTAGGGCTGTTTCTTATTTGTCAACAGACTATATTGTGATTTCATGCAAATGCTTTTAATCTATGTCTTTGCCATAGTGTGATGCTACTGCCATCTACTGATTCTGCAGGGGTTTCATCATCTATTTCCTCCTCAAAAACAGTACAGCATTTTCACCCCCTGTCTTAAAATGTAGCATGTGAACAACTGAGTACCGATTATGACAAATTGTACTCGTGATTTGGCTTCACATTCAGCGCCCAAGGGAAGCGTGCACACGCCGAGCTTACAAAAGAGCAGATTAACCTACCTCTTTCATTCACAAGATGGCACTGCAGTCATTGTTGGAGGGAGGGGAAGCTGCAGAATGACAGGAGGTGAACACTCCAATTCACAACACGGCCAAAAGCTGTGAAAGAAATCATGCAAATGCTGAAAGCTTCAATTTGTTTTTGTTGCAAAGGCAGACAATTCGTTGAGCAACGTTGATCCCCACTGTACTTAACCTAACCCATGTTTAATAAACATAATTACAAAGTAATCTTACTTGCCTTTTGGGGATCAGTACTGCCAGACTGGGCTGGTTCCCGCCCAATTGGGCTTCTTTTGAACATGTTGGGCTGGTTGAGAAAATGTGGGCTCCATTTCACAATATTATTTTTAGAAAAAACTCTTGAGGAAATATTGACAAAATGGTTGACAAAAGAAATTACACATTTCAATAGACAGTTGTGTCCTTTCACTTCTATTAGTGCATTTATACTGAGAAGGAAGTGAACCTGTCAAACATGACACCATGAATTAGTGACTGTCTGTTTAGTGCTCGTGACCTCTTCTTTACTATGCATGTAATAGTTTTACAGTTTTAACATGAGTTCCTGGATAAGTTGTGATCTGAGCTGGTTTTTATTGAAGTGGGTGGATTTTACGTTGTGTTTGGGCTGGAAACTGTCAGTCAGATCTGGCAACCCTGTTCATGAACAGCGTTCTCAAAACATCACCAAGTGCAAAGCTAACAGAGCCATTTTGAAAATTCATAACTCATCAACAAATTGACAACCAACATCAAATAATGCTAATGTAGGACTTCACACGCTGCTACCCATCACATTTGAATTCACTTCTCCAACTATATGGTAACACTTGGGTTTATTTATCAATGTATTTATTTCACTTTTTAAATAATTTCTGAAATACAAAATGCTTTCTCCCAAGATACTTTAAAAAACTTTATTGCTGATGAGGTAGTTCTACTTAAGCTCCTCTCTGGCCAGTTGATTTGCTATCACAAGGCAGTTTGAACAGAAACTATATGAACAGGGTTTTCAGATCTGACTGATAACCCCCTCTCCCTGCTGAAAACCAGCCCAAATCTGCACAAAATAATCAAAAAAGTAAGACAAACAGCAACAGGAGTGCTCCAACATAATCAAGTCATCAACTGCATTGATATACGTGACAAGCGACATACCAGCAATCCTCCCTTCACAGAGTTTTTGGCCGTCTTTGACATGTTTAGACCAGAACCAGCACCCATTGGTACTGCATAAGACTTGACACTTGGCAACACAACAAGACCAAAGTTATTTTATGTATTGTGGCACCATGTACTTTTAAGTTGTGTTCAAATTTCTTCTTTACAATACTTGCAAGGTGCTTTGAAGTCATCCCTTGGCATTCTGAGAGTTTAGTTCTGGGTCAGTCTCCTATTCCTTTTTCTCTTTCCCTCACTTTGGTACAACACTGTTTCTAAAAGTCCAGTCTGAGCTTGAGAGAAAAAACCTTCAAGCAAAACACTTGAGTATAGCTTCGCTGAACTCTTGATTGGCTGTGATCAATACAATTGCACAGTAAAGCTTGATTAACCAATGATGGTCACTGATTAATGATGTCAAGTTGAACAGATCCTCTACACTTAAAAATAAATGAACTCACGACATGAGCACAAGGACACAATAGTTCATTTGAATTAGTAATTTCTTGCTTTTTTGCCACATAATGGCAGTATTTTGGGAAATATTTTCGCTAGAATATTTCCTAAAAAACTGCCAAATGTTGTCAAAAGAAGCCCAATATTCATGACATCTAGGAGTCACTCATGATATGGGAAGCAGATAGAGAATATTTGTACTGTAAGGGCACATTTAGTGTGAACCAATGTGACATAAACTACTAAGCTAACTACTTAATGAACGACCTGTATAAATATGAAATACATACTCCCCTTTCCTCCCCCTTAATCATTATGTTTCCTTTTTTATGGCTATGCTTTAATGGGAAACAGAGTGCCACTTGTCTTGGGCGTTGGGCATCTAATGAGGCCTATAACAGTGTTGTCTATACCATGAGGTGCTGCCCACTATCATACCCTAACTAATATTTTCATCGCTAAATAGCAAATCAGCTCTCGCCTCCTTGAGCACTCAGTTGCATACTAAGACTGATTATTAAGTTGTTGTTTTCTTTTCGTTAACAAGAGAGAAGTTTGTGTCAATGATACGGCACAGCAGAAATAATTACCCTCCTGTCTGCAATGAGAGCCTGGCCTGGCATGGCTGCAGGCCTAATTAGAATTTGTTATGACCCCAGGAATTATAAACATGCTTCCAAAACACCCGTTTTGATTTGTGTTTCTGTCAGCGTCTGAACTAACAAAGGTACAGCAGGTGTTTTATACCCACTGAATGTGGTTAGGTAAAAGACTGTGCTGTAGTTTCAAGCTATTAGAAAGAAAAGTAGTTGTATTCATCCATATTTTCTCCTGTTTCTTCTCTCAGGGATCAGGTTATACAACAGATGAGAGCAGCAGCTTTGTGTGCAGAGCTAAAACGCATCCACAACAGCCGCTATTAAGTGAAGTGCATCAGACCCATCAACAACTGAAAGGTCAGTTCTTCCTATAGGTTTTTGTGAGGTCATACATTTTTCATCACATACATTAACTTTAATCCCCAATGTTTTATTAATGAGTGCTGAGGGAGGTTGATGAAATGAGAGATTGGCAGGGCATTAAATAGCCTCAACTCCACATTTTGATACACACTCATTACTTCCTACTTGGTGCTGATCGATCAGCTCAACTCAAGCTACTCAACTTTTTCTGCCGCAGGTAGTTCAGAAACTATGCAGAGTGTACACAGAAAAAAACTTTACATAATCACCTAAAATACAAATTATCAACAAAGTGAGGTGAGATATTTTGTTTCTGAAACCTGTTTAAAGCTTAGAGTCGCTCACCTAAAGTCAAAGCAACAGTCACCATAGCAGTCTTGCTAATATTGATGCAGAATATTGAGCCTTCTACCAAATTAAAGTTGCCATCAGTTGCCTGACTTTCAAAATCAGGGGATGTGACTCTCGCCTGTCATTGGTCAGGAACTCGAGTTGTGTGCACCGAGAATAGAATATCATCCTACAGCCACATAGTGAGAGGCTCAAGGTGTCAAACAGAGACAGACGGAGGCGATCATTCCTGCAGCTGTGGGAGGAACTGGCTGACAACTACATTTTTTAGAATAATAGAATGTAGGCATGGGAAAACTAAATATTCAGTTTCCATTGAAAGTCATAAAATGTCTTGTGGTACCAAAGCAAGTCTTACATTTTAGGGTCTGGATTATCAGTTGTATAATCAAAACAACTTTGACTTCACAGTGTTGTTTATTAGGTTCTTTTTCTTCTCATGGATGTCAATTTCTTGTTTACATTATTTAAAACTTCTGTAACAAATGTTTGTGCGCTCCTTTGGACAAAAAAAATCAATGCTCCTATTGTTCTTAACATGCTTAAGCAGTGTACTCTGACAAAAAAGGAAAAAAAAAACCACTCCCATTGCTAACTTCTGACAGTTCAATGTCGTGAGACAAATGTGAATAAGAATGTTTACTCAGATGCTTGGCCAACTTTCCCTGGCAACTGTTTCAGACAAAGAATGAGAAAACAACTTGGTAATTTTTTGCTCATGGTTTTGTTTGTTTGTTTGACTCATCAGAAGACATAAGTATTCATTTCCTTCTGATTCATAAGAGGCTATCAACTCCACAAAAGAGCATTGAAGATGATTCCTTTTGAATGATTTGTTTTACTTTGTTGTATAGCACAGTTGTACAGTGGTTGCACTTGCCAGTAAAAGCTGTATTCAGCCACTCGATTTCAGCCTACGGTCTGAAAATATGAGACACTGCGGAAGTGATAAAATCTACTGATGAATTGGATCCAAGAGTGACAGAAGTCACACACACACCAAGCCAAAAAAAAGCAGTTTTCAGTGCTGATATCAATATGTTTACAACCTGAAACAAATAATGATTCCCATATGAAGCTCTAATTTCGCACGTACTGTAGAGGGTCAAATTTTTCCTAACTCAGCAGCTTAGAAGACATTAGGATCACGAGCGCGACCAATCAGAGGCATAGCTCAGCTCACATGACTGCCGGGAGCCCAATAGCTGTCAGAGTGGAGACATCACTTGTCCCTTTTCCAATATGGCTGGTCGGCCGTTTTGCTTCAAAACTCCATCTCAGAAATAGAGAGGTGACATCGCAGAGACTACATCAAAGTATTCAGTCTTTGGTTGGAGCAAAGCAGATGATGCTAGTCTGAAAAAATGTCTGTACCGGGTCAAAAACCAATGGTTGGCTAACTGAGTTACGATTTAAGATGATTTCTAATTTGAATTACAACTTGCCATGTGGTTATTTAATTTATGTCAAAATAAATTTGACAAGTTTAATGATAGCAAATCAAAATTAACATGACAGTGAAGGCAAGGAAAAAAGTTTAACAGCCACACTTTTTTGTCTGCTGTTTTTTATGACATTTAAATTTAAAAGATGACTTTTTCACAATACGCCCCAAAAGATGTTGTAGGACTAACTGGTAACGAATCAAAATGTTTCCCAGTGTTCTGTAATAAAAATGTACATTTGTGAGAAAGCAGCAGGGGTGTGCAGCGTGTTACCAACCAGTGAAGCAGTTTTGACCTCTCCTGAAGAAGCCATTATTACATAACCTCTATACTAAAAAAGTTGGAGAGCAGACTTAGTCATTGTTATTGATATTTTCTTGCAGAGATGTAGGAGCACAGAGCCCAAAAAAGAAAAACTACCCACCTAAATGCCACAGAAAGGGAGTGCTTCTCTTAAAATAATCACGTTCTCTCACAGGCAAGCTGCTGCGTATTATGTTTATAATAGAGAGCGTGCAGCTGGGGAATGGGACAATATACCATAAAGCAAGGCCACAGGTCTGAGCTTTAATTTGTGTAGTCCCTTATAGCTGACAGAATAATTTTGAAAACGACATTTAGGTACCGTATAATGCAAAGTAATCTTCTAATGACAAGAAATGCAAACCCTCACGTAAACCTGTTTGCTCTTACTTTACCTCCTGTAATGGATCCTACTGCTGTGTGCGTCTCTGTGGAAATGTAACACACCCCTGAGTATTACACATTAAATTTACTGCATGTATTTGTAAGCACAACTTTGTCCACACCTTTAGAAACACAGCTCTCTTCCTGTCAAACAAAAAGGGGCTAAACACCATTTTTGAGGCTTTACAAATAGTATTACATTTTATTAATATATTTTCATAAAACAAGTTTAAGACTGTATCAAAAACTCAGTAAAAACATTAGATTTTTAACCATTTTTTCTTATGGTGATATCAGATATGAAATGTACATAATTCACATGTAGTGGTTCCCCCATCATATTGAGATAATGCATTATTTTTTTGTGATGGGCAGGTAAACGTTCTTTTGTACCCTCACAAACTATAAAGTCTTTTTTCTCATGATTGTGATCATAAATCTAGACATACAATTAAAAAATAAAAGTATTTCCCACTCTGGCCCTCCATTTTCCCCGACTAGGTTTACTGACAAAACACTAACATTATGGAGTTGTTTAATTTCACAGGCACACAATTATGTACATCCCCATGACCCCATGCCTCACCTGAACTGACAACAGGCAGTGCACTAAACATAACAGTGCATCACCTAGAGGCAGAGCAGTGATAATACAGTACTCTAAGCCCACCCACCCCTCATACTATCATAACCGATCTAAAATAAGACAGTGGATCCACCAATTTTCACTCTGCTGTGATCCACAGCATTCCATAGGCCCCAACATAGTTGTTGTAGCAACCCCACAAGGATTTGCCTTGTAACCACAGACATCACCTTGGCAACAGCAAATACCATCCATCTCACAGGCAGGTTCAGTGGCACACACGTAAAAAAAAAAAATCAATCATTATTTGTTTGTAACTTAATGAGGCTACATCAACAACAGACGTCATCAGTGTAAAGTCCTTTGTGATCAAGTACCAGAGAAATCTCAGTCATGTGGTGAGTTCAAGGATACAAAAAGACTTTTCTTCTCCTTATTGGACTACCACTTACTGCTTTCAATCCTGCGCAAGACACATAGTGCAAGGTTTAACAAGAATTTGCATAAGTGCAAGGATTGCATGTTATTGTCGAGAGGGAGCAAAGCATAAAAGGGAACAGGGAGAGATCAAAGTTGACTAAACAAACAGATTTTTGTGTAAATAAAGTTTTTCATGCTTTCAGTTTGGCATTTTGTAATTCATTCCCCTCTAGAAATAACAGGTGCAAAATCTTAGTAAACCTAGCCGAAGGACAGATCAGAGTGATATAGAACTCATAAAGATTAACATTGTGAGGAAGAGCCTCAAGTCTGTTGTCATGGTGACATCTGCTCAAAGGCCCTGTGGGCTTCAGTCTTTACTGCTTCTTTATTATTTTCTATACAATAGAAATAGTGCGTCATTGAAGGTAAAATTGACTCTTCTTGGCTAAAACAGACAGAAAAGAATATGCAAGAAGTCAAAGTAGATCTGATGGAGGAAAAAACAAAATCAGAAGGGCAGGAATTATAAACTGTTCCCATCCATTTGCCCTGTGCCAGTAGTAGAATCGTACGATACAGTGTCTTATCCATGATAGTCAAATATATGGGTATGGTTGCCTGCTCCTCTACTAAGTCAAAGCCAGTTCATTGAAGACATGTAAAATTACTCCTGTAGTAGTTTTTGACAAGCATATCCCTACGTTGCACCTTCTTTCCAAACTGAAAGCTCTGGTGTGCGTTAGGGAGGCACGTAGGGGGGTGGAGACCTGTATGAGGTCATGTTCTTGGGACGAGATCCTTTGCCTTCAATGGGGACAGTAAATGGTGGCGGGGGCTGGTAAGGAGGGGCGTTCGGGTCGTCATCTTGGTAAACAGAATACTCCTCGAGCAGATCCTGGTTCAGCAGGGTGCTGTGGGGACCAGCCATGTTAGGGTACTCTGGAGGGGGGAGGGGGGGCTTTTCCTCCTGAAGGATTAGGGGAATGCTGGAGGATGGGGGTGACTTGGAATCATCCAACTCATCCGCAAAGATTATTGGGACTCCTTTCTTGATGAAAGTCGCTTGCTCCTCTATGGTCATCTTCCCTTTGCGCTTCTTGCGGTAGCAGACCATGGCGATGATCCCTGCGATGAGAAGCAGCGCTGCGACTACTACAGCTGGAATGACAGTGTGGAGGTAAACATCATCGGTGCTCCTGCGGCCTGTCCCAGGTGAGGGTGTGGCTGTAGGTAGCACAGGCATCGGCACCTCTCCTGGTGGGACGAATGTATAGCTCTGACATTTATTGGTGCCACGAACTGAGATGTTAATTGGTTTGAATTCAGGCTCCATGGCTTTGATGAAAGCCAGTTTCGGGGTCCCTTGTGGATCAGCGATTTTATTGCTGAGAACAGTGATCTGCTCCTTTGGACAAGGGCTCTGCTGCAGACTGTTGTTGGTCCATTCCACCACGATTGAGCCACTGGTGATGCTCCTCAGCGTGACTGTGCTGCTGTTGCGATCACCGAGTGCATAAGCCAACTTTTTGGTCAGAAGAATCTTCTTGTGGACATCATTGCTTAGACTTCTTGGGTCACCGTGAAAACGAGCGGCAAACACGACAGAGGGTTTGTCGTTAGAGGACCAACGGTTCACTTGAACTTCAAACGCATCCATAATGCTCCTCCCGCCCTTGTCAGTAGCAAGCATGAAATACTCATGTTTGCCCTCGTGCTGCTCTTCTGGCAGGCCGTACAAAAGCTGGATTGTGCTGTTGAACTGGATCCAAGATGTTTCACTCACTGCTTCTTTTGGAGTCTTCTTCAGAGTCAAACGCAGCTTATCTGTGGTTCCATCCTCCCGGTCAAAGAACGTATCAGGAGGAATTTTAACCTCAAAGTAGGTACCAACCCAGGCATTCACCTGATCAATAGGGTTGCGGATATCTGGGGTTGTATTTGAGTCAGGAGTCATCGCAAGAGTGGTGGTGCGCCTGGGCGGTTTGGGTGTGGTGGACTTCGGCTCCCGGGGAGCTGGGGTTGAGGATTTGGTCCTCTTGGGTTTCTTTGTGGCTGAAGGTTTGGGTCTTTTGGTGGTGCTCGGTGGTGTTGGCAAAGCAGTGGCTTCCACAAATGTGGGCCGGGTCATGGTTGGTTGAATCGGGATGGTGCTTGTGGTTCCCAGCACTCTTGTTGGTTGAGGAGGTCCAAAAGCCGGAGTGTGTGCTATCTGATCTCTGACTCTCATAGTGGGCTTCACGGGGAGAGGCAAGGGACCTCGAACAGGTGGAGCAGAGTTGTCAGTTGCCGGGGCAATAGAGGGTGATGTTGGTGTAGGAACAACACGTACCGGGGGTTCTGGGTGAGTGGTTGGAGGGAGCAGGGTGGGCACTGGTGTAGGGGTGTTGTACAATTGGCGTCTGACACGTTTCACTCCGTGTGGTTTTTTGTTCACTATGTGCCAGCCAACCACTGGATATCCAAGCCTGGCCGACATGGTCCCATCTTTTGCGAAGGACTGAACGCTATTAATGTCAGGAATACTGCCCTGGTCAAGTGCACACCCGAGTTTCCAAGACAGCAAGGCCCCGTTCTCAACCACCTTCTTGGCATTCCCTGGTCCAGCCATGAAAGCAGACATGTCAAATAAGCGGTTGTTGACGACCGGGACCACTCTCATGTGCTCAAGGGGCACATGTGAGAACTTTCTCATAATGCCAAGTAAGTTGACCCTCTGCTCAGCAGCCATCTTTGTCAAGTCGGCATCCAAGATGACAGTGAGGACAGTGACAGGCTCCTCAGCGCCACAGGTGAAGGGTTGGACGCCGCTGATATCAGACTGTAGAGTGAGCAGGGCTGGTTCGGTGTCTGCGCGTTCTTCTGGGTACACTTCGATGGAGAAGACTGTGCTGGGAAACACTTGGCTGCTGCTTGTCTTCTCACTTATCTCTTCTCCAGACACCATGATATGATACACACCTTTGTCCTGCTCCAGGGCCATGCCTCTTAGAGTGCAACTTTCCTTGTCCCAATATAGCCAGGAGGGTAAAGTGTCCTTTCCCATTTCTTTGAGCTGTGGAAGACAGAGAAAAAAAATAGTGAATCATAGGAATAAAAGCTAAGAGTATATACAGAAAAATGTGTTTTCCTAAACTAATATTCAAGATTATTATTCTATAGTTAGAATGAGAGGCTTAGTTGAGTCATGACATGCAACAGAGAAAACCAAATTACTGCTGGCAAATGTTAAATTGAAGATATGAAATGTTTGGTTATAACTGATGAATCACAGTTTGCAGTTCTGCATTTCACATGGACTGAGCTCCCAGAGAGAGAGGATCGTGGAAAAACGTGCAAAAAAAGGAGGAAAGCAAACCATTCAAATATCCAGAGAAAAGCACAAATGCTTTCAATATCAATCCAACCACCAACCCCCTCCATTTTCCATTCAGCTTATCAAATCTCTCCAAATGTGAACAGGAAGCAGAGTGAGCTTGTATTCATGATAACTCCGTGAGTCATCACTATTCATTTCGACTTATTACGGTATGACAGGATATCATTCGGCATCACCACTCGGGCCAATAATAATCTCATCTCATTCATAAGTCAGACTGGAACAAATTGCACCACAGTCAGCTTCAATCAGCAGTTATACAGTGATCAAAAGTGAAGGATAAATACTATGTATTATGTATTTCCACTGTGGCCAAATCTAGTCCCCTCAAGAGACATAACTTTGAAAAAAAAAAAGATGTAGGCTACTGAATAAATCCTCAGTGTCTGTATTTCACTCCCTTACTCCACTACAACCCAACTACAGATTAATAAAATAGTTGTAAAGTGTCCGTATTTTTGGATGTACTTATTTCTAAGTGCTGTATAAATTTCTATTAAAAACTATTGTGAAACCCTCTGAGCTTACAGGTTTAACTGTATTATGATAAGGTGAGTACATACTAGATACATCAATGTAAGCATTGGTTTTTGGCTTTTGAGTTTAGTCCATTCAATAGCTCAAATAGCTCAAAAAAGTTAAAAAGCAGTCAGTTGTCCTTATGAACAACTAGAAAATTAACATCATACTTTCCACTTTGTCAATATGACTCACTATTCCTTCTCACATGAAGGAACCTGCTGTCCTCATTAATTTGTTACAATGATTTTTTAAATTTCACCTGTTTTATGTCTTTCATGGGATAGCAGGGGACAGTTAATAGAGTAGGAAATGCAGCGAGAGTGGAGGGTGACATGTGAGTAAGAGGCCACAGGCTGGATTTGAACCCGGGCCACCCACACGAGGGCAAACCTCATGGAGCGTGACCTGGACCACGAGGCCATCTGCGCTCCAATTTGTTGAATAATTTAGTTGAAATAACCATAATTGTGTTATAAGGATGCCAAATAATCACCCCATATGCTAAACTTCCAATTTATCTCAACATTTACATTTTCACTTACATGGACATTACAGGTGACATTTGTAGATCCTGCAGGAACCTTTAACTGGAACACCTGGCCCACTATCGCGGAGGAGTCAGGGATTCCAGTGTGTACTCCTCCGCTTTTTACAGGGGAATCAGGGAAAGCTGAAGGCGGGCCTTCACCAACTGAGGTTGCTGCAGCCTGCAGCTCTGAGAGCACGGCGGACTTCATAGAAGCCTCTAGTTCCACAGGTATCATCTCCACCATTGTCTCTTGCTGCTCTGGCACAGAACCCTGGACTACAGTCACCAGAAGGCCTAATACCAGGAGGATAGTCCTGCTCGAAAGTAGCCTGCTCCTTCCAGCATCGCCGCAACTCATGTCTTTCCTTTTATAGTGCATAGCAATCGGCCTTAGGGCTGCCCAACAGATGTCTGTGAACAACTTAGCAGGCCACATGCACTGAGGCCAGTCCGATGATATGCTTCTTTTTCCGACTCTCTAGTTTTTGGCTGTGCTCACGGATGCGGTGATTTCTCTTTGTTTTCTTCTGTGATCCATGAAGGGGTCTTTGGCAACCTGTTAGACTGCCATGTCAGCCAGCTCTGTGAGAAAACAAACAAACACAAACGTGAGAATGACATTTGGGGGGAAAAAAACATCAGCTCAAACATGCAAGGAGTATTTTGAGAAGCTGTGCCCCATCCTAACACCACGATTAATGTGCACTTATTGACTGGAAGGAGCTGCATGTTTAGTAGGAGGCTCAACTGCAACCAGGGCAGTGAACAATATGCACATGGTCTTTCTTTTCCCCTGTCACTATCATATTTACACTCTATTTTTAACCACCTGTCATAGAACTAGCAGCTGGATAGTACAGGGCAGAAAACACACCCACTTCCTGCTACAAGGTATTGTTTGAGCTGCCAGTGAAGGAAGTGGTTGTGTTTTGCAAAAGAGAAAGACACGACTGGAACTAAAGTGCAAAACAGGGACAGTAGAAGTTAACTTCACTTCATGTTTTAAGTATCTTATCTAAAATGTGTGATAGACAACTGTAGCTAATTCCACTTAATGATTTCCTTTGCATAACTGATAAAAATGTTTTATTCTAGGCCTCAGTCAATGCCACAACTTAAACCAGTAAAATTATCACATAATCTGTCATGAAAGATATAGATATTGATCAATCACGTTTCTTGCATTTGCTTCAGCCCTGATAGAGGGCTTTGTTTTAAAATCTGTAGAGACTGACGATGATGTTGTGTTTTTATCGTAATTTACTGTTAAATGCAGATTAAAATACAGGCTTGTGAGTACCTTAATTCCCATTAACACATGTAAGCGATAAAGTATGGGAATTTAAGATGTCACAACAAGTCAAAAATCGCTATTATCAAATGCCTACTGACAAATACTTTTAACAAAGTTGATGGTTTTTAAATCAAATAGAGTTTTCCACTTTCTATCAAGTTTATATTGGTTTGAAAGTCATAAACATTATTATCAAAAGGCCACGCTGATCTCCCACTGATCCTCGCTTCTCTGTCATGGCATTTTCAGCTATAGCGATGCTCATGAGATGCACGAGTGTCAAAGGTTGTTTGTCTTGGTTGTAAGTTTTAATTAGGTGCCCTGGGGGTTGGAATAAAAGTCTCCATTGTGCTGACCCAGCCAACCCCAATCCTGTAGCACTCAGAAACGGGCAGAGGAGGGTCATCCGATTGCCTGGAATCCTAATGCCTGACTGGCACAAAACCGTGACGTCAACCTATACGCTCGAACACACTCTGCTTTAAAGCGAGTACAACTTTTACAGAGGGCATCTCCGTAAATCTCTCCCAGTTCAAAATCTTTGATGTGAAATAATCAAGTTTACACAAAGTACATCTTTCTAAAAATGTCATTCTCTGTTTGATCCATGCTGCATATTATAAACAGCCACTTTAACAGATCGATGTGATGGAAATCTGGATAGAGCCAACACAACTGCTTCTATTTTGAAATATGCTTCTACCCTCCTATAAGCAGGAACAGATGCACTACCTCATCTTAAATAAGCTGTAAATTAATTGTGTTTAATGTGTGGTGGTCATTAGTGAGCCCAATCATGCATGGTCTCCAGTGATAATGCTAATAATGTACAAGGTAAGTAAGAAAGTCAGGCTTCAGATGATTGGTTTTCTTTGTTATTTGTTGTTAAAACCCTTCAAAATCTATCAAAAAGTGTTCTGATATATTTCATTTTAGCTAACAATATCACAGTTGTACCAAAAATCCCTTTATTGTAACTGATGTGCAAGTATATCGTTAGTACTGTTCCAGTGAGAAATGACTTTGACTGCATTTAGAAGAAAAGATCCAAAACCATAACAATTATGTTTATTTTAAGTTCCAAGGTTTTTTTTTTAATCTTTCCAACACATTTAATCAGCTTATTTGCAATTCATGTAGTCCAAAGGTGGCATATTAAACAGTTGAGTGACTGTATTTTCTTTGCTGAATGGAGCAGAGAGTTTTTCAATAGGAAACATTGTTCTCGGTGGGAGTAATCAAAATCTCTGTGGGAATCGGATGAAATGGTCAGGAATCCCTTTTGTTCTGCACAGACCTCTGACACACAGATCAGCTGATGTCAGAATTGTAGACAACGGAAACTCAGACCCTTCAAAAGCCTTAAAACATGAGGAGATTACAATTGTATGGAATGTGTAAAAATAGATTTCCCTTAAACAACTCACTTTCTGCTTTCTTTCCAAAATCCAAAATTAATATTAAAGACAGCCACTCAAAGTTTCTGAGGATTCAAGCACAGTGCCATCCTTCACTCCCTTTTCCAATAACTGCCCACATTATTCTGATCTGATCATGTAATTACCAGGAGCAAGAATCTCAAGTGGTGAAGAGCTGAGCCAGCTCCGAGAAGACGGGCCAACCCACTTCTTTTGCAATTTGTACGATTTCATCACTAGACAAACTCTTGTATACCAGAGGCAGTTGGGTATTTGTTTGCTGTGAAAATCATTGTGTCAGTAGATCATCTACTGGTTGTAGTAATAAAACTTGTGGGCTAATATATACAAGACAAAACAACTCAAGTCATGTTGTATATTCTATGGATTGTATTTTCAGAGTTAATTAGGACTGTCCATTGCTTTTGAGCTGGACAGTAATTTGCTGCTGGCAGGAATGGATCGCTGTTTGACCATAAATAGTAACCCGGTGAGGTACAGTGGGAGTCAGTGGAACGTATAAAAACCAAACAGCTCATGCCTCAGTCCATCCTGGGGCATGCCCAGACAGTTTTGACTGTGGGGGCCCATCTGGGTCTGGGTATGTGAGTTTGCACACACCAAATAGTGGTAAACCCCCTCTCCAGCTACTGTACTTCTGTAAATGCTTTTTTCCCCTGTAAAAGGAGTAATGAGATAAATTTTCCAGTCATGTTTCTTTGAAGACGTGGAATTACAATGCTTGCCTGAAATCATAATAATGATTCAACCATGTGAGATTTATCTCCAATAAGATGGATGAGCTAGCTGTGCTAACCCAGCACAAGAGAGAATACAGAGGAGCATCATCTTGTTCACAAAGACAGGGCTAACTGAGCTAATACTGGACACAACACTATGTTGGAGGGATTTCACATGTTGTGGGTGGACAGGACAAAGGAGAGCGAGACCAAACAGACTGGTGAAGAAGGCCAGCCCTGTCCTGTGCTGCCCTCTGGACCCTGTGGAGGTGGTGGTTGACAGGAGAATTATGGTCAAGCTGTCGCCTCTGATGAACATTTTTTCTAGGTTACACTTGTTTTATTCTATTCCTATGTTCTTATTAGAATTTTAGCAATATACACTCTCTTTTTCAGGGCTGTAACTCTGTGAATTGCCCCATTGTGGGACGAAGAAAGGACTACATGATTTATTGTATCTTGGAGTTGCAACCACAAGGAAAATGCAAAGTGAAAGCAAGAACAAAAAGTGGCATCTGGCATACTATTTGGGGCTGAGTGGAGTATACCAGTTCTCCAGTGGCATATTCCAGTTTTCAAATTGGCATATTAGTTCCATTAGTAGGTATGCCAGGAGCAAAATGGAATGTAACAACAAAAAAAAACTGGCATACAAGGAAAAAATGGGACATACCACCAGATGAAAAACTAGCATATTGGGAAAAAATATTATAAACCACTGTGGTTAGGTGGTTTATACCTCCAAGTGGTATGCCAGATGCCACTTCATGTTCTCGGCGTTGCTGAAAATGCTGCCCAAATACAAACTAATCTACTAAATCCAGAATACTCAATTGTAACACAAATCCTACACTACACAGTAGCCAATCAGCTTAAGATTTCAAAATAGCACCTGAGCTGGCCAATCAGATTTCAAGAGAGAGACAGTGCAACCCCTGGCCAACCCCAGACATGTCTTTGAATCAAGCTGCATGTTAAACTAGACGTACATGAAAAAGCTCTGCTGGTTTTTTAATCTAGTTAACCAAACATTTCATCACTTAACCACCAAGAGATTTTTCATTGAAGTTTGTCACTTTATTTATGTTACACCAGCTGAACGGTTCAAGTATTTATCATGTTAAGATAAAATAACAAAAAGAGGGAGAATATAGCAGCCAATTGTAAGTTGTACAAAGAAAAATATTTAGTTTTCTATTCCAAAGTAATGACCTTTACACATTTCAAAGCAAATAAAAACTTCATAGGCGTTTCAGATGCTGTTTGAATTAAATAACGTTTCAAGAAGTGCTGTGTGCTTTACAGATGCAAACAACATTTTTTCTATCTTTTCAAAAGGATCAGGTAAAACTAGTCAACAATTTAGGAAGTAACAGTGACTGGGTTTAACCATTTAAGTAGTTGTAAAACTTCAGACTGACAGATTCACTTCTGTTGTTTGACAAACTGTTTACGCTTGATCATGGATAAAGATATAATGAACGTTATTACATTCATGCTATTGAAACACTTTGACTGCCCAGCCCTCAGGCAAAGTATTCACTAGCCTAACCCATTAACCAGGTTGAGACATGTCCCTTGTCTGGTATCTTTAGTCATTGAGTCAGTCCAGTGGGAATTTGTCTCCACGCCCCTTTCTTTTCACACAGCCCTCCTCTGTCTTTGAAGATCCCAGACAAAAACAAAACGAAACAAAAAACCTACCCTAACCCCAAACACAGACATGTGAAATAACCCAAAGGCTAACTCTTGAACAGCATGCTGTGTCTCGTACGAGCGTATGGACACCAAATACAGCTCGACTGATCTATCGATGTTTATCTAAATGTAAAATACAAGCATTAACATGAAAATAGGTTTTCTCTATAAGCTTAATTTAATTCAGAGGGGGACTACACCTCACCTCCAGGCTGTTACCACACATGTTGAAAAAGCGCTACATCTAAGCATCAAAGTACACTCTCCATAATGTGACCCAGATTCTATCATGTTATCATTTCAGTGTGTTATTCAAAATCCAATTAAAAAACAGCTCATTAAAGATATGAAACGTTTTAATAAGTCAATTTGCACTGTTCTGCAACAAAACAATTGTGAAAATTAACCATGTGCATAATAAAATGTATTTCACAGGAGTGGACTGAGAAGTAGTAATGAGGATTTGTCATTTGAGAAAAGAAGTAAACATTTAATGTATGTCTAAAAAAAAACAAAGTGTTGAAGCTGCTGTACCTCTCATGTAGAGGATTGACCCCCAAACTTAAGGTAAAAGAAGTAATTTGTGTGGCATCTTTAATCACAGGACTGTTGCCTATAATGGGGTCTAAAAATAGAGCAAACATTTGCACCATCAGTAAAAACAATAATTTAACATTGCTGATGGTAGGGATAATTGAGCCTAATTGTTGTTATCACCATCATTTCGCACACATGCAGTTTTGCAACCTTCCTGCTCATGCAGAGATGTGACTTTAGTTGTAGAGTTGTAGAGTTGTATAACAAAGGCTATAGAAATGTTTTATTTGGGGGTTTGACTATAACACAAGTTGTTTGTTCCCCTCAAAACACTTATTAAAACCTGACTGTTTTTATCACAGCCTGATTTTATATTATGTGGTAAACAGTACGATGACACAGGCCTGAGTGTAGGGAATTGCTGCCCATTTCACACTGCACGACTTGGGGGGCACCAAACACGTTTACAACCATGGTATCCACACTGTCTGCAGTTCGACAGTAGTTAAAACTTGAAAACCATCAAAAATAATTAGGGCTCTGATGCACAGTGGCACTCATGGCCAATTGAATTGACGTACCACATCCAGCAGCCTCCAGATAGTTCATGAGCTGAATAACAAACATATCCACAAGACAAGCTTGCTTTGCAATTGGATGTTTCCCTTGTGTTTCCCTCTTACACTGTTCGACAAAGTAATGAAATATGCAGTGAGATAACAATAATAGAAAACAGCCTTGGCTGAGTTAAAGTCTCGCCTGACATCATGACCTGACAGCAGTTCGTTTAATGGTACAGGAAAACTTATGCAGCCTGTCTACAACAGACGTTAGAAATAAAGTAATGCTTTTTATCGTTACATGAGCACATTTTCAATAGATGAAAGCATTGCAAAGCTGTATTTCTGCCCTGCAACCCTTCCAAAACGACGAAACTCGGGAAATTAGAAGTTATTATGTTGTGTTGACTCATTTTAGAGCCAAATCTTGTTGGATTACTCACATTTCAAGATGTTAACTGCAATAATGATGCGTGTACCAACTCGTTTAAGGCAGCTTACATGTGATTTAAGAAAAGCAACTGCTGTAACGGTTGAAAACCCAAGCTTGTAATAGTAACGTTAATTAGGCAAAAGAGCTATTTACATTAACCCTATAAGACCTTCCTGGTTGATATCTTTTCGTATCTTTTCGTGTTTGTCGTAACAGAACACTGTTATCGTCGTAAACCGTTAAGAAAAGACGATGAGTCGTGGGCCAACGGCCAGTTAACGTCTTAGACGTAGCTAAGCTAACTAACGAAAGCTACCCGGCCCGTTTCGTTTGGCCCCGTTTCCATCGGTGTCGGTAGACGAGGCCTTATGTATAGATAACGCCATCTGCGGTAGTCAACCTTGATAAATCATTTATACCAAAATTAACCGAACTCCTTTTTAATGTGAGTGCCACTCTTACTTTGCTTAAAAACTAAGCGCTGAAAATACGTTGTGAGCCTGTGTTGAGGACTTTTCAGTATCTGTGCATCGTTAGCGCAGAGATGCACCTGTTTTATTCTAGGCGGAAACAAGAAGCGAGGTGCCGCTGCTGCTGTTGGGGCATCCACATCACAAATCCAACAGCACTTCATCAAAAAGGCAGCTAACATATACCAAACAAGTTTGTTTCTTGAAATGAATCACACAGAAGCTATAAAGAGGAAGCAGCTTCATTATTTTGAAACCGTTAAGCCGAGTAAGAACGAAGAGGCTCAGCGATGGTAGTTAGCCCAACCAGGCTGTGAGCTAACTAACCAGCTAACGTTAACAGAGTAGGCTGGTGATAAAAATAACCAGTTACATGTCCCACCAACAGACAGGAGCCCGTGCTTAAAATGTGCATGAGGCGGGTAAGCGAGGATGGCGATGATGGCATTTTATAAGGATGGCTCTGCTTCAAGAGAGACAAAACCTAGAAATCAAACTGACCTTGTTAGCGAGCTAACGTTAGCTAACTCGCGCCGTGATGTCTCCTCTTCTTGCAGGAGAGCGCCGCGGAGACTTCCAAAATGCCATTAAACATGTGCTTTCCACTTCAACGCCACGGAAAGATATGTGTGATATCTGAGCACAGTCGAGGGAACTGATATCTCTCTGGTGTGGTGAGTCTACGGATACTTCGCCGCTCTATATTGTAATTATGTCGGGTAGCAACCCCTCCCTTGCTGCCTCTGTCCTCTTCGCAGACAGGTCTACAGGTTGAGGCCAATCGTGTGTACCAGCATGACTCCGCCCCCCTTTTCTTTGGAGACATGCAGGTAAAAAGATCACTAATAGTACAGTTGCCAAGTGTTGTATTGCGCCTTAGTTGCGCCTGAAAAACTCACAACCACTAAGGAAGCAGCCTAGCTTTTCCTCAATGATATATAATGATGATGATGATGATGATGAACATAAGGCAACAGCATTTGCAGTTGTGCCTAAAAGTTTACACCCCCACCAGCAGAATTTTCTGGGTTTTTTTTTTTTTGGCCTATTCTCAGAAAATATGAATGATAAAACAAAAACCTTTCTGTCACTCATGGTTAGAGGTTGGGTGAAGACATTTATTAACAAACAACTGTGTTTACTCTTTCTGAATCATAATGACAACAGAAACTTAAAAAATGACCCTGTTCATTTTTTTTTAAACACACGCACTGATCACAAGCAAATAGATCACAGGTGAGGATGGTCACCTTTAGTAGAGATTCAAACACATCTGTGTTAACTTTTGTACATTTATCAGGCCAAAACCACCAGAGAGTGTAAACTTCTTAACAGGGTCATTATTGAAGTTTCTGTTGTCATTATGATTTAAAAAGAGAATTTTTTTTTTCAATAAATGTCTTCACCCAACCACCAACCGTGAGTGATAGAAAGGATTTTGTGTTATTATTCATATTTTCTTAGAAAAGGCCAAACAATCAGAAGTTCTGCTGGGGGGTGTAAACTTTTGGGCACAACTGTACATTCAAGCCTCCTTTCAGCTTCAAGCACAGTAAAAACACAATCTATAATAAGGTGACCATATTCTGAAAACCCAAAAGAGGCCACCCTACCCAGCCTCTTGGAGATATTGCAATAGAAACAGAACTTTTCATCCCTCTGACTTTTTTTCTCACAAAATTTGGCTCTGTATCTCAAATTTTGGCTAAATTTGAGTCAAAAGAATTCTCAACACAGCTTTCATTTTCATTTCTTAAACTGGTGGCAATCTGCTTCCTGAACCTCCTAAGAGCTGTCATCAACGTATGTGGACATTTCTGCCTCTCAGACCCATGATACTTCATTATTGAAACTTCGACCTAATAGCCACATACAAGGACACTGCCCACATCATCTTTTGTTGATATCACAACATTACACTCATTTCAGTGAGGAAAAAAAGTGTACTTGATTACAGCAATACCGGTAAATAATAGCAAACTCATAACACTATAAAAACAAATTTCCTGTACAAACATTGAGCTTAGTTTCTATATTTATCTGGTCTTACTTTTCCCAAATAGCAAGAAGAAATAGAAAATGCACACCAAATAAAAGCTCAGGTCTTAGGAGGGTAATAATGCCTCACCACCTGCTAAAGTAATTAGAAAATGTATATTTATCCTGGGCAAAAATATAAGTAATGCCTCAAAATCGTAGTTAAAGCTTAATTTAGATTTTGAGGCTTTATTACAAATATCAATAGGCTGTTAAACAAGCTGAGAAAACCCTGGTCATTTAAGGAATTTTTCAAAATTCCCCTGGACATAATTTTATAACCAAAAGGATGGCATGTTTGGGCGAAAGAGGATGTTTGGTCACCCTTTACGACTGTGAAATAAAATGCAAAAATTATTCCTATGTAAATGTTAAATGTAAAACTCATATCCATTTTTGATTCAAGACAGAAACGACATGTGGGGACCTCTGTAGCGCTCATTGTCAGTCCTTAATTCATACAACAGACGTCCTTGCTCCCTCTTCCAGCTCTTTGCATGGCTATCAGCCCACATGGCCACAACCTTCATGGCATTGACTTCAGGGATGCATACAGATAACTCATATCTGTGTTCATTCCATACAGTACACATTGTACATATTGAAGGTTTGCTTTCATTCCAAAGCTCACAGATACAACTACTGCTCATCACATCTAATCATTTAAAACTTGTAGATGTCTCTAAAGCAAAAGCCTGCCTCAAAGGGAGTTTTAATAAAACAGTGTATCGGCTTTTGCCTCCATGGAGCCCTTTATCACAAGTTTATCAGAGAGGACTACAGAGAGTGAGCCTACTTTGATCTAGAATAAAATTAGTACAGAATAACATGGCACGGGGCTGTCTGCAACAACAGAAACTAAACAACACAAAAGGCAGATTTAACAAAGCACAAATGTCCTACATACCCCCATAACCTTGCTTTGTAGCCGCTCTTGCAGTGCAAACTTACAAACTTATCAAGGAAGAGTGGTCTGTTTTATGAATACATGCCTCCGTAATGGTCAACAGAGGCTGTTCTCTTGTAGGTTACAAAATTAAACATACCCCTCAAGAGATCTCAACAGTGCTGTGCATCATAGTTTCATCTGTGGATGTAACAGATTGTGTTGTCCCAAAGGCATATTATTGCAAACAATGTGCAGCACAGTTGTATGATAACCCCTTTGTGCCCCACAACTTGTCAATAAAATCCCACTTTATCCCTCATTGAGCAGGTGTTGTTTGGCAAGGTGTGTGTATGTAATGTGAGAGAATGTTTGTGATTAAGCATACGATCAGCTGCTCATGTTTTCCAAAGACAAAAACTGTAGTCACATGGCTCAGATGAACATTCCCATTCTAAAGGTTATATTTGTTCAAAGAACGGGGCTGAAATGATTAACAGCAAAGTGACTCATTTTCTGTTTGTGCAGGGGAAAAATCTGTCTGCAAAACAGTTTAACTTCAAAACTTTGCCCATCCCCTCCCCTCACTTTGTCAACATGAAGATCTTAAAGCAAGTCAAGTATCCGCAATGTCATGTGTGAATATCAAGCTTCAAAGGAGAAAAATATCTGCCTTTTTAAGGAAATCTGTGGGGTTTTATTGAAAGGGTTTCTTGGGAATCTTAGCACAGACGACTTATCACAGGAACGTGTTGCACACTGTTTGCATTTGTGCATTTGCATCAGTGCATTCTGTCTCACGGAAACACTTTAGTGTTAAGTGAAGGGAAATAAAATATTAGTCACAAGATGGGACCATGCGGTTTTTTAGGGGTTCAAAGGTTCAAGGATGAAGTAATGTCAGATGAAATAGTTGAGCGTGCCAAGTTGCTGTTAGTCATTTTACAACTATAAGTATCATTTAATATGTTTACTATCTTTGATTTAACTAATAACATAGCAGTAAAGGCAAGTATTCAATTATTAGTATATTTTCTATAAACTGTATGCAGTTGATATTGATTTGTTCTTTTATGAAGCAACAATTCATTCCACTTCCTGGTGTTACTCCCTAAAGAATCCCTGAGATTACTTTGTTTCACCTTGACAACTTTGTATCTTCCCCTTTTGAGGTGGAACAGATACAAACAAAGAAAGCTTATAGGGATGAATGGTTATACTAGCCCACATTATTATGCTTTTAAATAGGGCACGAGATCTTTTGGGAACAATACTTGAAAGAGGAGAGCACAGCTTAAAGAAAGAGGAACCATCTCCCAGACTGGAAGAAAGAGTTGAAAAAGGGAAGAGTAGCAGTGTGAAAAACAACTCAGAATGAAACAACATTCACAGAGGTCATTATGCTGCCAAATAAAACAGTGGAAATGGGCATTCTTATGATTCGTTTTGCCAACAAATGATTAGATGTCTTATACTCCAGAGAAAATATTTGCGTGAAATATGTGGTGCCATTTATGTAATGCCATCATCACACATTATCATAAACTATAAACCGTGCAGATATCTTGGGGCAAAAATGAACTTGGTGTTCATGGCAACGGAGGAACGGCCTTCACGTACTAATAAATCCCTCGGCCAGCATGATTAGGATTTTAAGATAAGAGAAACGCAGCCTGTCTGTAATAGTTCACAGGCCTG
Source organism: Thalassoma bifasciatum (assembly GCA_008086565.1). Lineage (NCBI taxonomy): Eukaryota > Metazoa > Chordata > Actinopteri > Labriformes > Labridae > Thalassoma > Thalassoma bifasciatum. The sequence goes on along the minus strand of RPOG01000231.1, from coordinate 242,331 downwards.
TCAGTCATCTGGGTCCCTCTGACTCTTTGTTCACCCCTGTGAGGCGACAGCTTGAAAAAACAGCATGCATGTAATATCTGCATGTTCGTTTGAGAGAATAGACTGGAAAGTGAGTCTAAATTAAGCTGCTATTCAACATGCACAGCTGATGAAATTCCTCCAGAATGTGTTTCCTAATACATGCAGAGGATTAATTATAACAAAGATGCTGCATGGATTGGTTTTTTAATCACGTTACATTCAGAGACATTAGAATCTATTGTTTTGGTAATTGTGTTGTACCTCTTGAACACACCATCAGCACAAACATAACGTCTAAATTGTATCACTGTCAGCTGAGAAGAATACACACATTTTCCCACCATTCCCTCATCCTGTTGTTTACACTTGAGGCATATTATGGATGAGGGATTTTCACCGCGCATGCATCACACGGCTTTCATTTTGCCTAAACACACATACGCAAAAACACCTGCAGGCCTACTAGACCATGATAGCCCCACTGCGTAGGGGCTTTCATGTGATTGCACATATCAATCTGGCTCTTGATGTGCAAGCACAGAGCGAGAAAGGGAGCGGATTATGAATCAGCTGACTCCCCACATTTTCTTCCAAGTGACTTATTAGAAGGGTTATTCTGAGCGGACTGTTGGACTGCTGAGGGGGGGTTGGCTGAGTAGTGAGACCCTCAATGGAGCCAATTTCCCCTTCTCCCACAGTGGCAGATTACTTCAGACAACCATTCTCGGCCTCGCTCAATAACAAACGAAAAAATCCTGTCTGCTTTTTTCGATGTTGTGCTCAAACATCCATCTCTTTCACCACCAATTTTTGTCCCAATCATACTTTAAAATGTCTCCCCTCTGGAGGTTTTTGCTCTCTGTTCCTACAAAGAAAGGCATGGGGCCTCAGGAGTGTGAAGGGACTTTTCATCAAAAACAAGATTTTTTTTACCCTTCAAAGAGTGTCCATGACACACCACTTACCTGTTAGAGAAGTTTAGTTTTTTAGCCTGCAGTTAGTGTCTACTTACTCAGTCACTTTTTAGCTTGAGCTGATAATAGAACAGGAAGGAGGATTTCCTTTCAGTGCAGAGTGAAGACCACAGCACTGTTCCTGTTTGTACCTGCACCCAGTTGTCTGCTCTAACAGTTCAGCACAAATACAGTTTTACAAGGGGGAAACTATCATCACTTCTTCACATTTGCACACAAATTGGTCTTTGGCGAGCTACTATGAAAGCGAGTTATTGACAAAATGATGCGTCTCATTGAAAAGAAACTTGTGACATGTGGTTTAATCTTGTCATATTTGCATGTGTTTTATTTTAAACGAATCCAATCTTAGTCTTGCTGAAGCGAGTTAGTTGATAATTTCAGAATTACACCCAGTAATTAATCCACCATCAGGGACCCCAAAGGCAATTACAGTAGATTGGTCATTTACTGCTCTGTAAGTTGGACCAGAAACAGATCAAGCCACTCTATTACTGGTTACACACACAACTCCTCGGTAGACCTCATGCTAAATGGAAGTCTTAGGAGAAGCCTCGGTAAGCTCTCTGTATGGGTAATAGCTTTGTTATCAGAGACAAACAGGCGTAATGATTGTGAAACACATCACAAGGATGTCAAATGTAGAAATGTTCAAATGGAATGGCCACTGAATGACCCCAATGAAGAGCGGAAATCAAATCAAAACTCCCTCAATAGCCCCTAAATGTGTGCTGTGACTCTTGAGTAGTCGCCTGGAATATCTTTGACCCAATCCATCAGAGCAGTAATATGATTACACCCTCCAAGGTTTCAGTCCTCTAAGAACCTGTACACATTTGAAATATGCCATCTTCATCTGCCAGCTGCCTCAGATATGTAATTAGAGTGATATGTCCACCGGCTATGACCTCATAAACATACGCCTCTATTGAGTTATAAGTACCAACTTTATCCCCATTACAAAGTTACCTAAACAAAGCTTTTTAATACATGAAGGTTATACAGACGGGATTATAATGACTGAAATATCTAAACAATGAAAATTAAATTTTGTTTAAGTGTTCGTGACACTGCGTGCATCAGGGCAAAACTTTGCCGTGAGTGATACAGATCAGATGAGCATTGTGAACGTGCGACCATAGAGCAGTAATGATCCCATCACGTGAATAAAGTAATTAACACAGATCTTTTTAGTCTGTTGAATAAGAAAACAAGGTATACATTGGTCTATGAGAAAAGAAATGTATTGTTGCTTCAATCTCACCAGCATTTTAAGTTTCTGAATCAGGAAACGCAAACACAGTAGCTTTTCTTTTTAGAAATGGTTCTTTCCAACTGCTGATTGCTGGCCACAGTAACCCTACACCTGTCAGCACTTTGACCTGGCCTTCAACCAGGTGCTAAGTCAGGCACCGGCATAAGGGTAGTACTAACTCCAGTACTGCTTGGAAGAGAATGAACGTTTCTGACTTTGACTGATATTTTCCTTTTCCTCCTTTGGCTAAACCATTCAAAATTTTAGTGAACTCTTTCCCGGGCTATCAAAAACAGAAATTTTAAATTTGGCTTGTAGTTTGTTTCATGGTTGAACACTTCAACTTATAATGCCTTGGTCAGCCTGAGCTGCAGTTTGTGTGTAGAGCTACAGAGTGATTTTCTGCTGACTGATGAGCATCACAAGGTTGGTAGTGCCACTGTGGGCATGCTAGCACACTGACATTAGCACTTGGCTCAAAGCACAGTGGTGTCTGCTTGTGACTAGTTACTCAGACTTCATTGTCCTGGGGGCAATTCTTTGTCATAGCTCTCAACACATTAATCACAACATCCCACAGCAAAGGACAGAAATACATAAGGCATCTACAATCACACGAAACTACAACAACAGGCTAACCAACATGAAAACATGAGCTGTAACTGTTTAGTGATTGTCTGCCATGTATCTATGATCAATATGTGAGTTTCGGTGCAACAATTCAGCTTTTATTGATTGCTCCATATGAACAGAAATCTTATCTTCATCCTATTTTCTCAATTTGTTAAACTGGCTGTAAATGATGCATTGCATGAAAAGGAAGCCCTCACCAGGAGTCCTTCATTTCTAACAGTTTGTTTCACTAGCAGCTCTAAAAATTTGCCTTTTTATACTAGAAGTCTTATTGTCTTTATATGATTGCTAATTGGGTTCCAAAATTCAAGCCTCCATGGTTGCTGCCACTGGCCCTAGCATGAGTGAGCCCGTCTGCACTTCTGGGACTCTGCACTGGACCCACAGGACAAAATAGTGAAGTAGAATTTGTGTTAGTTTGTGCTCCTGTGTGTGTGTGTGTGTGTGTGTGTGTGTGTGTGTGTGTGTGTGTGTTTAAGTCCAGTGCTTTTTTACTTGAAATGCATGTGGTTGCCTTCAATTGATTTTTACGAGGTTTGGGATGGGGAGGCTATAACTCTTGCCAGCAGCGTTGATTACGTATATGTGTGAGTTTGACCCAGTTAAGGAGAGTTGTTCGAGCAGTCATTGTAGTTGGATGGGCTACAGTCTACGGGTGCTACAAATTTAAATACTCTTACGCCAACCAAACCTGGGCTCACTCTCCAAGTGTGACTCTAAGATGTTTTATTTATCAACCAGTTCAGCTGTTCCTTAACAGCAGGACGTGGCAGGGAGCTGGAATGGCTAATCCTTTTCCCCTCAGTGCTTTTGAAAGTTAAATGAGGATGGTAACATTCACATCACCATATGAAGAGCCCATTTGCACTGTGATTGTTGGGAAGTGATTAGTAATTTGTGAGAAAAGTGAGAATATCCTGTCGTTAGAAGTAAGTAACGGTGATAGGTGAGCATGAAAGCATTAAATGACTGGTCAAATGACTCCATTGTGCTGTAGAGTTGAGTTCAGTTCTTCAAGTTATATGGTTCATTTCTTTCACCTGCGAATGACAAACCAACTCAACTCAGTTTTCCTGACAGAGGACACCAAAATACCCGCACAGACTCATTGTTTCGGGAAGATTAGCTTCCAAAACCAGTGTTTGTTTTGGGACTTTTGTTCTTACTCGTTCATAAGCTTAGTCAGTGAGTTCTCACGAACTACTTGCTCTTCAGCTCGGGAGGTCTGTGTTTTATACTGGACAGCACTCTTGAATGAGATTCTGTTGCTGTCAGTGGTTTTCACTTCGATTTAGTCTGTGTTAGCAGATTGACTCTTTGAGTTCAGTTTTCTGAGTTAATTTGCTTCTTTGCACAGCTTCCAGTAAAACAATGAGGAAAGATATTAGATCAACTTCTGCTTGCACATAGAGCTAATACACCCACTTTAGAGTTATTTAAAAAGAATAATATGTCAAATGTCAAACATCACTTGACCCACAATACAACCTTGCAAAGTTGCAAACGTCTACAGATTTATTTTTTTTAGCATTGCTATCCATCACAGCTCTGTAAACGAATTAATGCGAATACACACTCTATTATCTCAGGTAGTAGTATAGATGAACTTGTGTGAAAGGAGATTATGGCAAAAGAAGAAGTGCTGAATTAAGTTAACTTTAATAAAGTAACAGTAAAAATCTAAGGGCTCCCAAATGTTCTCACAGTCTTAAGTTAAAAGGTGCTCGCTGAGAGACATTTCTATTGATTTTGCCCTGCAATGGAAAATCTTCAAATTAAATAACTATTACATCTTAATAATTCTTCCTCCTTACAAAAAAAAAATCATTATACTGAAAGTCGTGACTATGTGCTCCAATTTGCAAACCATCTAATCAAATATTTGTGTTAAAATGTGCAGACAAAAAGTAAAAAGTTGTCAGAAAAGTAATTACCCAGGAAAGAACAGAACCCAAAAGCTTCATTTAACTTTGTTACCTCTTACCTTTGCAGTTAACTTCACATATAAAGATATTTAGCGTGCAGCCTTAGACAAATCTCTGCAGAGAGACACAAGCCTGTTCAGTGTAACTTGACTCTCGGTGCTCTCCTGTTACCTCTAGATAATCATCACCCCTTGTTTTTTTTTTTCCTCTCTCAGTGGGCTAAGCGATTTATTTACCAGCCTGCTCTGTGTTAGGTCCCAGGAATGTGCTCTACTTTTGTCCAGTGGACCTGGTAGTGACTGGCACTCAAGCCCAACGTGGCAGGCAGCACTGTCTCTGTAAGTCTGCGTGGGCTGTCGAGTGTATAGAGCAGAACTCCTGCTTAATGTCGGTCTGATGCCCTTGGCTTCAAAATGATGGTAACGGGGAGGGAGAGCGTAGAGACCTCACTTCAGGTCCCAGGTGTGAATTTAACGCTACCCATCAATTTCGGCCTGGGGTTAGGGAGACCACAAGCCAGATCACATAATGAGTCAGAGCTTGGGGGATGCATTTCAGCCCGCCTTATTGCCTGGCTGGTCACATGGCAACAGTGCAGACTGAGATAGAATGAGTCAACAGCTTCAGGAATCACAGCCACACATCCATCCAGGTGATATGTGGGGAAGCGTGAATTGAGCCTCGACTCTTGAGTGGATCACTCATAATACTATGATGCAGTCATACCTATAAGAAGAGGTGACCAGGAGAAAAAAAAATCAGCTCTGTTCATGCATCTGAAGCTGCCTATTATGTGTCCCTACATATCCACCCACTGCTCGGTCCAAGGCTGTCTCTGCCTCTCAGCTCTGGCACAGGGACTCTCTGTGATACAGCAGAGCTCTCAGAGCAGAGAGCAGGGAGCCCATGCCAAAGTCCTGTTATCCAAATCCGTCGGCACTGTCTCATTTAACAGATAAGAGGCTAATCTACAGGGTGGGCCGGAGATACAGAGCCACAAATACAAGGCCCCTCTTGTCGCTTGCTCACCATTCTCCAAATTCCTGGAATGTGTACAGGCATGTGTGCAGACAAACAAAACCTTATTGAGAATCTTTTCTTTTGTCCCTTCAAGGCTCAGATGTGTGGTATAGAATGTAAATCACAATGTATTTGTTCTATTTATCCGCCTGGATTGTTTTCATTATGTAAATTACAGCCCTGGCTTCCTTTTATTTAACTGTGCAATGTGATAGCAAGCAAAGAATTATTGTTCCAAGCTGTGCAGCAATGCTGACGCAAAGACTCCTGTTATTGTAGAGTTAATCAGTGTCCAACACGAAATAATGCAGTGGGCTCTCACCAGTGCTTCTCAGTATTTACACAGAGGATGAAAACAAACTTTTAAAGGCTCAGATTTCCTGCCTTTGATGACATACTGGTGGAAAACATATTGCCCCCAGTCAGATTTTTTTCCCTCTGGAATAAATTTGAAAAAAGTAGGGTGGTCTTTTTTTCTGACTTAATTAATCGTCAATATGGCGCTGCTTACTGTGAAGTTAGTCTCCCCATCGTGACTTACTACAACTGCTACAATGCCTAGGAAATCAAGATGAACAAAATTGGTCAAAAGTAAGACAAGTCAGCAAAAAAAAAAAACACACCACATGATGGTGCTTTTGACTGCAGCCAAGAAATTAAAGAACTATCATACACCCAAGAAGGAGTGTAATGTCACGAAATGATGAACCTGAAACGGTTACTTTATGATACACATGTGGTGTCAGGCATGTGAGAAAATAATTTCTAAATTGTAAATTGCACACGGATGCCTGTGTCTTTCAAAACAACTGAGCTGAAGGAAGAATCTGACGACCAACTCAATATCATTTCATCACCAATATTGTGAGCAGAACAATGTTTTGGTAAAACTCCAAAATCATGTTGCACATCATTTGTAATAGGGCATCATAATTGCAGGATGTTCGCATAGTTTGACCTTGACATGTTAGCAAGTTTATTTATTAGTGGTGAAATGATATGAAATCCTTTCCTTACAAGTCTGTATGTCAGTTAAAGCAATATTTTACTATTTATTAGTTTTTAACCAAAATTTAACAGTCAAACCTGACTATTTTAGTTTTAAACATGCAATACCACAGTCTGAAATACATTAAATCTCTACCAGCACATGAACGCAGCATCAAAATGTAAATGTGATAGATGCAAGGTACAAACCCTCTATCTGTTTGATAGACTGCATTTTACTGAGACCAGTGTAATGCGCCATTTACACATGCTAGCATTCATCTTTTTGATTTTATTGTGACCATTTCATTTTAAAGCCACTCAGTGTGTTTGTTTTGACATTATTGTTGGTAAGAAACCTCTGAAAATCAAGATTTACACCTCTTAGAGTCTTTAATCTGTCTGTTTTTATGAGGGAAGGTTTTCTTACACTCAGGGTTTTCCTGTGTTTCTGCCAAAAATTTATGACTGATATCCCACAAATCTGTGAAAGTGGGTGTGAAAAAAACATCAATCAATTAATCATTCAGTATTAATGTGATGCCAAATCACAAATGTTATCTCAAGATGCAGGTCAAGATTTATGTCATGTTTTCAATAGAGACCCAATACCAAGACTTGGAGCTTTATTACAACTTAAACATGGAGAAGTGGAGCATGTTGTGACCACCACAATGGCAAGGAAAAACCCCCTTAAACAGGCAGAAACCTGATTATTATTAGACAAGTATCCACTTTGACTGTGTTGGGGTTAAAGAGAGGGATAGATAAAGATGCAGATAAGGAGAGAGATAAACAGAGCTCTAAAATTAACAACGGTATCGTAGCAGTGAATATGATGGAGAGACTGTTAAAAGCCTCAACAGCTAAGGTCCAGACCCCACAAGAAAAGCTCAGGGACTTCCAGAAAGATGTATGGTTAGTAGCCTTAATGGGACATTAAGATTTAATGCTATTGACTGACATATAGAGGAGAGAGGGAAACAGGAGCGCTGTTTCCCCACAGCAGTCTAAACCTATAGCAACCTACAGTAACTAAGAGCTGGTCCAGTCCAGAGCCAGCTCTATTTATGTAAAAGGAAAGTTTTAAGCCTACTCTCAAAAATAGAGGGAGTCATGTAGAGAAAATCATGCTTTTCAGTTCTGCCTATTATAATTTGAGCTGGGTGTTCTGAGGAATTTTGTTAACTGATGTCAAGGCAAAATCCAGCTGTGTGAAGTGCTGCTTTTTTGCAACACATAACTTTGAAAAAATAGAAACATTTTTATCTTGAAAGCTTTTTTGAGTTGGAACAAAAGAAGCGAGAGCTCTCAAATGTTAAACCAAAGCAGTCACACCTCTGCAAAAACCTGCACTGAAATCATGGAATATCTAATGAAACAGAAGGCAAAAAAAAAACCTGGTTGTACCTGCAAGTTTTCCATACTCAATGCAAATGAGACATTTCGCTTGTTTACAAACCATTTCAGGTTAATTACCACATGATAATCCTTTCATGTTATTATTTTTCAAGAGCAGGTTATTGTTCCCATGCTTGTTACCTTCTACATCAACGTGAGTGTGTGTGAGTGTGAGGGACACAAAGTGCTTGACAGTAAAGGGTTAAAACAATAAATAAACAATGGTCTCAATAATTAAAGTCCTGGGGCAAAGAAACATGCTACCGCTAACAGCTCTCTAACAAAGTGTTTCATGGTAATTGTTTCTGTCCTCTTGTCAGCTGCATGGTTACAAACATTCAGCTTTTATTCTTTATGCTGGACATTTTTCTCTGCAATCATGCACACTGATGAGGAGAAAATGTTTGTCCTTCACACGCTATAAATGTGAAGGAAACAAGACTGTGAAGAGCTCATTATTCAGAGGCTGGAGAGCGGATCTTATGTTATTTGATTTGGCAAATGTATTCATAATCTATTATCTCAATCTGGTGTCAAAGTCGTCTTATTCAGACCTCTTATGGATCAGCCGCCAGCTTTCAAAGGTTTCCAAAGTTATAAAACAGTGTCTGAGTAACCGGTGTTGCCAAAGTATTGCAGTATTGTGCACAAAAATGGCATTGTGCTCCAGAAGAGATCTCATTACCTGCTCCCCCACTTGACTGCACGTTCAAGATCAAAGCCTCTTGAAGATACTCTCCATACCTGAAACATGAGACACTGCAGATAGATGGCCCTGACACCAGAGCTATAGTTAAGAGATCCAGAGATAAGGTGTTATTAGGAAGTCATGTTTTACAAGTTTCCATTCAAAATGCAAAGTCAAGATTGAAGCAGTAGAATATTTAATCTGCTTCATATTTTATCTCTAGCAATCAGATCCTTTGAGGCGCTTTAATAATGCAGCACCAAACTAAGTTTATTTATTATCTACAAAGAAAAGTTATTCCCTCACGTCCCTATTTCAATTTTTAATAAGGTTTTAAGTTATTTCCCCCCCTCTTTTTCACTTCTTTGAAATGAGTGCCAGAACTTCCCACACTTTTCACGGTACTTATCAGATTGAGTTCCTGCCTACAGGCTGTTTCCAACCACAACACAAGACACCATAACGTCATAATGTTGCCTGTTTGGCATTTTTGTGCACCTGCAAATGATACAGTATCTTTCAGTCTGTAGGAGACATAGCCTCGAGGAGCACTTCCTCCCACATCTGCCATGATCTCACCCTCAGCTTTTGTTTTTAACAGACGCTCAATCAAGGCCTCTGCAACTCAGGGCACGAGGCTGAGGTTAAGTGAGATGTTCAACGCTTGGTTCTGCAAGAATCTGCATTAAAATCTTCTCCTTTTAAAGGGACTTTTAGGACTTTTTCAGCGATCTTGAAAAAGTCTCACTTCTAGATATGTGCCTAAGGTTTTTTCTTAATGCTATTTCTTAACTTCCCGGTCAGATTGGACAGGATCGATTTGCGGCACTGGTCCCCATGACAACACCACGCCAGCCAACGGAGAAGAAGGAGAAGAAAGATCTGTATTTTTCTCTTCTGGAAATTATTTCTTGGATTAATTTTATAGTAATGGCTGACACTTGAGCAGTACTGGCAAAAACGAACCTAAGAGTCTATCAATAAATTGAAGAGCCAGGTTATGTTTGCACTGATTGGTGAGGTTGGAGTTGGTAGATGAGCACTGGTGAGATACAACCAGGATTCACTACAAGTTACTACAAGTTGCTAAATATGGTCAGCAATTTATATACTGTACAAACTGAGGTTACAAAGAAACTACACTCTAGCAATCCCCTTGGGGGTGATTCATTTTTTTCATTATGAATGGAGCATGCTATACACACACATCCACATACAGCACTTTGCATATAGAAACACACACTGATGAAGAGTGCAGAGTGAAGGAGCTGCACCATTAGCCTGCACCCTGAGCAGTTGGGGGGCCAGTACCTTGCCTAAGGGCACCTCAACAGTGCTCAGGAATGTTATGCTGACACCTCTCCAGCTATCAGCCCAATTTGTAATTTTTGAAGCAGCAACTGCTTCAAGCCAAGTATTAATGCACTGAGACACAACTGCCCCAAAGGTTTTCTTGTTGTCACAACTCAAACAATAGCACTTTGTAACTGGTAACTGGTATAAATTTTTCTTGAAAAAAAGAAAAAGTAATTTTAAAAAGAAGATCTGCTCCACATTTGTTTTCTTCAAAAAACAGTCATTCCTTATTAAGACTCACATCTTCATGAGTGTTCATGTGCTCATGGGAAATGGAGTCTTTAACCCATATTCCTCAAAGCAACTTTAAGTGTTAATTCCCGACCATTCTTTTGAACAGAGCTGTATTAATGTGAGTCCAGGGAGAGACATTGTTATCTTTAATGAGAGAAATCTCTTTTTATACAACTAATGAATGTTCCCCAGGGATTTTGTAGCATCTGAAAAATGGCTTTCAAACTTCTATGAAATTAAAATGTAGACCTCCTTCAGCAATAGTTGGTGTCATAGTTTGATGTTCATCTTCTGTTTTACATCTAAGAACATGAGACATTTTTGCTAGAAAACTTGTAACAACATTTTGTTTGATTTTTTCTTGGAAAATCATTCCCTTTGACATGGGTTGCCGATGTTTTATGGTATGCAGTATATTCTGAATATAAAGCACCAACTGTACACAAATGCACTGTAAAAATTAACCTTTAAACTGTGCTCTTCCAGTGTTTACATACAAGCTTTGTTTAAGGATGCATTGATGTTGATGAGTTATGAGAGCTTCACTGCTTACTCTCTCATTTTACCAGCACTTGATTGGATTTGGCCTCCAACTCCCCTGCATCTGCAATCAGCTGGCAAATCCCATGAATAAGACAGATATACTGAGTCCGCTCATATTTTACTCCACATGAAGTATCATTATAATTTGTTGTGTATCATCAATACTCTGTGGGAATGATGACATGGATAGATTGAGCGTGGGAGTTAATGTATTTTTAGACATTTCAGTGCAAAAACTTCTGACAACTTCAGCCAATTTCCTCAGGAATCGTCAATCGTCAATCCCGCGTCAGGCAATAGATCAGTGGATCGTTCTGCTGGCACACAACAAGTGAAACAGCCGTGCTAAGGCTGTTCAAGTGGAGAACTCAGAGGGATGTTTTATTTATTCATTGTGCCAAGAGAAGGCAGCAGAATTCAGCAAAGTGTTTCTTAATTCTCCCACACATCCAGAATCGCCTAAGAAAAATTATCACTCGGTCTTGTTTTGCTCTGGCTTTGGTCCTCACCAACTCCTACGGGACTGCCTCTTTAACTACAACTCCGCTATGGCTAAAAGCTAAAATTTAAGTGTGTTAGTCTGCAGTTTGGTGCCAAGCAGGTAATGTATTGGGGGGTTTAAGACCTTCTGCAACAAAAGCAGCACTATGAGCGGCTAGAGTATAAGCCAACAATAAAGTTTAAGGGTGAAAATGAGCTGGAACTCAGTTTTGAGCTCCATAGATGCCAAAAATTGGAGCTGCAGATACAGGAAATGATTCTCTGTAGGTCTGTCCCTGCTAATGACCAGTTTCACTGTGTCAATACTTACCTCAGCTTTGATTCTACCATCAAAAATATAACTAGAAGTATGTTTGATCACTTGGAGCAACCCCCTGTGGGTTCCAAGGAAGCTCATCTGTGAACTTTTCAAAAGTTGCTCCAAAATATGTCGGCTTGAACCTTGTCTTTCTAATCTGTTCCACATCATTTAGCTTCTCTATTTCATTTAATCTTCATTTGTATGCTCATTATCTATCCCAGCAGTCTATCTGATACATTTTATGTCTGTATTTTCTATTCTGTTTTTTTTTTCTTCTGAATTTGAACAAACTGCATCAATGAAGTGTAATTAAGTCATGGAGGGGAAGAGCGAAAGAAGTAGCCGGTCTTGTTGGAGCAGACTTTTATGTAAAACTAATGAAAACATGCTATGACACAGGAGCTGGTCATCCTTATTGACTGCTCTGCACAAGATTGTTTTTCCTTTTAGTACACAAAACAGAGCAGCACTCAAAAAGCAAGCATAATTCCTGTTTCATAAGCTGTTTAGGAGCATGTGTCTCGTACGTGTTCCAGCTCTCACCACCTCTGACCTTGACTCCTTTGTTCAGTCTGATTCATGCATTTCAACCAAGTTCTATAAGATATATTGCGTCAAAGATGTCCTAATATATGTGGGTTCAGCAGACAAAGAAACACCTGTAGCTATCCTTATCATGTAATATATGAGGTAAATATCTGCTGATTTTAACAAGAATCCTTTTCATGTTTGGTAAATAAACACCCAAAAAGAAATGTCAAACTGTCGCTGCATACTTCAGAGGGAATCAAAGCCGATTGCAGCCTTCAAGCAAATAAAACCCCTGCAGAGGAAGAAACTTTAATGAAAAGCAAGCCCACTGTGAACTCTGGCATGTGGAAGCAGACAAAAGCAGAATGTGTCTTCAATCACCATTTGTCAGCACAAAGTTAAGAAACACTGTGAAAATTCAACAAAGAATGTTAAGCCGTGTTTGTTTGTGCATGAGAGGATGGCAGAGAAGAATAGAGACGCTCCATGGATGAGTAATTGTAGTTGTCGACTTGGTGTCATCTCTCGTTGTTTCAGTGTCATTTAGTATGAGAGCTATTTGTTAAGCCTGAGCGCTCCCAGACAAGCAGGGATAGTATACATTGTGTTTGCCAAAGCAAATGGACGGTCTGTATACCATAACTGATTCCAAGCAGCGGTTTGGCTTTTTGTGAATTCGTCATAACTTTGTAGTTTGCATCTCAGTTTGAAATAATAATAGTAAAAAAACCCAGAAAGCATTTCAGGCTCAACCAGTTAATGAGAATATTTCAAATTCAAGTGTCTTTACCCAGTGGATTGTTGTGAAATGAAATTAGAGCCATAAAAACATTGAAGTGAATTTCATTTTATTTGATTGTGTCAATAAAATCTACATATTTTGCTTTTTGGAATATGAGACAGATGTGTTGCATAGAGAGTTTGGTTTGTGCAGACGTATCGCTAGTATGTACAGCTTTCTTAAAAAAAAAAAAAAAAGTCACAGTAATACAATAGGGTGCGAAAACACAAAATATATCTCCAAGGGTATAAATCAGCTAAATCAGCAGTACTTGGATTTGAAAACTCAGAAGATAAAACAGAAAGCTATATTGTTGTGTGTTGTCTGGGTCACTGTCCAGCCTTTTTTTGACACACACACACACACACACACACACACACACACACACACACACACACACACACGCAAACTCACACACATTATATATATATATATATATATATATATACATATATATATATATATATATATGTATGTAAAAAATAACCAACATTAAGAACACAAGAATAACTTGTATGCATGTGTATGTGTGCAGGAGGTGTTAAAAACTCAAAATTGAAATGTTCTCTGACTTTAATGGAAGAAGGAGGATGTAGGCAGAGAAAACTGTTAATTTAAGACAAGACAGAACAAGCCGTACAAAAACAGGACAAAAAAAATCCTATGACATAAATCTTTGGCCGTGCAGTCAAAAATGTGCATAACTGACTCAACATTCTTTCAAAATCAGTGTTTACAGGCAACTCCAGATATGATTAATGTCTAAAATCATCATTCTCTTCTTTAATGTGCTGTATTGTCCTTTTCAGTACACCACAGTTTGGCTGCCTACTTCCTGTCTGGAAAATCACAAAGCCATTGTTCATTTGGTAGACATGTAGCATGCAGGTACGGCTAATCAGACTACTGCATTAATTTGCTTTTAAAATCAAGACTCTGGCAAGAATTGCTTTACACAGTTAATGTAGATGTGAAAACTATTTTGAATTGCAAATTGATAGAATTTATAACAGGCCGTTAATAATGTGACTTAGCCAAAAGATTAATAATGATTAGAACTGAGTGATTCTTCATGATGTAGAGGAACTAAAAATTTGTCAGGCCTTGTTCAGACTGATGCAGTGGTGTGTCCAGAGGAGAAGCTAGAGGTGGTGTTCTCCCTTAAAATTTGATTGGAAACCCATGGCTCCACCCAAAATCTTGTTTTATGTTTGGCTATTTAGCTTTGTAGAAGCAAGACCTTCGTTTAAGTCATCTATGTTGTTTGGGCAGCACTATGACAGGCTAGCTAGCTTTGCATTTAAATGTAGATTTTCTTTCGTCAATACCTTTAACTGTGAATGTGGACAAACAATCTTGAAATAAACTAATTTATTGCATATAAGTAAAACCTAAACTTAGGTTTTGAAATGCAAGCAGTTTTGAGATATAAAATGAAATAACACAAGGTAGAATTTCTCAGTCTGACTAAAACCCTATTCATATGGGTGGGTCTTTGCAGCAGTTTCAGTCAGAAGCATCAAGTGCTTCATAGGCTTCGCTTTTCCCACACCAGAGTGCCACACCATAAACTGATCCCAGAGGGTAATTCTGAAATCACCAGAAGTCCTGCTACATAGTTTGCACACTGAGCTTTGACCTTGAAGTAAATGAGTGAATGGGAGCAAGAAAGTTGGGTAGTAGATGATCTTATGTAAGAAAAAAGCTAGACATTTTCCTCAACTTTTTTGTTCAACATACAACCCCAATTCCTATGAAGGTGGAATGTTCAAACTGATTAACTTAATTGTTTTAGTGCAAATAGTTGCACATTTTGAAACTGATGCCTGCAACAGGTTTATCAGTGTGAACATTAAATATCTTGTCTTTGTGGTGTATTAAACTGAATATAAGTTGAAGAGGTTTTGCAAATCATTACTGTTTTTCTTTACATTTTACACGACCTCCCAACTTCACTGGAATTGGGGTTGTACATCTAGTTAACCTTATACTGAATCATTTGTTGCGACTTTAATTAACAAAGCTGTTTTTGCCACAGGCCTGTGTATTGGACAGTTGTTTAAACATTAAACATCCTAATTGAGCTATGATTGGAGCCCAGCTCAACAGTGCGTCAAAGCGAAGGCTTTGCCTCAGTTGGGTTAATTTAATTCAGGAAGTGTGGACACGCCCCTGCACTGATAAGTCACTGTTTCAGACCTTTTTTTTTTTTTTTTTTTAAATGTCAATGAATTAATACCTTCTTTGGATAGTTGGTAGGGGATCTAGATGCCATGTACTTTAGTAACATGTAAAACGACGGTCGAAAGTTTGCAAGTTCTAAAGGAAACAGGTGTAAATATGTTTCAATATACTGAGAAACTATGTGAATTTGATCATTTTAATTCATGGCAGGGATACTTTTGAAATAGCTTTTTGTCTATTATTGTTGGGACTGTTTAAGGAGTAGTTATTTCTGATTGTAGAGGCTGAAGCGTGAGCCGATACTGTAAAAAAGAAAAAAGAAAAAAAAACAGAGAGAGAGAGAGAGAGAGAGAATAACAGAGTGCATGAATAATTGAGGCTGTCTGAGCTTTTATCCAGAACCTTTTAAACAATTTGAGTCATACGTTGCTATTTTTGAAATTTCATCTTTCGTGTTTATCAAATTCAAGCAGTGAATCTTAAACTCCAAAGAATATTAATTATACTAATAATATCTCTCACTCTGTATCTTTACACTTACACGAGTTGTCATGTAGAGAAACGCATGGAAACGAATTATCTTTTTCAAATTGAACATAAGAGGATCATCTTGCAGCCGCTGATGGACATCATCCAAGTCAGTAGTACGACTCGACCTGCCTTGAGAGGTGACTTGACAAGCGTATATATTTTTCTCCATGTTGCCCTTATGCACACAAAAACACTCACCAGGAAGAAAATCTGATAAATCTCCCAGAAACCCCTCATTCTCTCACTTTGTCCAGCTTTGATTGAGTAAGGTCTCAGTTGTATCCCTGTGCTATAAGTGTCAACTATACTAATGTGTTCACGTTTCTCTCTCTTTGTTGAAGGCTGTATGTGATATTAAGCAGTGCTCTTTAGCTGTTTTAAAGCCACATCAGCATGACTGATGTGTGGCAGCGGTCTGACCCATAATCACTTAGTGGTTGCTGCATTTTGTATTCTTCTGACAAACCACCCTGTCTACCCCTGCAAGATGGATTTGAGATCACACAGCACCTCCTGCTGTTTGAAAAACATCATTTCGCTCTGTCATTGAGTCCATAGAAAGTTACTCACTGAAGCTGTAAGTGCATGATTCATAGGCTGCCATTATGTAGAAACTCCCACTGAGTTACAAGGTTAAACTTTAATAGGCCATATTCCTCTCCTATTGCTACCTATCAAAGTTATTTCCCTGTCAGAAGATTTAAAGCACACTGTAATGTTTCTTCCAACAAGGTTAGGATCTAATGCAGCTTTATTCACTCAGTGGTACTGCACTGACTCAGGAATTAGGTAACAGTGACGGATAACTGCATTTCTCTCTCAATATTTCACCATGTAAGTATCCAAGAAACTAGGAGCTTCCTCAATCACAATGTTAAACTTTAAGTATACATTCAGAAGATGCATGCAATGAAAAATAATAGATTACCCACTGCAAATATCTACTGACTGTTCACTTAATGTCATAAAATATCATCAAAAGGAAGTTTTTTCCTCCAGAAACCTCACAAAGTTCATTAGCTTCAGAGCTTTACGCTGATATTTTAAAGAGGCTGCTTTATCCAGAGAATTAAATTATCTGGCAGCGTAAACACACACAAAAAAAACAAGTTAATTGATAGGTTTAAAGAAAGAAATGATTTAAGTACTGCTTGTTCAACCCCAAATTATAAACATTCTTCCCAATGAAGTATGATAATGGTACTGAGACTGACTTCACAGCAAACTCAGTGTTAGTCAGAGGTCTTTGGTTGTGCATTTCAGAATAAAAATTAATCCACTTGTCACCCGATTAAAAAGATTTCAAAAGAAGAATTTGTATCGTGCTAATTATGATGATATAAAAGAGCTTTTTTCAAAAATGTTTTGGTGCACTGACAACAAAATGGACCATTTTCTTTTTAATTTTGATGCCCTTTAAGTGTTCCTTTTGTTCGCAGAGCTTTGAAGAAATGTCAGGGTGGTGATGCTTTATGTGTAACCTATGAGTGTGTCACTTTTTGGGTCTTTCTTTTAAAATAACTATATCTTGTAAGACTCATGTGGGCACTAATGATTTATGCATGACACTGTATCAAAGTAATCAATCAATCATTTGCCCACCCCTGTTCTTGCTTAATTAATGCTGCGTCCCAGCTGTCTTTGGACTTCCAGCCAGGATGAAAATGTCACCATCAGACAGGCGAAGCAACAAAATGCAACCCCTCACAGAGACAGCATTATAAATGTCAAGCACCGAAGAAAAATCTCTTTAAAAATACATATGTGTCTGTGTATATTTCATATCCATCACAATTTCATTTTATTTTTCTCTTTTGCAGAGAACACGAGTCACCTGAGAAGCGACTTTGTGAAATAGATGGAGATGTCATCCTCAAATTACGGGGGACTTTCTCGCCGTCACACAGGAGCGGTGGGAGCTGTCTGGGGTGCCGGGCTTCACGTCTTTAAATTAATGAGCCGTTCGTCATGTGAGAATTCATCATAGTAACACACACACACATACACACACACAGTAAGCTTGGTGTGAAAGAGACTGATTTACATCATCCTGTCTCCTGAGTGATGTTGTTTTAACACGTCACAAAGGACAAGCTGCCAATGCCTCACTAAAGACACTGCACTTACTATTTCTTTTGCATATTGGGGTACAAATTGCTATATCACTGAATTTTATGCAGAAAAGGGAAGTATAGAAAGTGAGTGTGTAGGAGAGAGTGGGAAAAACGGAGACATGTTTTTTTTTTACTTCTGCCATCCTCCAGACAAGGAAAAGTGATACAGAAGTAAAACAAAACCATGTATTTATTATGTATTATTTCAGGATGATTACTCAGTAGGAATGCTGAGAATGCAGCCATGACTAAAGGCAATGAAAATATGACTTCTTAAAAAAAAAGTTATCTTGTGACTCAACTCATCCCAGCTTCAGGGTAAATTAATCTATGCCACTGGGTAAATTGAGCCTTTTATAGAACTTTTAACTTTTTCATCATGATACTGAGCATTATCTTAAGTCAAAACTAAAGGAAACTTTAGGTTGGGTTTCACAGTGTTGGAAATGACAAAAACAATTCTTTAACTTCACTCTAATGTGAGGAACAGAGTTTTGATTCTCAATCAGGCCTACTTTCATTCTCAACACTGAGCTACTTTACATTCAGACAGGAAGCTAAGGGACTTGACCGACTGTCAGTGTTCGACAATGTGGGATCCAAGTAACATCAAACGCACCACAAGAAAACTTTATCAGATGAGAGAAGAGAACTCAAAGATTTTAAGTTGCACTGATGGATGAATGGAAAAAGTAAATTAAAGTCAAGGAGAATAATAAATCATGTATCATGTTGCAATTGTTAGATGTCAAAGTTATTGTAACTGTGAAGCACCAGTTTAGAGGAACACTGTTCTTATATGAGGGACGGACTCAGTAACATGTGTTTGACATCATCTGACAGGGCAATCAGTTTGGAAAAAATAGCCTAACTTTGCATTTAGGGCTAACTTTTATGGTTCACATGGTTTGATATGCTGGCAAATCATTTACATGTATGATGTACATTTTTAGAACTGGAAAGATTTGCTTTCATGTCACAGTCTTTAAAGTGAAATGTAAAAAAAAAAAAAACCACTGATAAACAAAAAAACTTTTTTTTGTGGAAAAAACATACTTAAAACATTATAAGATGCTTCTTTCCATCACAGGAAAAACAAAATGGAGGGCTCTGGTAGAATTTATGGTCATATGACAAAAAAAATGTACCATTGTCCAGATCCAAAGGGTGGGTCATCTTACCCCTATCTCCCCTATAGCAAATGTGAAAATCATAATGAATTTAGTTTGTTGGCAGTTTGTTGTTAGTGAGGAGGCATCAAGACACATTTCTTATTGCTTATGTAGCAATAAAACCATGATTTTGTAGCTTGGGAAGCAGTTGCACTAGGAAAGCTGTAACACTAGATGGCGCTACATGAAAGAATTTCGGTTTCAAACGCACGAAAAAAAAAAAAAAAAAAAAAAACTTCAAAAGAAAATGCAGAAAGCTCCAATTTTACATTCGTACCTCCAAGTAAGTCATAGTTTCCTTTCACTGACAAAAACTGTTGCTTGAACTTCATTTCAGTGAGTAATTACACGAAGTTAAAGGCAAAAAGAGTCATTTTAGAGTGTGGTATGTGCAGGTGGATTATTTCGTTACAAAAAAAAAAAAAAAATGTAACGCCATGTCAGGGTCACTTGGGGTTTTCTCCTCTCTGGCTCTAATAAGACGAGGCAATGCATCAAATTTACAGTCTGAATGAATGGACTAATGTAATTTCCCGCGCAGATGCTCCCTGATCCTGGATGTGTCAATCTGCGGTGCGGTGCTCGGTAAAAGCTCTCAGCGCTCCCGGAGGAGGAGGAGGTCCTGCGGGGACAACGTTATTACACACCGGCCGAGGAGGCGACACAATAATACACACAGGAAGCTAAACACAACCAAGAGAGAGAGAGAGAGCACTTTTAGGCTGCTTCTGTTCATCCTCTATCTCTCTCCCCCCTCTCTCTCTCCGTGTGTGTGTGTGTGTGTTTGTTAGTGTGTGTATGTGTGTGTGTATGTGTCTCTCCCCTCCTCAGCGCACAGGCGCCCTGCACTCCAGTCTGCTGACACACCGGGAGGACAGTCCGCTCTACACGCCCGTGTCACTGGACTCTATGTGGATACAAATCCCGCTGAACGCAGTTCCATGGGGAGACTTTTGCCTGCGATCACATACATGAAATCAGGTGAGACACTTTGGCTATTTTTAACGAGACATTCATGGACAGCATGTTCCTGATTTGTAACTTGAAATAGCTTTAATCCGATAGAGGACAATCTCGATCGCTGATTCCTGTCATATCTCAGTTTTATCCATCGAGTGAACCCAACGTTGAGACATCTCTTCTCAAATTCAGCCCCTAACTCTCTCAATAAGTTAAAGCCACGACCAGGTTATTTGAACCACACAACCTTCTCTGTTCTTGTAAATTACCTAAGTGACTTTATATGAACGCACTCCTGTAAGTATGATTTAAAATCTCTGACTGGATTTTGAAGCTATAAACTGTCTGGGATGTTGAATCTTGCATATGGCACAAAGTCCCCAGATGAGCAGCGGACACTGTAAGAGGGAGGACACAATTGGTCTCTTGTGTGTGTGTCTGTGAGGACGGTTTTATGATAATGAAAGTGGACCCCAGTTGGCCAGGCCAGTCCTGAACACAAAGATCATTCTCAACAAGTCCGGTACTGTGGGCGCCTGTGGGTGCTGAGGCAGCGAGTGTGTGTGACAGCACCATTATTCATGAGGATGCCTAATTGCATTAGTTTTAACACAGGGTGGAAAAACTGTCTTGATGGGCTGACCTACATGAAAAACCAAAACATGATGGGGTGGTATTTCAGATTTCTGTATTTGCACCCGGTTTTACCCAAAAATCGAGAAATTCTTGCCACATTTAGAAAGAATGTGGGAAGAAATCCAGTTTGGTCAGAGATTTTCTAATTTGTGAAGTCACTTTTCCAGATATTAACTGTATTCGTCAGCTGGAAACAGGACGTAGCCTGTTTGTGGCCATTAAAGGGAGGAAAATGTGTCCTCTTTCCACTTCCAGTCACATGCTTTGAGTTAGAGAGTGTACAGTTATCTACTGTAGCACAACAGGGCCATCAGAAATCAAACTGACTCATTGCTTTAGACTCTTCAGTACAATAGAATCGATAAAAACAGCATTGAAGTAGTGATAGTGGACCAGCTGATTGATTGAGGAAATCATAGTCCTTCCGTGCTGCCTGGAGATGCTCATGAATCTTGCATGTGCACCTCCACTGAGTGTATGTGTGAGTGTGTTTGCTTAGACAACAAGCTCAAACAAAAGTGCAGAGAAATATAGGACACAATTGAAAGAATGCACGTCACTTACAGGCGGTTACTGTAAGCAGCAGAATTCATTTGCTTGTAATGCATTGTATGGCTGTTTTACTGGAGGAGTAAAGGAGTATGTGATACAGATTTATCTTTCTTGGCACATAAGAAAAATCAATAAGGAATCAGATTCTTCTTTTCCATGTGTGTGTGGTGAAGGGGCGTCTTGAGTGCAGATACTCTATTTTTTCCCAAAAGAGGAAAGAGGGAACAGGAGATACAATTTGGCTTGTGTAAGAGAAAGAGGGAGGGAGAGAGACACACACACATCTTATAGAGATACTCCAGGGTAGCACAGACACAGACCACCATGTAATGCTGACTCTCCATCCAAATGCAATTCCTTAATGCACTCTGAGAGTCAGAGATCTAATAAGAAGTGGAAGAGCATCCTCCAATAATGAAACCCCACCTGCATCCGTGCTGCAGAGTGATGGGCCGGGGCTGAGAGGCTTCATAAATAACAGAGAGCAGACCTGACACGTGCTGCTCCAACGTCTGGGAACTGCCAATAATCCCTCTCATCTACTAAGATGCTGCTCTTGCAGAGTGAAAAGGGGGTGGGAGGAAACACAGGCACAATGCTTAGTTTTTAGTTTGCAGTCATCAAGTAAAAGCAGCCCAGTGCAGCAGCTTTAGTCTATTAAACAGATCTGCAGAGAGAGATCAGGGATATCCAATCACCTTTTACTGATGAGGAGCTTTCCTGCTTGATTTAGCCTTTAATTACACAGAGGAGCTGAGTGACTCATTCAAAAAACATCCACAATTGCATGCAGATTTTTCTTTTTATTGTCTTGATTTCTTTACTCAATATCAAATTAGGCCTAAATTGCTTCCGCATAGATTAAAAAAACCTGTAATACCTTGTGTGGCTGTGTTTTTGAGAGGCAAAATCACTATGTCTGTCTTCACTCAGGCGCTAATTTAGATGTTGTTGTCACTGGAGCGTTGTTGTGTACAAATTAATTTCCTCTCCAATATAAGAGATAAATCCCCTGTAGCAATTAACCTGCATTTGAGCAATTAACCTGTGCTTGTCGTATGTCTAATAACTGCACACTCTTGGGGCACTGCTCAATTGGAATGAATTTTTTTCTTCAGGTTTTTTTCTACTTGTGAAGTTGCATGTTGTGCAAGAGAGGCATGAAAGAAAATCACATGACTGCCTGTGTATATCTGATCCAGCAGCTCCCTTATAATAAACAGTGTTGTTGGATTTATTGTGAAGCTTTATGAAGAGTGCCTTTCTTCTGAGGCAGAATGTGACCCTCGTTGCTGTTCTTAAGACTGACCCTGTGGTTGACAGAGCCGCGGGCCGTCCTCGGCTGCTATGAAAAGATAGCACTGTGTTGTCGAGCTCCGGAGATTGACCCAGCAGGCCCCGTGACTCTCCTGTTGTGTCTCTCAAA
This sequence comes from Thalassoma bifasciatum, assembly GCA_008086565.1. Lineage (NCBI taxonomy): Eukaryota > Metazoa > Chordata > Actinopteri > Labriformes > Labridae > Thalassoma > Thalassoma bifasciatum. The sequence goes on along the minus strand of RPOG01000231.1, from coordinate 219,605 downwards.
GAGTCTCATGAGCGTGATTTATTTAGTTCAGAAGTCGCCCGGCTTTTAAAGAGCCACTTTCATGCTGTCGATACTGTACATAAAGTGACTCAGGAAATAAGGATAGGTGTAGCTAAAAACGTCACTCCAATGACTAAGTGCTGTTTTGAAACACTAAAAGTCTGCCTTCGTGACAGTAATCCGCTTTGCTCCTCGGTACACTAAATGGAGGTTTTCTTTCACTTGGCCATCTGCATCAGTGTGTGCGTGTCTGTTTTTGTATAGCGACCAAGAAGGAGAGAAGCTTTTTATCCCCCCCCCCTTCAGCTGCCGAGTGCCTGAAATATTTAACAGGGACTGCACTATTTTTGGGTTTGTGCTCGGTTTGTTCAGGAGCTTATGTAATATGTAGTTTTAGCTCAACATGCATGGCGCTGTTGTATACCAAAGACACACCAGAGACGCACTGAGGGCAAGATGCTGTAAACAATGTGATTTTGCAGCCACTTCAAAGGCTCTGTCCAGTAAAATCGGAGCCTCTGCACCATCTGTGCTTTGAAGAATTCAATTGCTATTTTGAAGACACTTTCTTGCGCATCAAGGAAGCAAGGCCGATCCACATCTTCTCATGTTACTTGTTTCTAAGAGGTATCGATCAGCTCACCTCTCTTCCCTCCAACTGTCCCCATCTCCCCCCATTTCTCTCTCAATCTGTCTCCCCCTCTCCCTCTCTCTTTCTCTTTCCTCCCTTTCCTCCCATCTCCTCTCTCCTCCGAGGTGTCAGATTCTCTGACTCATGCCCTGGTGTGGAGGATGGGAGGAAAAGCAAGGATGAAAGAGAAGAGAGGAGAAAGTCATTCTGCAGATAGAGATAGTGACCTTCATCCAGTAAGAGGGGATGGGATAAAAGCGAGAGTTAATACCCTGCCAAAGTGTATTCTCCAGCATGCCAAAAAAACCATTCAGAATGATATACGGTCGCTAATAGAAGCTCTCTAATAAGAAGGAGCATGCCATTGTAAGGCAAGGCAAGGCAAATGAAGAGAAAATTCCAGCCTTGAATCCAGAGGGATAAACAAGCTGGAGAAGCCAAACTGTATAATCGAATGAAAACAGCACTGCAGCATGTGACGTACAAAGCCAGATCTTCCTTGTGTAAGAGATGTGAGATGAGAAAGACCTGAGATGAAGCTGCAGCCGAGCAATTTAAGGACAAAATAGCTGCAACTGTTGAGATGAGTGTTGGATCGCTTTAGTCCCTTTGAAAGGAAAAATGCCAGATATCATTTTAGATGACGCTGCTTAAATTTGATGATTCGCTTTTTTTCTTTTTCTATCATCATCGTCATCTTCATCACTTATTTATACATTCAAATAACAAGAAAATGGATGAGCCTGAGTCCTCATTCACAGTGATGTATAAGTAAACACAACCGTGTAAACAAATCAAATCATCAAAAAAGGCTGCATGAAGTGAAAGTGGAGGAAGAGATTATGGTACAAAATTTGTCAAAGGATTATTTTAAAGGTCAGGATGTTGTGGGAAAGGAGATAAAGTTATCCATTAAATCTGTAAAACAAGAGAAGCAGCCACAAAGTATTGCTGAGATATGAAATCAGAAACAGTCAGCTGATACAAATCAGGGTTTGAAGAAAAAAGAGAAAATTACACATGAGAACAAACATGTACCAGGTTTAAAGCCATAATCAAAAGAGCAATGAAATGATTTAAACAATACATGAAATTGATAAAATCAGAAATCAGAGTTTGGAATATTTCACAGTTATCAACTTGACAAGACTTTAATACGTGCTTAAGAAATAAAAAAAAGTGTGCAGGGTCTAATAAAAGTACTTGATTAATAAGATAAAGACTATTTATAAACCTCACATTATAAAATGCTTCATCAAATCTAAAAATTGAATAAAAATACATATGTGACTTAAACTGAAAAACATGCTGAGTCAGGGAGGACTAACTGAAACAGTGCTAGAATAATAAATAGAAATACATCAATAAAATGACAGATACCTCACAAAAACAAAACAAAACCAGAGTGAATAGTAGTGATTTAAAAGAAGACACATGTATGTGCTCAGCAAAATTTAAATTTAAGGAAGTGTTTATGTCTTATCTTTAGTGAAAAAATGTCTAGGTATACTTCTTATGAGCTGCATTTAACTGACAAGTCCAGAGATATATTTATTTAGAGATATTACGAGGCAAAAAATAGGTTTGAATTGTTTGGAACAATTTTAAAAATCTGCAATTGGTATAAGAAAAAAATTGCATGTCAAGTTTCTTGAAATGGGAATAATTTCTTAATTCAGATCTGATTTTTTGCCAATGAATATGTTGAAATAAGACACATTTCTGGAGATGCCAGGTGAAAGTGGCTCATACTGAGTCTAAAAAGACATTTTTGGCTTAAAATAAAACATAAACTCTCAATTTTTGCAGCGTGATTGATATCTTAGTGTATTTTCTTTGTTGACTGATGGTTGGAGGTAGAAAAGGGATTTTGAGGACATCATCCTTTGAAGAAGAAAAAAAATGAAGATCATAATCAGCAGATTGATCAATAATTTATAGAAACCTTGTTGTAATCTCCAGATAAAAGCTAGGAAAGATAAATAAGAAGGGTATTGTATGGTAAATGGTCTTGTGCCTCAGTGTCTCTCGTCTAACTACAGCCAGTGTAAATAAAGGCTCAGACGGTGCCACAGTGTGTCTGGAACTAGCATTCACATGGGAGATAAGTATTGACAGCCTTGAAACAAACTGCTGTAAGACTCATTATCTGTCCGTTTGTGTTGTTTTATCTCTGATAGCAGTGATGAAAAAGAGGAAGCAACTCTTGTTTGTCTCATTTAGACGTGGGATCCTTTCGAAAGCAGCAGAATAACACTTGATTGGTGTAGGTTTCCTGCTCTTTCAGGGTGTAGACTTTTTATTATCAAGCAGTGATCCTGAACTAACTAAACACTACTTCACCCTGATGGACACATAAACTGATGGCTGAGGATAGACCGCAATAATGGAGTGTCAATTACCGTTCATTAGCTGTTGGATTCACTCGTAATTATGCAGATTGTGGAGCCAGATTGACGTGATGGTTAGCTGCAGTGACAAGAAAGCCTGGACGTATTGATTCAGGCACTTTCAGAAAGTCGGGCAGACTGGGTAATAAGTACATATTCTGTCGCTCCTTAAGTGGCATGAGAGCTTGAAGTGGAGTGACGTTGGTGGGAAGCATCTGTTTTTTCTGTATGTAGAGAGAGGTTCAGATCAGATACAGTCAAATGTATGTTAGGAGGATGAGAGATATATAACAATGCTTTGTTTCAAATAAGATCTTTGGCGAGTGTCAGCTTGATAATGCTCCAGATTCATAATGTCAGCCAGATATCCCACGCAGTTTTTGAAATTCCTGCATCAGTAATTTTTTTTACACAACTTTCCTACAGATTTGCTCATATATGAGTTTTGGTCTCACTGTTTCTCTCTGCAGATTATGAAAAAGGCTGATATAGCATTTTTTGTTATTTTACCAATAAGGACCTGATTTGATAATCACTTGAGAATTTTGAAATGTCAGCCAGAAATCCCACACGCTCTTAGAAATTCTTGCATTAGTTGTGTCAGAATGAATGAGAAACTTTCCAACTCATTAGTTAGTATTAGTTTGACATTTTTGTGGCTTCAAAGCAAATCCTACTATGGATGGAAACACTGATATCACAGAGTTTTTTTTTATGAATTAGAACAAGTTGATAAGGTGCTAAATTTATCATGACAGCCAGGAAGTGAACACACTTTTTGAAAAACATATCCTGGTTATTTTTAGAACATCAACTGTTTTCATTTCAGCTCCTGAAGATATCCAAAAATAGAAAATCTGGTAATTTAACTCTCTCACAGATTATGCTTTGAAATCCTCATATAGGAGTATTTTAATTTAGATAACAACGTCTTCAAATAACGGTTTGATAGCCTCTGTAATTTGTCATGCCTGCCAAGAATCCCACAATCAGTTTGAAATTCCTGCATCAGTGACTTTGTCACAGCACTTCCCATGAGAAACTGTCACTTCACAGCAGATTTGTTAATATCTGCAGGACACACTGTGGTTTTATTCACTCTTTTTACACACTACGCATCATGGATTAAAACTCCCTGGTTGTATCAGTGTTTTGTTTAAAATTATAGACACTTGTAAATGCCTCAGACTCAAATCAAGGGTATTTCAAGCAGTTTTAAAACATCCTGCATTGGTAATTTTGTCACTCCAACCTCAGTGAGGAGGTATCATAACAACTTTTCTGCATATTTGAAGAATCTCTGCAGAAAATCTTAAAGATTTTCAACTCAGAACTATTTCCAAAGACAAATGCGCATCTGAAAAAAATGCTGATGTAACTTGTTTTATACATCAGAGCCCCTTGGTATTTAAAAAACTCCATATTCATTAGCCAGACAGAAATTCCACACACTTTCTGAAATTCCTGCATCAGTGATTTTGTTGCAGCACTTCAGTGAGAAACCATGATGCAACTCCTTTATCAGATATGTTAACATCTGCTGGAAGTCTTGTGGCTTTATTCACTCTTAACAGCTCCACAGATTATGGATTATAATCCCTCAGCCTCAGGGTAATCTTATCAGCGTCAGCCCACATTTAGGTGCAAGGGTTGTTGGCCTCCTCTCTGGCTCCAGGAGCAGCATGCAGCCCGGGGCTCTGATAACCCTCTCTGGAGCCTTGTGGTTGACAGGCGGCTCGCTCTGCAGGCTGACACGGTTATGCTTTAACAGCAGATGAAGCCGACGGCTGATAGGAGAGGACGGTCCCCTCTGCGCCAAGGGCAGACCCCTCCCATTATATGTGACAGAGCTGAGACAAGACACGGCGAGAGATGAAACACCGCTCTTTAATTTCAAGCCTCTCCTGTTTCACAACTAAAGCCCTCGCCCCCTGTCGCTTTTATTTTGTACTCTCAGCGCAGTGGAGAGATGGTGGAAGTGCAGACATGTGGAGAAAATGAAGTGCTCTCAAGGTTTAGAGTTGTCAGCCTTTCTGTCAATAATAGACAAAAACAATTTTGGGGTGTAACAGCTCATTGACAGAAAACTCAAATAATCCATTCAAAATTAAACTAACAAAAATTGTTTTTATAGATGTATATGATAAGTGTTATATTATCTTTATGGTTAGTTAGATACTTCACCACTCAAATAACACTTGACTATGACACTCGAAAAAATGCACATGATTAAAAAGGTATGGCATCAAACAAGACTTTTATTTTGTATGGTGATAGGGAACTGAATTGAAGTCCTTTTTGTGACAAAGTTCATCATATTGGGCAAGTGTTACAAATAGCCTTCAAGAAATCAGCCTCCCTATCCTAACAACAGGATACTTTTTACTTAAAGCTCTTGTGGATAGTTTTCAGTTGGCTGTAAAACTCAATTACTAAAGATGGTTCTGTTTAAAAATAAGACCAAGCTTAGCTGGATTGGTTCTTCCTGTCTGGTTAACTTTAATGTCTGATACTGATTCTGGGAGATTGGTAACAACGGCACCAACCCGTAACAGCCTCATTTTATGTTTTCAACAAGAAAACATCAAGTGACATGTCTGATTGTTACAGGACATGAAGGTGTGATTTATTAAAAATTGAAAAGAAGGAATTATGCTGATTAATTATTTCATATGCTTTCAAGGCGAACAACAAACAAAAAATCTCCTCATACACTGCAGGCAGTCTTTTCTAAATCATACTTTTGGACTTCAACACCTCTTTTTGCAGTGGACAGGGAAGGAAAGTGGGAAAGAGAGTGGGCCTCAAGTGAGAAGCAAACCAGGAGTAGGAGGCCTAAAAAAATACTCCCAGTCCTGACTAAACCCAGGATTAAAGTGGCCCAGGTATGATCATTTCCCTAGATTATATTTTTTGGCTAGGGCCGTTTTAGACCTCCCTTCTTTGACTTTGACTCTGGATGGGTTATGCACCTCATTCGTTCCTGTAATTAAATGAAGCATACAACATATGTGTTATGTACAGTAATTACTCTTGTATCAAACACTCTGTAAACATGCAACCCCTTTACCCAGAGGAGTATATTCTGGCCATGAGGGGGGGCATATGGTTATTTGAGGTAACCAGGTACATCTGTCTGTCTTGTTCAAACTGAAAAAAAGTAAAACTAGTTGTAAAAAGCTACTGAAGAGTGAAAGCTTATTCATATTTTTTGCATTGGTTGCCTGTTGCTACCATCTTTTGTAAATAATGTTGCCTTTCTCCTTCCTAAAGGACAGCATTTAGAATTTCAAGTAGTTGCTGGCTGGTATTTAATACAAATCTGTAAATATGTATAAAATAATAGTTTGACATTAATTTAGGTCATTTTTTTTAATCTATACCATAACAAGATACACGTCTTGGTCATTTCATTGAATAATTCAAAACTTATCTTTAAAATGTACTAGCAAAGATAACCACTGATGTAAGATTGTAATGTGGGTGGAATAATGTAATCATAGATAACTCGATTCTCTTTTTTTACTATTTAGATTTAATTCCAGAAATGCAAAAATGACTGATCTGTTCTCTTGTTACACGTGATAGCCATTGAAAACCAATACCAGTCAACTTCTTTGAAAAACTCTGCTTACACATGTACCAGACGAACGGCAGAAAGATAGGAGCTGTGTCCACAGGGGAAACAAAAAGGAAAAAAGACTGTTCTGTTCTTTCTAATGAGATAAAGCAGGAGGGAGTTCATCTGAAGGTCACATATTATGTGATGATCTATATTTCCTTGTCTGGCTCAGTATCTGCAAGTATTACTAGAGGTTGTTCTGTGCCTGTTTGCTTAAGTTGCCACTCAGTCCCGCTCCTAAGGGAAGAGGTTAGTACAATACAGTTTGTTTCTGTTCGTTCAGTTTTAATAATTTCTTTAATTGAGGACAAAAAAGGACTTTAACCAAGTTTCCAGGGCTTTTAGAACGGTATTGTTTACAGCTCAGTTAAAGCACGCCTCATTTGAACGATAGCTCTTGGTTGCATGAACACTCTCCTCTGCTGCACGGCTCATAAAGCAAAATAAGTGATGAATCCCAGCATGACTGGTGGCTGTGATGTGGATAAAGCTAATCCAAACATGCAGCCCCTCTTTGAATATTTTATTCAACTGCAGCAGAGTCTGTTTAATCAGGAAGCTGCTTCTTAAAGCTAAAACTCTGCGGAAATGTAAGTGTTTGGGGTGAATGTGTAGTCTCAGGCACTGTAAACCCAACATCTTCCACTATTTAGAGCTTCAAAACACACTCAGGGGCGCAGTTTGGAGTCAGATTCATAGACAGAAACTCCAAACAGCGTGTTTACATGTGCTGCTCGCTCCCACAGGGTCTCATTTAACTTTAACAGGATGACCACGGCTGAAGGAGAGCTCTGTTCATTTCCCCGGTTGTACTGTATGTGTTTCTGTCTTCGTCATCATCATCATCCGAGTGCATGACGCTCTCATTGTGTCATTGCATGTCCTCACGCATGGCAGCACTTTGAGTATGCTCGTGACAGATATCTGCTGAAAGTTCTCCTGTGGAACTTCTCAGGAGATCAAAGCTTCTCTTGTGTTTCAACAGGACGGGTTTTGTGCATCTGTGCGTGAGTGTGTGTGTGTGTGTGTGTGTGTGTGAATTGTTGGCTCCTTTCATCCCAGCAGCTGTATGTGGGTATGAGTGTGTTTGTTTTGGTGCACACGTCCGCCTGTCTGTCTGTCTGCCCGTCTCTGAGTGCATGTATGTGTGTGAACGGTCTCTCACCTCTTGGCCTGCCGGTGCGTGTGTGCTCACGTTGTCACCCTCTCACTTACTGCTCTATATGTGCCCACCCGGGGGACACCCTATCCCCTCTGCCTCTGTGTGTTTATCGAGCAGACATTCAATATGCAACCCCCACCCCCCCCCCAATGCCCCTCCATGTACTGTATGCTTGGGGGGGCTGTTTCCATCAATCACCATAGAGACCAGGCATGTTGTCCTCATTCCTTCTTCATTTCCTTTAAGCCGTCTGTTTGCAGCATGTGTGAGGGACACGGCGGCCTCAGAGCAGGTGTCCACTCCTCCAGACAAGCAGGTTGTACGACATCCTTTTCATCTGCACAGCCTCTCTGGCTTGGATGATTCTAAAGACGTGCGAGAAGAAAAAACTATCTCTGCTAGCTGTCAAGGGATGCATGCTGGTTGTTTTTATCCATGACATCTTTGATGTATGTGTCATGGAGGGAAGATAAGAACACATCTCTGGATATCTTAAAGGAAACAGTGAGTTACCCAGCCTCTGGTACAAACTGGATTATATCTGCAACATTTGATTATGTTATAACCTTAAGCTTTTTATAATATCCGAGAGGTTTGTAAAAAGAAAATCGCAAATTTCAGTATTTCTTCTCACCTGAGGTTTTATAGTGTGTCAAAATAAGGAGTTATACCCAAAACGACTAGAACTGAAATTGTTCTAATATGATTGAATCTTTTGACAATTTTTCAATTTTTTTTTTTCAATTAAGTTTTTAGAGTAAGTGCCATTATAGCCTTGTGGTCATGCGTACCATGAATCACTCGCTCAAGTAGGTAACCCAGGTTCAAATCCAGCTTGTGACACCTTTCAATCATGCCACTCCCCACTCTTTTCCTGTTTCCTACTCTATCCATTGTCCTATCCTCTCTAATTAAAGGCATAAAATTCCAAACAAAAACTCAAATAAAGTAAAGTAAATGTGAAAAAACTAATGTTTTTAAAGTGGAAGGGTCAAAGATAAATAAAATGATACAACATACACCCCCGCAACAATTTGCATGAATGCGATCTTTTGGACCTGTAGCCAAAAACATGAAGATTTTTCATGTTGTGTCATGAATGGGAAAGACAAGCAGCTGAATCTGGCTAACCATTGTTTAGAACCACGTTTGTCTGTATTTTTTCAGGCATGCTCTGTGATATTACTAACTCTCTGAGCTCAATATTTTAACACAAGGAACCTTTTTTTCTGTTATTTCTTGGTTCTATCATACACAACAGTAACAGAACAGTTGCTTGAACAGTTGCGTTTAAGATAGCAAAGTTGTTAAAAAGTAACAAACTTGCAAAATGGTCAGACAGTAGCAAAACTTTTCAGAGGCCTGACATTTCTGTTTAAAATATCATTTTTTATCCTCATTATCTGCAATCCATATTCATCAACATTTCCAGAAATAAAGGCTTGAACCAATTCACTCTATGTGTAAAGAGTCAATGTGATACGCCAGTTTCAATTTCTAAAGTTCTAAAGTGAGTGACCAAAAATATGCAACTTTTTCATCATAATCTAGTTTTTGAGAAGTACCTGCATATGCAAACAGAGTTTCTTTTGTGGATTTTTTTTCTTTATAAAAATCTAACTTACCCCCCTGATTTTTTTATTTTCATAGTAGATAAATGAGAATAACAAAAAAAATCATCCCCTTCAATATAGCAATTGATATCAACAACACATAAGATAGGGAACCTAAAAATAATCTGACAATAAATCGCTATTGCAATATAGAGAACAATAACATCACTGCAAATTGTTCAGCCTTACAGCAAAGCAGGTTAAAGTAAAGACTTAAACATGAATGAAAATTTCTAAAGCGAGCTTATATGTGACTCTTACAGTGCAACTACAACCCACCCTTGAATCTATAGGACACTCAACCTGAATGATAAGTGGGATAATGCAAAGTGAGTGGGTGGTTATGCAAAGTGGAGCCCCCACAGGGAGGGACCCAGCCCATCACACAGACTCTGTGGGGTTTCTATTTTGCATAAGCACCTCCTCACTATACATTACCTCTTACTTAGCACAACCTTTTTAATTGTGCGGCTGCTGTGTCTTTCCAAACAAACCCTAACTGCAGAGCTGCTTTACTGCTCCCGACTAAATGATCCTTATTTTTAATTGGTCAGCATCCGACAAAATACTTTTCGCCTCTTATGTCCATTTGTTTTTGTGTCAGTCATTTGATTTAATGGAGTGATGCTTAACTCAGTGTATAAAAGATGAATAAAAGCAGTGAGTCGTAACGAGCAGCCTCTGAGTACAGGATGCAGTCAGGCAGAGCAGGGCCAAGGTTACGCACCCAGTGACAGCACTGACGGCCTTTCCGCCTCTCGCCTACTCTGACTGTTTTCTGGCTGCCCGGAGATGCAGTCTGCACGTTGCTAATTCCCTGTTCTGAGTTACCGGGTCTAATTTAGAACAGAGGGGCTCTGTTCATCCTGGAACGCTGCTGCTCGGGATTCTGGAAATAAAGAGTTCAGAGGCTCTACGCCCTCACACAGACACAGAGCATATGCCTTGTTATCAACCCACAGAGCTGCATATAATGATCCCTCCAACCATTAGTTCCTAATGCAATCAAGTGCTAACATTTTAGCCATGCCCTTCAGTGCCTAAAGATAATGAAGTTAGCCCACGGGTTGCACAAATGTGCTCTGTGATAACACATGTGTTCAGGATGCATCGATCAAGCCTTGAGTCATGATTATTTGGCCTTTTATCTGTGGCTGACAGCGAGCAAAATGTTCCATTTTCTGTTTATCTCTCAGTCGACCCCCTGGGCTTTGTTTGATATTTATGGAAATTGTATGGAGATGAGCTTCTAACTGATAGTTTTGTAAGTCAATCATAAGCACGTCTCTTGGAAAAGCAGTGGAAGTTTGATTTGGTGCAATGATCTAATCCTGTAAAATGACACTCTGTCCCACTTTTTACAGCATATTGACGGGCTGGCACGTCGGATTGTGCTGCTGCCATGGTGGGACTGTAAAACCCAGTACGTGCAGTCAAGCTCTGTGACATCTTAAGAAGGATGTGTTTGAGCGTTTGAACATGTCTTTGCAAGCATTCGGAGCATAAATAAATCAGCGGAGGTGCAATGGCCTTGTGCACCAAGCAAAAGCAATAAAACGACCCACAGTTTGACAAGTCTCTCAGGAATTTGGTCTCATTTAAAATAACATCCATTTATTAAACATGATCTCCTCACGTAGCTCTACAAATCCACAGTCAGCATGTAGATTTATAAACACACACATGTACACACACATATGTCAGGCAGTGTCAGTGGGGTTGCCGCAGTGGGTTGGTGTACAGTAGCTCTGTAGGCTGGCTGGAATGCACTTGGCAGACAAACAAGTGGCCTTGATGAGTGAAAAATGAGAGGATAGCTTTTATTGCCGTTGTTGTTGTTTGCTGAACATGAGAGTTTAACGACCATGATGATCAAAGATGCCACTGTCAGAAGGAGTTTATCCTCAGATACCTGAAAATAACATTGACAGTCCAAATGCATTTTTATTGAAGTAAACAGAACCATTGCCATAAACAAATTTTGCTACACTAGTGGAGATTTTCATGTAAAAGAAAGAAATATCTTCCATAACTAGAAGATATTCATGGTTTCCAGATGATTCACTCTCATAACCTTGAGACCCAACACTCCCAACCCCCTACATCTTTTTTAGTGCCACCCTGAGGTTGCAATTTATGTTTAGAGCTATAAATCAGCAGCATTTGGATGGATTGCCATGAATTTTTGCACAAACATTCATGGGCCCCAGAAGATAAAACCATATGTTTTTGGTGATGACTGACTGATAATTTCTTAAACAAATCAGCAAACAGTGAATGAAAGACATAGTCAAGGAAACAACCTCAAACTAAACAATATAATTTTAAGAACCCAACGGCAGGAGTAGTGAAACTGAGCAGTACAAGAACTAAAGGGCAAAATCCAGTTTAGAAAAGTAAAAGTTGCAGTTCATCAAGAGTCCGCCTGAGGCTGGCTGCAGAAAGGCCAAAAACCATGTACATACAAAGCCATAATAATAGACTTTTACAACATTAAAAAGCATATTTACAGCCTGGTTCAACAACAGCTTGGGCCTGAATCACTAATTTTGCACCCGTCATGCTCTGTGCTGGCCCAGGGGTGAATTTTCTTTCTTACTCAGTGGTGTAGGAGATATTAAAATCAGGAGTTTGTCCAATCAGAGGCACAGCTCAAGTCACTTGACTCACAGGCAACCCATATTTGTTAGAAAGGAATTCAAAAGGTGGAGCCATATCCAATACGTCCCCCACTATCAATCGGCTTCATTTCACTGCATCAGGAACAGATGCTTGATGTCTTCATGAAGTTTATGATAAGAACATTACAACATAGACTGAGACCATTTGTCCAGAGGTAAAAAGATGTAAAAGAAGGAGATAGAATTGGTGAAAAAGAATGAAATAAAGTTTGAAACTCACAAAAATGAAATAGTAGATAAATAAATAGAGAAAGATAAAAGTTACAATAATAACAGCTGAAGCCAAAAGTCAAGATAAAAATAATAAATGACTCATTAATGTGAAATTCATTAAAATACTTAAAGTAAACTGGTAGAATTGATGTAGGAATCATAATAGTGATGAATAAATATAGATACCATAAAAAGATAAATTAAACATGAGGGAGAATAAAAACTGTAGCAACTGAAACAGCTGGAAACAGAAAAAAACAGTGGAGATGGGATAAAAGGCAAGAAATTAAAAAGGCAGAATAAGACAATAGCTTAAACTGAATATCAAACTTTTCTCTATGAACATTATATTTAGCGTATAAAGTTTGAGAAGGGAAGAGGGTTAAATTTCGGGAAAGAGATCTTCTTACTTATGCACCTGTCATGTTGTATTCAATGACTGTAGTATTTACCACATCGCCCTTTGATAATCTGCATGCTGACATCTTTATTGCATGCATGTTAGCATGCAGTTATTAGCATTTCCAGAGCTGAGGTCAAAATGATAAATTATAGATTTGCAGGAATGGGGGTTGAGGACTCATCCTCCTTTTCTTCCACTCAAGAATAAAAGAAAAAGGAAAAAGAGTGTGAAAATCTTAATTTTGTTCCAACTACATGGTGCTAATTGGCACCCTGTTGCTTGATTCCACACACTTTTAGTCTCCTTGAACATGTTCCTGTGTTGTGCTCAGGTTGTTAACATGCAAACAATCACTCACACATACGCAAACACACACACACACACACACACACACACACACACACACACACACACACACAGGCACACACGAACAGTTGTGTTAGGAATTTAAAGAAAGGAGAACTAGAGGTGAGACAGAAGTTCAAAGCCAGAATCATTCATCATCTCATCCACATGCAGCTGGCCAATCACTCCATGTAGTGGGAGTGAATCACTGATTGTCTGAGTCGGAAAGTTACAGCTTGGACACATGATGTGGGCGGAGCAGGTTTCTGCAGCTCTGATAATGTACGACAACAGCTTTAGTCTTGTCTGAATACAATTTCAGACCATTGTTTACATCCAGCTGCTCTTACAGGAGGATTTTCATTTATTCTCTGGTTTATGTGACGGTTAAACTGTTTTTGTTATGACAAAATAAGACACATAGAGATTAAACTTTTAAGATGTCGTGGGGATCATACGGTACAATTTTTATATATTATATTAAGACACAATGACTTTAATTTAATAACAATTGTTAACAGAAAGCCAAAAGAAGCCATTTGTAAGCATCTTCTATTGTTGCCTTTAATTTCTGCTAATCCCAGAGCATCTCTAGTGGAGCTATCTATGTGTTGCATATTTATCCACCTGCTGATGAATGTAAACAAAAATAACTCAAGAAGGAACATGAATTATTCCATAAACTAATTTTACACACCAAGCCGAGCCTGTGAGCAGCCAGGTGACTCACATTAATCATCATAGCGTATGTCACAGTACTGACATGCACGTAGCCGCTGCCACATTGACATTCTGGCAGCGGTACAGATGCTTCTCATTTGCTGTCTGTGTATAAATTGTGCTCTGTCTCCTCATAACAGAGAGGGTTTTTTTTTTTTGTTTCTCTCCTGAGTGACTTTGACAGAGGATAAAACCAGGTCCCTGAAATAACTCCAAACATTTTCAGATTTATGAAAACTATATTAAAACGAATTGATTAACTTGGCATGGATCTTATGTCGTGCTCATCCAAAGGTGAATTCTGTTATCGTATTCCAAAAATCACTCATCTCACTGTGAGCTGTGGGTAAATGAAGACGCAGATAGGGTATTAGTCATCCATGGCCACCCACAGTCTGTTTGAAAGACCCCAAATCTCTGATTAAACACAACATCACTGACACTGTTGGTGCCTCTGGTCAATAGCACACATGCACAGTGAGCCTCATCACGACACTGTTAGAAATTTCTATCAATATTACAGCGTCTCAGGCTAATGAAAAGCATCCTCGTAGAGATACTTGCTTTCAGAGGCCTTCAGTGTGTTTGGCTTTGATTTATCCTCTGGCTTTGATCTTTTGAAATCATTATTCAGTCAACAATGCACTTTGGCTCAGTTCAAGTATGCATTATCTGAGGAATGATCTAAAACACAGCCATTGGTGTTAATTTTAGCTCCTCTTTGCAGTATAATCTTTTATAATAGCCAGCACTTTGTTTTCACATCCAGCTGTTCTTTGCTTCCTCAGAGCAGCACTGAAGGACCTCAGAGAGCCAGAAAACGAGCGCGGGCCTTCGTCTGACTGTGTGACCAGCGAATGAGCCTTGTTCATGCGTCTCCCTACGTGCCACTCCCACACCACTATGAACTGTGAGCAGGACTTTGGAGACGGGGGCTTGGGAGTGACCCTCACACTACGACTGCTCATGCATGGGAAGGTACAATCCTGCCGCCCTCATTGTGCATGAATGAATAAACCAGCGTGTGCATGCTGAAGCACTCTGGACTCTCTTAGGCATAAGATTTGCTGATGCCTCATAAATGATAAACCTTAAATTCAGCAAGGTGATAAATAATGGAATATTGCTCTGAAAATTAGAAATGTTTCCTCATTTTGTTAGATTGTTTTGAGGTTTGTGATTCCCTTTCTCTCTTGTCTTGTAGGAAGTTGGCAGCATCATAGGAAAGGTGAGTATAAATGCTCCTGTTCTATCCTTTTACACTGCAAACTGAAATCCGATCAAGTCTTTTCATCATATTCTTAGTTTAAAAAATGTCTTTTTTGGCTTGATATGAGCCACATTCACCTGACTAGTCCAGTGACATGTCTTTTTTTCAAGATATTTAGAGACAAAAATAATGCATGAATTGCTTGTAACAAGTCAAAAAAATCTGCAGTCTCATTTCTACTCTGCAAAAACTGAAATCTAAGCTAGTCATTATGTCTTATGGTAAAATTGTCTTATTTTTTTTCTATATAAGACATGTTCAACTGACAAGTTCAGAAACATGTCTTACTTCAAGTTTTATAACAACAAAAAGTCTGATCTTCTTGTACCAAGTAAAAAAATCAACAATGGGATAAGAAAAATTTGCTCCTCAAGTTTCTTGAAATTGGAATAATGTCTTAATGCAAGACCTTTTTTTCTTACCCCATCGTCAGATAATTTTTTTACTTGCACCAAGCAAATAAGATGTCATTTTTATTTTTGAATGTCTTGAAGTGAGACATTTTTCTGGATTTGTCAGTTGAATGTGGCTCTTATCAAGTAAACAAGACTTTTTCTTACTGCAAATAAGACATAGATGCTAAATTAAATTTTGGTTTTTGCAGTGTCAGCTCTGGTCAGGAACCTTCGGTTGGTGTTCATTTCGACACCCCTTGTGGACAAAGTGTTACCTTGTATCTCTTTTCCTATTTAGGTCATTACTGTTGTTCCTTTAATCTCATCACACTGTATTTTAGCAGACAAATAAGTTGGTTAGAGGGGAATCTTTAGCAGAGAAAATGGAGGAAACAGCTGTTTCAGCAGCTTGCAGTCACTAACCCCATCTGCCGCCCTCCCCCCAGCAGTTTAAGACATTAAAATTGACGTTACGGAAACGGTCAGTCTTGAGGCAGATGTCCTGGTTTGCTTGGTGAGGCTCGAATAGAGGCGTCAGTGTTAATTCCACTCTGTTTTTCAAAAAGATAAAAACTCCTCACAGGAGCTTTAATGTGCTTTGATGTGTTATATTCTCTCTGTGTTTGAAATGTTCTCTATTTTTAGGTCTTTAAAAAAAAAACAGCTGCAACAGTAAATAATGAAATGAAATGGGGAGTCAAGATTCGTCTCTCGGTGATGGGTGACGGAGACTTGAGTAGATTAATTTATACATGAATACGGCTTATGTATAGACTGGGAGTTATATTCAGCTGGGTTGGGTATTAAGCTTGACTTTAATACAGTTCATAAATGAGATCCATGTTTTCTGGAGTTTATCAGAGGAGAAAGCCATGTATTATAAATCGAAAATCTTCAAGCTTGAGTTGCTGCAGCCACACCCCAGCTGAATAAGGAGTCTTCAAGTCCCAGAGTAACAGAGTTAGAGATTCTCTTTTCTCTTCTTTTTGAGTTTTTTTTAATTCCAGAAAGATCCTTATTTTTTCCACTTGCTATGCCTAAAATGGCTGTCACAAGATCAGGCTGCCATTTGAAAATATTTGATAATGTTTGGAAGATAAAGCAAACACATCAGAGCACTGCCAGAAAGGGAGTGCTTGATAGGAAGGTGAGATTTTACTTTGTAGCTATTTTGAAAGTTGGCACGTTGGTCTAAAACGCTTGTTGTTATATTTCCATTCATTGTAGTGATGATGTGTAATCAGATAATAAAACAAATGTACCGTTTTGATTTGATTGTGAAAAATCATTGGCAAATGTATTACTACCTTTTATTGTTCAGAGCCATTTGAGTTTAAAATACAGTTTGTTTATCAAGCATTTGTAAAATAAATTCCTTGTTTGCCTTGATTTCCCTTTGTGAATCCAACACGGTGCTCAAAGCCCTCTATAAAACAATTGCTCTTTTGAATACCCCAGTCCTGAATGTAATTGCCTTATATCAAAACCTCTTAAGGCCTCCACCACCGCCTCCACCACCAGTAATCCATCAAACAAAAACATCAGTGCATTGAAGGCAGGCCCCCTGTTGAAACTGAGCTCCTAAGATGTATTACTGTTGGCCCCTTGTGGCACTTTTAGCGTCTGTCTGTGGAGGGGGGCTGGCTGCTTGTGTTGCTTCAGTGGCTCCTGCTATCACGCCCTGTAATACAACACCTACAAAAGACATCAATAGAAGAAGGAACAGGGACGAATGATGAAAAAAACGAGTGCTGGAGAGAAATGTCACAATGGATGCCGCAATGTGTTGCAGAAATCAAGAACAAATAGAGACTGAAAAGAAATGGGAGAGCAATGGAGAGATGAGCTTGGCACACACTGTGTAGCTTGCAGAGACACTTGATCTGCACTACTTCAGCTAATAACTTGCCACTCTGAGCTCCAAGCCTTTTCTCCCCTCCTTTCTCTTTGGAAAACCTCTTATTATCCTCCCATCATTAGAAGACCAACACCAGAGTTGGGATGGATCGGGTATAATACGCTTTCATAGATGGTAACCGTAAAAATAACAGAGTGAGATGATGCTGTTTTGATGCTCCTGTAAGGAAGTACTCATCAGCAGATGCACAAAGGTGCAAGCGAAGGTGTGACAGCTTGAGTGGACGAAAGCTATAAAGAATTAGAGGATAGAAAAAAGGAAAAGCTATCTCAAACCCAGCAGAGGACAAGATGCTGACAGGATGTTCTTGTCCCTGGCAGCAGGACTCCAAACACACTGCGTCTACAGCCTTCTGAGGATTAAACACAAAGATGTATTTGATATATTGATATATCTGTTTTAAAATTCTCCGGTCGGATTTGAGCGGTTTAAAATCAGTTTCACTTGGAGGTCAGGGCCACTGATCTTAGTATTTTTTAAACTAAGCACATTTGATTCAATTAAAGCTACCTTTCATCTTCTCTTCCAGAAAGGGGAGACAGTGAAACGAATACGAGAAGAGGTAAGGACGCTTTTAAAAAGTAACATTTCATCATCCCCTCCTGTTTTGGCATGCATGACTTTCTGTCTGCACAGGAAATCATGCTGCTTGCTTTGGGTTGTGTGTTTTTAGTGACTATGTCTGTGCATCTCTTCACTTATTTCTAGAGTAAAAACAGTTCATAGGTCATATGTTTTCTTGTACAATTTCAGCTTTCATACGTTGATATCAATAATTATTATCCTCTGTTTGTCTGGAAAGCATACAAAGCAGCTACATTGTCCGAATTGGTTCCTGAGCAACAGCATCACCTTTTCCATTTAAATTATCCCTCCTCATGATTCACTTCCTTATCTTGAGCTGTGTTCTTACCAAATCCCCTTTCTTTCTTTTCTTCCCTAAAACAACTTCCCTTTTATCTCTGTCTGCCCCTCCAATCCCTCGTTCTAAATCTCAAGGGTGCAGCCAAGCTAACACTGCTTGGTTAACTCTTTGTATTAAAGTGTAATTAGGCTGACAGTAGTGTGCCACTACATTTGATTCTCCTGCTATGAAGCTTTAATGTTTTACTTTATGAGGCAGAAGAATAAACAGAGGAGGAGTGAGGTCAGGGGACAATACAGCCTTGCAGAGCGGCTGAATAAACCGCTCATCCATCCATTCCTTCATTCATTCATTCACCCAGACTGTTATAGGCCTTTGTTGCCTCCTGACTGTATGGGCCCCATCCTGTCTCTCTCTCCCCGGGGCCTTACAGCCACAGAGGGAGTATGACTCAGTGGAGTGACTGGAGAAAATGTCGCAGAGGTCAGAGCACTGTCCTGCGTCTTCTCATGTGACTATAACTCAGAGAAACACAAGGACACAAACTGGAAGAGGAGGAGGGGAGGGGGATTGATCGTCTGAGGGCAAAACCCAGAGGAGAAACTCTATCGCGTTGTCAGTCTAAGATACAGAAATGTGCTGTTTAGCTTCCAGTCTCACCTCCTTTAGCGCCTGTCACTTGACTTTCCTATCTGTGGGTGTTCTGTACTGTACAGCATGTCTTTAGCACTTTGAAGTCTTTATATAGTTTACTACACAACCACAAGAGGAGTCATAAAATAGATTAATGGAAATAAACATGAAAACGTCATTACTGAGGAGATCAGTAACATCTGTACTAAATATGGTAAATATAGCTAGTGAGCTTGGCTTAACACACAACAGTTTGAAAACATGTAAAAGCTTGCAGTGATTGAGACATAAAAGCTAGTTAACTGTAGCAAAATTGTCTTATTATTCTTGATATGAGCCACATTCAACTGACGACTCCAGAAAAATGTCTTGTTTCAAGTTATTAAAAGACAAAAATGAGGTCTGAATTGCTTGTAACAAGTCAAAAAATTCTGCCAATTAGGTAAGAAAAAAGTTTCTTGTATTAGGACATCTTTCTAATTCCAAGAAACTTGACGAGAAAAGTTTTCCTATCCCATTGGCAGATTTATTTTTTACTTGTTACAAGCAAGCCAGACCTCCTTTTTGTCTTTAACAATTTAAAATAAGACACTTTTCTGGACTTGTCAGTTGAATGTGGCTCGTAGCAAGAATAGTATGACAACTTTTACTAAAAATTAGACAGAAAGACTTGCTTAGATTTGGTTGATGTGAATAGCACCACTTTCTTCAGCTCAATACAACCATATCAGATTAATTGTTAGTAAACTGCACGCTATCTAATCGTACATTTCCAGCTTAATACTACCTATCATTCATTTATCTGTATGAGATATTCACTTTTTGGAGTTTTAAAGTATTTCTAAGTCTAAACTTGATAAAAAATAGAATTTGAAAACCTACAAATTTTTGTTTCTACAAGTGTCAAACTATTGAGTGAATAGTCAACTGACTCATAGACCTGTGTCCCTACAGAGCAGTGCTCGCGTCAACATCTCAGAAGGCTCCTGTCCGGAGAGAATCATCACCATCACTGGCTCCACAGACTGCGTCTTCAGAGCTTTCACCATGATCACATACAAACTGGAGGAGGTAACTGTTCCTGTGAAGCATGACAGTGAATGCCATTATACACAGGTGAAATTAAATTAACTGATACAAGAGGACTTTTGCCTCATAAGGTTTGTAACTGAGGTCACCACCCTGGGTGTATTCAGAAAACACATGCATCAGGCTTTCAAAAGTAGTCAAAGTCTGTCTGGGACCTGAAGAGTTTGTTTGAGAGGTAAAAAAAAAAGAATTCAAGAAGCCGTTTCACCAGGTTATTACAAGAAATCATTTCCTAAGCCTTATTTCAACATCACCACTAATGGGCTTTTATGGCTATTGATTATACTCTAAACTGAAGTGATGGAAGGAAAAATTTTAGCTGTGCTTCTGAGCACTCGATGTGCTTTCAGATAAGATTACAGCTCAGAGGAAAGTTTGGGATAAGTGGATTTAGCTGCTGTTGTGGAACCATTTTAAAATAAGTGTAAGTGGCTGATGATGCACCATAAATGAGTCATTTGTTGGGTCATTTCTTGTTAACGCTTCCATACTTTTACCGTCAGGAGGAGTGTTAATGAAACTAATTTGTACCTGTTATTGAGGAGGATTTGTACATCTTCTCATCGTCTGTTAATGAGCTATAGACGACGACTTCCTCCTGCTATTAATCTCCATGGTGACTGTCCATCAGTGCACTAATTAAAATGGCAAAGTGAGGAGCTGTCTTCGCTCTGATTTAGCATCACAGCGGACTCTGGCAATGAAACAGGTGTTCCCTGCTCAGGTCGACAGCCTTCAGTAAACACACGCTGGCTGGGAGCACAGAGCAGGATTCATTAAAGATCGCTCACACTCACCTCTTTTCAACCCTGGACCTCTTGAGTTTCCATGGCAACACGTTGGCTGACCCACTGCGTGCCTTTTCTTCCATAGTTGAGTTATTGTTTGTGTGACACCTTTAATTAAAAACAAAGAGGAATAATCTGCTTTCTGGCCGCAGAGTTTGGAGTTGGCATTTGTTTCTGTCTCAGTAGTTTAGAAGTACATAGGAGCTCAGGCTCGCTTAGTTATTTTATTTGGCAGTCGATCATTTGTGCAAATTGTGTGTGTGTTTCTGCCTGTGTTTTATGGATGAAGTGCTTTCCAATTGCTGCCACATGGGTGCTAGTTTATGCAAATTAAGAGATCTAATAATGTGAAAAAGATATTCTAATCACTCTATAGGTTCATAGGAGAAGCATTTGTGGATTTTGCTACAAGACATGGAGGCAGGGTATACATGAAAGCAACATAATCTGTCTATTTGGGTTCTAACCCACCGGCAACATAATATGCTTTAGGGATTTGAGCCCAGCAGCCCTTTGTGTGAGCAGTGCTCTTATAACCCGCTGTCTTATTTCCGCCATTTTGCTCTTTTTGCAAGGATGGCACAGTGAAGTATGAGAACGTTCACAGTTGTTAAGATGTGGTTCATATTTTTAGATCAAATCCAGAAAATGACGCCCAGAGACTTATGATTGTACAGACGAGCTACTAATGAGACGAGACGTCAGAGAGCCTGATCTGCCTCACTAAATATAGACACGGAGCTGAGAAGCACAGGAGCCACATCAGAATCTGCTTTTCAAATTGAAAAGTTTACGGTTATTGGAAACATTATGCAGTTCTCCTCATGAGTAAAATCCCCTGAGGTTACACATCCACACTGTCCCCTTCTTAAGTCGAACTCTGCAGTTTTACTGCAAACACAAACTGTTCAAAAAAAAATAGCAACGTGCTTTGCATTCTGTCACACATTTGTTGTGTGTTGAACTCTGATGGGGAGAGAGACAGCACAGCGTATTTACATTTCAAAGGCTCACAGAGACGCACAGTTCATTAATTAAAAGCTCAGTCTCCACCCACCCAGCAGAGACACAGGATGTTTGCTACCTGCACTGTCGGAGCACAACACTGTGAGCCTCTTGATCCAAACAATGTTCAGATAGAGGTTCAAAATAGCCTGGTTATACTTGTACAGAAGATGGTATAGAAATAGCATGCACCTTTTCCCCTTGAAGTTTTATCAGACAATTTTAACTGAATGTGTTACATACATTTTGATTTTATCTTTATTTTGACTCTAATGAGTGAACTACCCTTTAGTGTTTTTATTTCCTCAAGGATGTATGACATGAAATTACTCTAAACACCACTGCACAAAGCTTGATCTATTAAAAAATAGAGCACTTAGGGATTTGCCATTTCATTTTTCTTTGCACTCATTTTTTCTTAGTGTGTAAAATTACATTTTTAAAGGAATAGTTCAACATCTTGGTATTCAGATAGGGAGTTGAAGTGACACTTCTCTTGATCTAGCCAAGCTTAGCTTTGCAAAATGACAGAAAAATACGCCTCATATTTTTAATCTAGGGTTGGGCGATTGTATGATCATGAAACATGATAAATTTCAGATCAGATACAGTGATCAGCTGTGAGCACATTTGATCGAACAAACACGGTAAAAAACAGCCAATCAGAGTCGACCTTTCTTGTAATGAGCTTTGTGTACGAATAAAATGTTGAACTAATCTCTGGTTTCTTTAGTTTTCAGTATAGATGCTTTAAAACTGGCTGTATAGAAATAATATTGAATTTTGTGATGATAATTGAGATCGGATGATATGCAAAAAAAGCTGTAAGTATCTTCAACAAATTCCTATAGAATAATATCATAGAAACATTATTTCACAACCTTTTTAAGGTGGTTTTTAAACTGCGAGAAAAGACCAAATGTGTGAGTGTTTGAAACAGTGTATCTTGATCTCAGAACCTCTAAATTGATGTGTTTTATCAAAAAATGTTTTTTTTATCATTTAAATGCACATTCTGTTTTCAAAAGATATCACCAGTAAGGAATTCCAAGGTTACCTGTTTCATTTTGCTTGCAGAGGAAGGACACGTGATCAATATGTTCAGCCTCAGTGTCATTTAGCCGAATGAAAGGCACAAAGCACGATCTTGCTCAACACCGGTGCTCTAATGAATGTTTTCCTTCCATGGCCATTTCCACAGTACATTTGAGGATTGTACGTCCCTCTCAGACCCGGCACAGGACTGGATTGCATACATTTACAGTCAGCCTCCTATGGATTCCTATGTACTCTGAAAAAATCCACATGCAGAAGTTAATGAGGTGCAAATGCAGGATTGCTCTTTGCTAACTCTTTCTCCCCACTAAAGCTCCACCTGCCACTTCCAGTATGGATCCCATCATCTTTGGTCTGTTGTTCAGTTCATTTTAAAGCAGATTAAATTAAGCTTGGCTGCTTCTCCTGTGTATACCGCATGCTTTGGTCTTTACAGTGCTGAGATAATGCTAATAAGCAGTGATATGTTGATTTGGCTCAACATGATTCAGCATAATTGGCGATTCACACACTATTTTGCTGTTTGATTTCCAGCATTCAAATCAGTCAGCCAAGTTCTTGAATGATTGAAGACTTGATGAAACTCAAATCAAAAGTCAGTTTGGATAAATGTGAATCCGAAATTGCTGAATAAAATGCACTGGATTCAAATTCAGCGTCTGCACGGTCCTAATTGTTGGAGTTTATCCCTCTAGTGGCTTTTCTCTCTTTCCATATCCACCTTCAACCCGGCTGCCTGATCCGTTCCACTGAGAGTCTCTTTCCTCTCTCTCTTCTACCTCTCACCACTTTTCGTCTTTGCTCATATCTCCCTCCAGGACCTGACTACGCTGGTGGCCAACGGCACCATCAGCTCCAAGCCACCAGTCACCCTGCGGCTGGTCATCCCTGCCAGCCAGTGTGGCTCCCTCATTGGGAAGGGAGGGGCGAAGATAAAGGAGATCAGAGAGGTGAGCAGCCAGAACGCAAATCTACTCAATCCTCCTCTGCCAACAAGGTCCAACAGTGAAATATGAAGAGAACAAAGCTGCTCCTGCAGATGAGGAAAAAAAATCTGCTGCTGTGAGGGAGAGATATATCATTTACCACATTTCTGCTCTTTCTGCTTGCTGTGCTTTGCCCTATTAAAAGAATAGGTCCTACTGCTTGAACGCGTACATTTGAGGCATGTGTTTGATTGCAAAGCATTGCAGTTACATATTCACAAAGTTAAAGGGTTGGTGGTTAAGTTAATCACATTTATCTACCACTAAAAATGTACATGTTCATCAATTTGAACAGTGGTCTTGGATGATACAATACCATTGGATCCCAGATGATACTTTAAATGAAACATGCAATATTAGATAAGATTTACGTAGTATATAAAGAGATGATGTCTTGCAGCTCTTGACTCCTCAGACTTTGTATTTTTTGTCTGGTGTTGTTGAAAACCATCAAAGTACTTCAGTTGAAAAAAGGTTTTGAGCTCCAAGTATGGTACATCAAAGGGTAACATTTATGTTTAATACCACACATGTGCCCTTTCCAATAGCATAAAAGATGCAGCAAAGCAATGTGTGGTGCTAAATAATTGCTGGAGTAGACTAACACACTGACTGTGGTAATGCTAAAATGCTTATTTTTGATGGGTGTGACGCACTGATGCACAGATCTCAATGGATACCAAGTTCTCCCTTGTGATTGAAGTGTTTTTTACATTATAGTTCCTGTGAGCAGATCTTAGTTTGTTATAAAGCTGATGCAAATGTATAGGATGTCTTTGAATTACCAACAAAATGAAGTAAAAAAGTTAGTAAGTTAGCAAGATTGAGTATTTTTAATTATTTGAAAAAACTCAGATGAAGTGATTAACTCTGTGCTGCAAAATATGAGCACTTCAACTCAAAAATGTAAGTTAAGTTTCAACAAAGGATGAAAACATGACTGGACACACAGGACAAATAAGGTACTGAGGATGCCTATATTTTCATAAATCAAAAGTTCATGACTGGGGCTTAAATATTTTTAAAATGGATTGAAATATAGCTGAACCTGTTGTGAAAGTGGTTAAATTCAGAATTATTTCACCAAAAACTAGTACAATGCTTGATAAACTCAAAATATGACCTTTTGGTGGTGATGCTCAGAAAAAAGAGCAATTGTTAGTTAAATTTAAATTCTTGAACCCAATAGATTTCTTTAAACAAACAATTGACACTGAAAAAGGACAAAACAATCACTGACTGAATACAACAAGTTTAATCAACACAATCAAGACCAACTGGAAGCAAGCGAGGCAAATCTTGATAGGGTACACAATCACAAAGGAGAAAAACAAATAGGAAGGAAGTAAAAATAAACTGAACACACTTGGGCAAAGAATGACAAATTCAGCCCTTCTCAAAAGGAGGAATTTTGAAAACTGAGAGGAAACACAACAAAGGCAAAAACAACTAAATAAATCTGTCAAAAGACGACAAGACAAAAAATACAAAACTTAACAAAGCCAACAAACTTTTGGAAGGATGGTTGTCAGTCTTAACTTTCCTCTCAAGATTTCTACCCAGAAGCAGAAATTTCAATTAAACAATTGTGATGAGTTTAAGTAATAATAAAAATAATGCTCCGAAACTGTGTGTTTTGGAAAGAGAAAGAGGAAAAACAGGGTGAATAACAAATGCAATCTTGGCTGGTGACATTTTTCAGAGTTTGGTGTCCCAATCACAAAATTCTCACAGGCTTTGAACACCAGTCTGGATTTAACAACTAAAAAGCTTCAGTCGGCCCATTTAAAATGCATCCAGGCTCATGGGTTCAGCAGATCTTTGTAATAACTAGGAGGCTAAAGCTTGGAAGGCAAATTATGAAATTATTCCTCTGGGGACCAGAGCTTTGAAGTGCAAACAAAAAACCAAAAACTTTTGCTATTTTCTAAGGAGTAAAAATAAAACCAGAAACTTGAATTTTAATGTTTTTGCAGCAGAACTGTAATATTAAAAATAATTGAAACCATTTATACTGTACTAAACTGTATTGTTTTTTAATCAGAAATCAATCAGGAGATCTGCTATTTGAGTCAGTGGCAAATTTACCTTAATAACAACCCCTGATGATTCACAGGCCTAGTGAATTGTTGTGTTTGTTGAGAGAAATAACAACCCATTAGAAAGTTTTAATGTGATATCCACCAACTTAGAGTCCTAAGGCTGATATGGGATGATATTTACTGGTTCAGGAACAAAATGTTGCCATTCTTACAAGTTTAAGAACATAACATAAAACAGGAAATGTTAGGGTATTCTTTCTGTAAATGTTTTTGTTAATAACATATTGCAGGGTCGAACAAAGAGGTTGGATTTGAACTCACATAGAACTAAAATGGGATTTAGACAATAAAGGCAGGGAATTTGTGAGACAGTACAGTCTGGATGGATCACTTAACACAGCATACAGTATGACTCAGCAGTGTCAGTTTTAAAAGGGTAAACTATCTCACTATGCTGCGGCTCAGTTGAAACATCAGGATTAAACTGATCAGAAAGACTGCCAGAGGTATCTGACTCGGTAACTTTAGCTCTGTACCTCTACACAAATAGCCGCTCTCATTTTCTGTAGTCTGACAGATTTCCTCATCCCGTTCAGAACCCAAACGTGTTTCAGACACAGATTTGTTTGTTTGGTTGCCACAGGACACAGACTCTCAGTGTTTTGTTGTGTGCGGTTCAACAATGGCCTCCAGAAAAACTGCAGCCTGATATAGACATCAACGTAATAGCTAAATCATAAAAAGCTCTGTATCATGCCTGCGGATACGCTCCAGCAGAAATGAATCAGCAAAAATCAAAAGAATTAGATCTGCTGACCATGGATCCTTTTCCTTTTTGTCAACTTGAACAGAATTTGACGTAAAAACAAAAGCATGCCTTGCTTCTGTCTATATTTGTGGGAAACTATAAGGCCAGTTAAGCCAGTGAGAGGAGTCACAGAAAGCAGCCATGGCGATAAAATCACAGCTGGTCTCATCTGTAGAATCAAATTTAATCACTTTTTTTAAACCCCTATCATTTGCAGAGCACTGGAGCTCAGATACAGGTGGCAGGGGATTTGCTGCCCAACTCCACTGAGCGAGGGGTGACGATATCTGGGAATCAGGACTCTGTAATCCAGTGTGTCAAGCTCATCTGCACGGTAATCCTGGAGGTAGGAAGAGTCCCATTCCGCTTTTCATTCACCTAGCTGACATTTTGTCAGAGCTCTGCTGCTGCTGCTGCTACGTGACAGAAATAATTGCTGTTAACGCGCATGTTTCATTTCCAAGTTATTGTCTATTCCACTGCAGCAGAAGTTAATGCATTTTAAGTAGGCCGTCTTAGTCTTCTATGTTATGTAATGCTACCTCTGAAAGTAGTCGACTGGATATAGAGTGCTGCAGAGCGGGGAGTCAGTACCCCTATCTTCATCTCACACAGGAAACATAAAGAAAGAGCACGCTTCCTTTATTGTTTGGGCCTCCTCTGCTTTTATCTGCCGGGTTAAGACAACCGACAGAGCCAAAAGGTGCAGCTCGGGTCAAAGCTTGGTTTTGTTGGATAGGACACTAAGCTGCTAACAGAAAACTAACCGCCCCGCAGCGAAATCTGTCCACCTTTGGACAACAGCTCTCTTGAGAAAATCGAGGAGGAGATGAGAGAAAAACAACCCCGAGCACAGTTTCTCCCTGTGTGTTCATGGATGTGCACAAGTCCTTTTTGTTTTAGCATCGCAGCTGGACCTGACTGACTAATTGCTAGTTTGATCCAGTTTTCCAGGGCTTTCTTCAAAGGCTTCCAAGTTTCATTAGGATTCTGTACCAGCGGCCGCTTGCTTTTGGCTCCAAGATTTAAATTATGCAAAGTTATACAAAGAATTTGCTGTGACTGCTGCAGCAGAAAAGATGCTCTACATTTTAAATCCTGAAACAGTATCACCAATATTGCCGCCACTCGATAAGATATACAGTGTCGTGTCCACTGTATAATCCCCTTTTTTATTGCTGTTTGAAGAATTTTATCTTTAAATTTCTACTCGTCAGTTGGATGCTTGATATATTCAGAGAATGAACCGCTGCCGAGCAGCAGCTCCACTGCAAACTAAAGCTCAAAGCTGTGATGAGCTCTCACTCCAACACTTCAATCATTCAGACAATGAGGAATATTATCAAAGAAAACAAGCAAGGGGATAATTTCTGTCATTAGCTTTTTGCTTTCATTGTCGTCGTGGCAGAGAGTTCAACAACACTTGTAGTTGACGCCTCGTTCTGTGCAAATGAAGACACTCCAAGTACATGTGTCGGGTGGATTCATGTCTTCTGTGTTTTGTGATACAACTTCTGACCTCTTGTCTTGTTTTCACTTAATAGTCCCCTCCAAAAGGTGCCACCATCCCCTATCGACCGAGCCCCTCACCAGCTGCAGTCCTCATCGCAGGAAACCAGGTGAGTGGGACTTGACTGCACAAGTACTCAAGAGCATTTGTATAACATTTGTATAACATTTGTGTAACATTTGTTTAATGGGGATGGTGCAACAGCCAGCATGTCAGGGCTTGCAGTGTAGCTCGCAGTTAAAGATGAAAGATTCCCAGTCATAACTTCCTTTTCCACGCTTGGTTTCTGCTTACAGTCCAAACACTAACAAGCAAGAAACAAGACGGGAGTTGTTGTTCAGGCACCACATCTAAAAGGAGACTTTAGGCTACACTAGCATGAAAATATTTGTTTATAGACAATGATTACTGCTAAATCATGGTTAGATGACTGTAGATTAGTCCCAGTCTTCCACTGTGTTCAGCTCCATTCACTCTCCACATGGACTTTGTTCCAGAATCCAGCTAACACTCTCTGAAATAGGAGTGGACAAATCTATCCAGGTGATAAAATGAAGCCAGGACATTTCTGATCCTGCATTTTTAATTGGATTCAGTGAATAAAGGTTAATGGCACATCAGAACAGTGGCTCTTGAACCGTGGGGTGAATCCCTCCCTTTTGCAGTTATCAGGGTTTTACAGTGGGGTAAAGACCAGGATGGTACAAGTTTGCATTCTGTCTGCTGTAAAAACAGTTTAAGTACCTTTCAAAGTAGTTATGCTGTCATCATGGATGTTTGCAACACCAATTTACACACGCAAACATAAATGTTTTGGAACTCAGTGAGAAATGCCTGCATATATTCATACAGGAGGCTTCTAGCTCATGCTCTCAGTCTGTTTGTCTGATAATGTTAATGATTTTTCAGCGAGGTTTATAGTTTTTTTAAGGCAGTGAGTGCATTGCACCTTGGGTTGGAGATTTGAGTGAGTCTCTGGGATATTTGAGTGGCTACACAATGAAATATTGGTTCCTTGAGAAATCTTAGCTTCACTTCTTTTATAATTTCTTAAGAAATAATAATATCAACATATTTAAAGTAGCAGATTTAGATTGATTAGATTGAGTGGAACTAACTTACTCAAGACAATAAATGCACAGAGATTTAAAAGATATACAGTGATTAAAAATTTTATCAGAGCACCACCCAGTGTATTTGGCACAGCTGCGCTAGATTAATAGTTTAAAGTTGAGTACCGAACCACTTTTATGTTTTTGTGATGGCTCATCCACCAGAATGTGTACGTTTTTTAATTTAAGTTAAGTTTGTATTTTTATTTATCTGTCTTAGTACTTTTCTCCTATTGAAGTATTTCACTTGTCTGTTTACACTCGTTGATTCATCTTGTTATCACCACCCGACACTTTGTTTTATTTAAAAGACACTTGCTCTTTATTTTATATCTTTGTTCATTTAGAACCCAAACTTTGTGCTTTTGGCTTTTACCTCTACTAACTTTCTTACTTTGTATTTTGCATTGTGCACTCTAGTAACATAGTTTTCTTTTGGGATCAATTAAGTGGATCTTATCTTTTCTATCTTATCGTTGTTATCCATGAATTCTCAAATGTACTGCTTAAAAAAAGCAGAAAAATGTGAAGCAAATAATTATTTTTATTGACAATTTACAGTCATTTATTTAAGTTTATGAACAGAAAAATGTGTTTAAGTGGTTGTTTGTCATTTTTGAAA
Organism: Thalassoma bifasciatum; assembly: GCA_008086565.1. Classification (NCBI taxonomy): domain Eukaryota; kingdom Metazoa; phylum Chordata; class Actinopteri; order Labriformes; family Labridae; genus Thalassoma; species Thalassoma bifasciatum. The sequence goes on along the minus strand of RPOG01000231.1, from coordinate 189,726 downwards.
ATTTCTTCTTGGAGAATCCTTGTTTTCTGGCTCAAACTTGATTAAAAAAAAAAAAAAAAAAAAAGAATTAGTTCTGAAACTCCTCACTTCTGTTCAAAATGGTGAAACAAAATCGAAACTCTAAAATAATAAAGAGTCAGAGTCAAAGCTCTTTATAATACTGGGTGGGTTTCTCTGTTGTGACAGGTGGTCAATCAAATTTGTTAAACACTATTGGTCTTGCTTAATAATATCCAAGCAAAAGAGAAACAGATGCAAAGATGTGAACTCCACTGTGAAAGCTTTTCTAGATATGCCAAAGAATCAGTCCATCAATTTGGATGGAAAAATACAGTCACTACAGTCTGAGCCAGCTTAAGAAACACTGCACTATACCTTTAAGTGCCCTCAAAAGACGCTGGGTGTGGCAGTTTTCGTCTGTGTACTCAGACACACTGAAAATTCCTTGGGGGAAAAAACGTCTTGAAAAGCTAAACAACCAGTTAATGCTCCCAACAGTAATCATGAGCTCACTGTCTCTCTGTCATGTGCACTAATGACTGGCAGTGGGTGACGCAGAGTTGTACCTGTATTAATAACCTGAAAGTTTTTGGGGTTTAGAGAAATCTTGTGGGGCTTAAGCCCAGTAGACTCACCCTTGCTTCACAGATTATTCACACAGCACCCCCACCCCCACCCCCCGTCTGCATGGATAAGGGTGATGCGGTGCCTCCCTGGGACACATGGATACTGAATACACTTTCAGATTTGAATGCATCAGAAGCGGAGGATGTGTACCAAGCAATATCACAGATTTTTCAGAAAATGAGATGGCTTAGAGGGGGTTAGAGGCCATTGCATAACAAAATCAGGAGTTGGTATCCATGGTAGCAGCTCTGTGAGCTTGATGAGAATGTCACGTCTTGCTTTGACATTCAAAAATTTTAATCCTCTGACAAGGTCAGACAGCATATCTCACGATGTGGTGGTTATTTTCCTTTTTTTTGTAGTTTTGCAATGATTAAACAAAACTGAATCTACTCAGATTTGACCTGTGGGGGGTACTGAAAAGGAAGTGATGGGCAACTAAAATTGTCGCAGCTCGTTTTGTGAGACACATGAATATCTTGATCAGTTCTATCAGCCCCATCAATAGAGAGTGAAAACAATTAAGCTCTGCCACATCCAGAGGGAAAAATAATTCATTGCTCTTCATTGGATTTTTATTCTGTGACGGCTGCTTCGTTTCCTTTGGTTTGCCCGCAAACAAAACACATAAAATACAGTGGTGTAAAACCTGCTGTGTGGCTGGATGCACTCCCAGCAGGGTTAAGAACCCAGAACTAAGTTTCTGTAAGCTGTGAGACAAAAAAATTGAACCTTTAGAAGTGAATACAGGCAATAAGACGAGATGCATCATCAAGGGGAAAAGGAAAGCTTTGGGATGGGGACACTTGGTGTGCCGATGTGTGCAGAAATCCTTTTGGTGCTCTTTTCATGCCAAGCTTTTATTAGATCTTTTATAACATCAGGGATGTAACTTTCAGAGAGCTGAGGGTATGTGCTTGATTATTATTTTATGAGTCACAGTTGCTAGTTTGACCTGGCAAAATGTAGCAGTTGAGGCTCATAATATACTATGCAAGGTCTGGGTTGGATTTTATTCTGATGAAATGACTATTTCACCTGGTGGTACAGTACTTTAGATGATATAACTCAAAAATATTACATAGAGTGCGATAATCTGCTTGGTATTGCTATAACGATACACAGTGTTGTACATAAACAAAACTTCAAACATGTTTAAATTTTAACTCTAGCCTTCTGTTTTTGTATTTTTGTTTGTTTCCAGACAGAAAAATGTTTCTTTTGTCTGCCATATGCTATCTAGACTTTTAACACACAGATAAATAGAGAAAAGATCTGACTATATCTGAAATATATTTGTGATAAAGCAACATTATGTGACATTTTTCCTTTATGCTAATTACATTAAACAATTAACAGCTAAATCTTATCATCACAAACCAGTTGCATTCACAAATCCCTTTTTTATCATTAGCAGATATTAATCAGAAACATATTTCCTCTGTGTATGTATTTATGTTTGTTATCTCAGCTTGGATGTAATGATCACTTGCAGCTATTTTTTTTAACTTGCTAGAAGAAAGTTATTTACCAGATTGTTTCATTGATCCCCTGGCGATGAACAAAAGAGACAGGTCACTCTGAAAGGGGTGAAATGACGAACAGTTATAATATTCTGGATGTGCTTCTGAAGATTAGCTCAGTCCCCTGTGTAGTGAGTGAGTAAATGTGAAGTGTGTACTCTCATTCATGAAGAGCACCTCGTGTGGAAAAGGTGTTTGTGTCGTGTCAAGCAAACAAAGTCAAAGGTTGTCACGACTGACGGGGCAGCTGAAAATTCCCCGGTTTCTTTCACATGCCACCAACAGTGTTTAAAAGTAAAGTTACATAGACAGTAAGAGCAAATGTAGTAACTTTTCTTCTTTTGGATAAAACTTACTCCTAAATATGTAGAGACTTATTGGACTCGTCTTAATCAGGCCATCATCTCATTGGTCAAATTTAACCATGTTAATAACTGTTTTTCATGATGGTGGAATGATTCACCCAACTCTATACAATCCACAGAGTCCTTTCTACTTTCAAAGAGATATTTGAAGACTCAACTGTTCAGGGAACGCTTAGCCGCTTAATCTGACCCTTCTGCTCTTTGTCCTCAGAGGTAAAATGAACCAGAAAACACTTAAGGAATATTTGGCACTTCACATTAAATGTTATTGGATGTTGAATGACATTGTAGACGTTGATATTTTAAGAAAGGATAAGATACATCTTAGTTTTCCTGTTACAGGGAAATTTCTATTGTTAGCATTCATTGTGGCCACATTTTATTAGATTGAAAAAACACCAACAAACAAACAATAAAGAAAAGCATCTTTAGGGACTAGTTTGCAGCACCTGCAGCCAAAATAACTTGAAGCACTTTGCTGCATTACTAAGGTTTTTCCCTCCAGTCTAATTCTTGCTTGTGTTATACATTGCCTTGGACCAAAGTGTCTGTTAAATGAAACTGAAGAATTGAACTGTTTGAATAGATTCAGACACCTGTGGTGTATTTATTGTAAATGCTCATACTGTGCTATTGATAAAATTGATGTTTATTGCTCAGCCTTTGTAAATAATGTGGTGTTCACCTCTGGCCATACAGAAATATGGTTATTTAACAAAATCAAAGAAGAGCCAGAGATACACTGTGAATATTTTCTGTACTTTTCTTTCTAGTTTTGGTAATATGGCGTGTTAAAATGACCTTTTGACATTTTATCAGGAGCAGCAGTTTCAATCCGTCTTAATCTCTGTTTAAGTCCTCAATGTGGTGGAAAAGTCAGATATCTGGGGCACGTTATCAGAAATGATTTGTTTGATGATGATGATGATGTTCTGCTGTAAATCGTATGCCCAAGTTTATATGCCAACACGCACATTTCAGACGGATGACACTAAAACTGAGCTTTTTAGAGCTGCTGTACGCCCCTGTACACTGCATTTATGGTGCAGCTGCAGTAAAGCAAAAATTAAAAAATTGCAGATAGCTTAAAATGATGTGCCTAGAATATTTCTGAAATTGCCTAGACAGAAGAGTGCCAGTCACATTTGTAACCAATAATGTGTCCACAGTCTACGCTGTACTTGGAAACTTTTTGTACAAATTTATAGGTTGATTAATTGATTCAGACAATGATGTTCTGGAATAAAGTATTAAGTAAAGTAGACTATTGTTCTGAGCCAGCTGATGTGTTGTTTGATTTTAAGCTCGTGGTTGGTGCTGTTTTTACTGCTAGCACTTCTTTATGCTCATTACACAGTAATGCATGCATAGAAGCCAGTTCATGCTAGTGAAAAATATAGAAATCTAAAAACTGGATTTGTTGATATTTTTGCCCATATTAAGTCAAAACTTCAAGGGAAAAAAAGTCAAAATTCCAAGATAAAGATTTGAAATTTTGACTTTTATCCCATTAGTTTGACTTTTTTATCCCAAAAATTTGGACAATTTAGCAAAAAAATCAAAATGCAGTTTTTTTAATATTTATATTTTGACTGGCAGAAATGGGCTTTCATACAAAGGAGACCACAGTGAATAAAACAAAAACTCTGAACATCAAAGTTTGTAGATTCTTTGAATGTAGAGCCACCACCAAGATTTTTCCTACGCTCCCTAGGGTTGCAGGCACCAGAGAATGTTTTGCATCCACTACTTCTTATTTCTTTTGATTTTAAAAGGACAAAATCAGAGAAAATCAATTTCAGTTTTTTAAAACAATTTTGTTACACTGCATAAAGACAGCTAATTGAGTTGCATCAGCCAATAGTCATGTCAATAATCTACAAAAGTGCAGGTCTTCACTTTGTAGAGAAAAATGAGACCACAGTGACTAAAAATGTAAATGTGGTAGAAGCAAAAAAACAGAAACTGCTGCTTTAAGAGACTCATTTATAAATACTCTGTAGCATACATGCTAAATATTGAGGCACTGGGTGGCAAAAGAGATCTCCTGCTTTGTAAAAGCCTAATTTTGGCAGGTATGCTCAAGGGATTATTATAATTATTCAAGTTTTTCCTCCAGGCACCGTTAGGTTGTTGAAATATCATGGAAATATTTCCATTTAACAGGGAAAAAATAGAATGCAGTGAGATATTTTAGTTCTTACTTTGATCATTTGAGATAAACTGTCACACCGTCTTTATCTGATCCATAACAGTGAGGTTTTAAATTTCGAGAACCTGCAGATAAGCATTGATGGTGCAGATGCTAACATCCCCAAGAGACACAAAACCATAAATCACCATCGCTGAGATGTTCTGTTCTTGGCTCAGTGTGCACTCCTGACTCGTGTAGGTGCTCCATGGTGAGGGATTGGGTGGTTTTTCGAGTGTGTGTGAGAGTGGGGTTGAGTGGTGCAGATGCCGCTGTTTGAGAAGGGACAGATATCCGCCCTCCCATGGAGCAAGTCACAAGATTAGCGAGTGAGCCTGGAGGTCTGCCTGCCGTCTCCTGCAGCTACAGCAGCAGCCAGATATTCTGCATAGCTGTCAGCAGTTCTGACGCTGTTTGTGCTGCCTCAGACTCCGCTCAATTTACAGAATGGCTTTGTGTTTTTGATATTCCCCATAATAAGCTATCAAATTAAACCCGGGGCGAGGCAGTGGTCACTGGGAGAAGGCTTTAATGAAGGCTGCACAGTGATAAGGAATGTTTGTATAATTTGTCAGTGGAGGAAATGAAGTGGAATGGGGAAAGGGTCTGAGGATGAGTCATGGCCTATAAGCCTGTTAGGTGTGTTAAAGTGTCAAAAATGCAGCCACCAGAGACCATCTCGGGACAAATTTGATCTGCAGTGAGCGCCTGAAAAATATGGAATTTGAAGTTTTTCTCATTATTTTGACATCAAATTAATCACGGCGGGTTTCAGCTTGTAAGCACATATTAACTTTCGCTAATCATCGCTCTGGTGGATGCAGAAATAGTAACTGTAAGCAGATATAAATATGAAGATTTATCAGTAATGAGCTGTATATTTTCTCCTTGTGTGTTGAAGGTGTTCGAGGCGTCAGAATTCGCACCCCACCCTCTCTACTCAGTCACACAGGGTGGCCTGGATCTCCAGCAGGTAAATAAATCTTTCTCCAAACAACATAATGTCTATATTTCTCAAACATTTGTCTTCAAACTTCAAAGTGGAGTGCAGAAGTGAGTTGAATTGCAGTGTGGATCCGAGTAGCAAGTGAGAGCGAGGGCTTGTGTGGCATGTCCAAATTTACACAGCCCCATCATCTGGCACGAGGTATTAAAAACAACAGCTGAGTGTAAGCTGTAGCTATTGTTCTCCCCCCTCTGTCATAAGAGCTATAACCCCCTCCTGAAACTCGACGCCATCACACAGCACCACCGCAGCTCTGCCGGCTCTTTTTTAAGTCCTGCCCAGCTCTGCACCAGAAACATTTGGGCTTTACAAATATTCCTCCCATGACAGCAATAGCAGACACGGTCATAATATCAGAATGGGAACATAAGCCTCTGACAAATCAGGCCATAGATATGAAAGAAAAAATGTAATTGTGGATAATGAGTTTTAAAAAGTTTACAATTTTGATCACTCATGCTGCAAATGAGAGGATTATTGCTTCTGATTTCATCTGTTTTTCTTCCTTCCTAATAAAAACAAAGCTGTGCTCATGCACCATAATGGCTGGGATCTCCTCTCCAGTTTATGACCACATAGGAATAGTAGCCAGACTGCTGGCGTCAGGCAGAATCGAATTAGGACAGATAGAGAGGCAGATAGAGAGACAGATGGAGAGACAGGCACAGTGACTGATAGACGGACACAGATGTATAGATACAAAGAAACGTGGATCGAGTTTTGCTGAAGTGTTCAGTGAGTAAGGATGAGCTGAGTGAGAGGAAAAGGGGGTTAACATATGTGAGTCTGCATTATTCAGTATGACGGGAGGGTGGGGGGTGGGGGTGATGCAGGTAGAGCGACAGAAGATGAAAGAAACAAGAATGAGCGAGAGAGATTACTGCTAAGAAATGAGGCACACGGATGAGCTCTGTGCGGGTCAAATATTGAAGATTGTTTGTATAAATTAAGAAGGGCATTTATTTTGCATTTTTGGGATGGATAATATTCCCAGAGATAAATTCAGCGCTGAATTTTACATCATTCGGAGCCAAGCTGTGGGATCGCATAAATGATCTGATACGGCACCAGACAGGAACTATTTCCGTTTAATGAATGCTTTTGACAAATCCTTTAAAGGGGCAGCACACTTAAATAATTCACCTCTGGTTTTATTTTGCATGTCATATAAACAATTCAAGCTTTCTTGCCCTGATGGCTTCTGGGTGTCTGGAAATCTGAAAGTATAAGACGGTGAAGTGCTCATTATTTTTAAATACAATTTATTTATGGTTTACGCATCATGTTTTCCTAAAATATCGAGAAATCAAATTCAGATGCTGTTTAATGAGGTTTTCTTGAAAAACAAATGAGAGTTTATTGATCCAAAACATCAGCAAGTCAATTTTAAGGATAACAAACCACATATTTTTTTTATCTATTGGATTCCTAACAATGAGAAAGAAAGGCTGGTTAATTAAACAGGTCACCCACACAAATAAGAAAAGCATGTCTTTTTGTTGAACTGACCTTTTTAACACCAAAACGTCACAAATCTACTTAACAGCCCTCATAAAAGCAGTCTGCGCTGAGGTCTGTGGACTATCCCGAGAAACGGGTACACGCTGTCTAGAAAGGAATGTTCCCGTTGAATATTTTATATTTCATCTTTTATGCTGGGAGAACAAACTTCCATTAACCTACATTGCATCAAGGGTGGAGGCAGAAAGTCTGTCATCGCTTCAAAACCTGGACAAAAATCTTCAAGCTGTACTTCCTCTCTGCGCTGAAAGAAATGTAGGCTTCAAAATACGGTCATTTTTGGCTGAACAACTCCTGTTGTAAATTCTGGGCTGAACTGTAAAAACTCATTTTTCTTATTGTGAAAAATAGGCTTGTATTGACAGTGAAGCACTTCCATTAAGAGGCTGCAGATTTATTGCCTGTGTGTGATGTTTTATGGTTGTAATTTACCTAATGCAGGATGCTCTCCTCTTCCAGGCCTACACTTTGCAAAACCAATATGGCATTCCACACTCAGAGGTATGGCCATTTGTGGAAATATTCTAATTAAACACAACATGAGTAGTTTACGGTTTTAGTGCATTACGCTCTGCTTTCTCTCCTGCAGCTGGCCAAGCTACATCAGCTGTCTATGCAGCAAGGCCTGAGTCCCATTGCCCAGCCTGCTTCCACTATGATACCTGGTATGTATGTGATAAAAGTGATAAAAACCCTTTATCAGTTCTGGGTTTTGTCCCAGCAGTCAAACAAATGGCTGAATAAAGCAAACTGTCTTGGCTTTCTTCTTTGCACCGTTCTTTCATCTGTAACTTGCTTCAGATTTTCGACCTGCGTTAGACATGAGAAGAAAAGAATCGCTTACATTAGCCGCACTGATTATGAGCTTGTGTTAGCGAGAAGGGAGGAGAAGAGGCTTTATAGCTCACTCATAGAAACTATTATGTGAAATGATACGTTCGGCAGAGTCAGAGAACTGGGTGAGAGAAGAGAATGAGTGCTGCGTTAAACATCAGTCCATTAAAATGTAAATTAACTGCTTTACTATATCTAGCACTTCTCCGCTCAAAGGTTTTTTTATTTCCCGGCATGTGAATGGTGTATTTTTGTGTGGATTCACTGACTAAAAAGGTTCAATGAATAATATAAATGTCTGATATGTCAGTTTGATTCTGAGGATGCTTGTGTTTTCTCTCATCAGGGATGGACTCAAACTCTCAGACATCTCAGGAGCTGCTTATTCCCAATGATGTAAGAAGAACAACAGCTTACTTTTAGACTTTTTATTTTTTGTGTTGTTTTTGCTTTCACATCTGACAAACAAGAAGAAAAAAACAGGAAATCATTGCTCATCTCACATGTACACAGCGCAGGAGAGGGAGATTTTTAGATGCTGTAGCTGCATCTGCCGAGACTTCAAACGAGACGGGAGACATGTTGGCAACTTCCTAATTATCCCCATTATTCTAACCTCAGACTAACCCAAGGTTAAAGGGATTCTGAGCTGATATGGATCCTTTGGCATTATTGTCTGTGCTGCAGTTGCAGTGTCTTAGAGTGACTCCCATGAGTGCTCAGTAAATCCTCTCATGTTCCCTGACCTACTTAGAGGCTGTCTGCTGTCAAAACAGCCAATAAGAAAACAGACAAAGATCCTTTCCCCTCTTCACTTAGCCTCCGCCAGGGTTTGATGAGATGTCTCTCCAAACTGAAAAGTGGAAATCACAAACCCATAGGTTCACTTTAGAGGAGGAGAAGTCTGAGCAGATTCCTCTTTAGATGGTCACTCTGTAAGTAAGCTGGGCTGCTTTTGGACAAAACGCATCAGGCTGTTAATTGCAGTAATTTGCCTCCTATTGAATTTCAATTTTGGGAAAGTGAGGGAGAAGAAAAGACTGCCTCTGCAGTGAAATTTATAATTAGCCCATTTATAATTTATGAATTAATTTGCATAGTTGTAACCAGTATAGAACACAACTATAATCACCCCAAAGAAGGAAATATTATTCTGTGAGTCCTATAAAAATGCCCAAACAAACAATGTAATATATTTCTGAACTCCATTAAGAGGATGTAATTTCCTATTTTTAAAAATTCATTAAAGCTCCCATGGGGATGTTTTTGGCTGCTTATGAATCAGACTGAAAGTAATACCGGTTTGTCTTGATGACCTGAAAAGACAAACAAGAACATTAGATAAAGGAGGAACTATTTATAGGCATTTATATTTTATGTCTGAAACCACCAGCAAGGGTAGATGTCAGACTTAGAGGTTAATCGCATTTATTGCAGCTAATACAACCTCTTTTCTCTTATTTTGCCTTCAAATTAGTTAAATATTTGAGTCAAAAAAGCAAAGCAGAAGAAGATATTTAGTTTGGACAAGTTCATTCTCACAAACTACTTTGTCCACAGGGGGCGCTGGTACAACACAAACTGCAAAAGAGCCTCACAGGAACTTTAAACAGTTGGGTGTTTGAATGTTTTGACAAATTTAATGAATGACTAGATCTTCATTTTGATCATCTGGATGACAACTTAAACAGTAAGAAATAGGAATAAGTAATAATCACAACTTCAAGAGATTCCAGAATTACAAAATAAAGTGCTGAAACTAACGATGCCAAAATTCTGTGACTAGAAAGAGACCCAAATTAGAAATAAACTTTTAGATAGAATAATAATAAACTTTATTTTTATTGAATTTTCCAGTTCTTTAAAGAACAAGGGACATACAAGCAAATTTACAAATCTGTACACAGTCTATAAATATTGTTAAAATTATTTACATAATTAGAAGAGAGGAGCTGAGCAAAGGATTAGTTTCATTATTTTTGTGGGTACTTTGCATTTAAAGCTATACAGTGAACATCATCAATATATTATTATAATAACAAACATAGTAAGTCAAGAGGCAGCCAACAATGTCTTAAACGCTTACTATAGAGGATTTCTATCATCTTTTTACAGGTTTTATTTTAAGGAGTCAATGTAATAAAGTGCTTCATGCATTTGTTCCTGTAATTAATAAGCATGTCAGTATGAAGCTTCAGTGAAAAAGTCAACTTTTCCATGTTCTGTATTTCAGTCAGGATTCCAATCCAATCCTGGCTGCAAACATTATTTTAAGGAGATATTTATCAGTTATATTAATTGTAGATGTAGGATGACCAAGATAAACTGTACAGAAATCCTGCTTAATGTTAAGACCCATTATCAGGTCAATCATTGGTATTATTTCTGTCCAATTGGGTTGGATTAATATCCTAAAAAAATGTGGAAATGATCTGCATGAGAGTTTCTTTATTCTCTCCAGCACTGTCCCTTTCCTGGTTGACCTCTCTGAGATTGTTTTATTTTTGAAGTGATAAAAAATCTAATTATACTTTTCTATGTGAATTCCCTCCAGACACCTGAGCTTGAAGTGTTTGATTGAGTTTTGCAAATATTTAGCCAATCATCTCTAGAGAGGGTAATTTTTTTAATGCCAGTTTAAAAAAATCCTGACAAGAATCTTGTATTACTTTTTAGCAGCTTTCTTATGTCTTTCTTCAAGGGGGAAGCATTTGATGAAAGAGTTTTCATGTTGGTTTGTGTAAAGACAAAACAGTTACTGCCCAACAGAGGCACAGCACATTTGAGCTGTGATCTTTGCTTTAAAATAGACAAAAGAGATTGATGAGCGTTCTCTGTACTGTATGGGCTATAGGCACAAGCCTTCAGCAGCATTTCTAAAATGCCTGTAGGTTTTTTTTCCTCCATGTAAACCCCCGCGTGGCGAGTGGCACAATGCATCAGAGGACTGAGGGAGTCCAGTTCTATACGTGACAGGGACAGCTGTAAGCTCCTGCCATTGTTCCAGAAGAGAGGACTTACAGCCATGACTGAGCCTCCTCAGCCCTCCGTCCCCCCCTCAGGCCGACCCTGCTCCGACCACACAATCCCGCTCTGTGTGCTCGCATGCACTGAACACAGAAGAAGACTTTCACACACGCAGATGCATTTAAAACTGCTTACACCCCGTCAGCAGTATATCCCATACTTCTTCTGCGCGAGGAAGATTTAGCCTGGGAGAAAAATGGCTGCACCCTGAACATCCCATCCCTCTTCCTGTTGTCCTTTCAAATGACTGCCTCAGCAGGAACTCAACAAAATGTAGGCCACTTATATGAAGAGCAGAAGCAGCTTTAATGATTGTACACTCAGGAAAAATAATCACCACAGCCAGCATACCTGAGGTGCCTCCTGTGTGATTTATTTAGCTCGGCTGCATTTTGAAAGTGTTTTTTTAAGGTTGTTCATACAGGAATGCTGTTGTCTGAGGTCATGCGCACCAAAGTGGGTGAGCTGATGACAGCTGGCGTCTATTGACAGCTGCTTTAAAAGCCCAACGTCCAGAGGAGATTCTTGGTCTCAGAGGGGAGGTGTTGGCTGGGGAGGCGGGGGCCGTTATCTGTGATTCCAGGTCTGTAGTGGCTATTGTCTCTGGAGTCGCTCTTTAGGTTTGGTTGCTCTCTGGTTCCGCCTCTCTCCTGTGAATAAACTGCTGAGCCAATAATAGCCGGGTGGACCAACCAGGTCGCTGTGTGACAAATCAGACATTGTGGAACAGGCTGCTTACTTTTCAGGAAAGGAATGTGAAATGCAGGGACAAGTGCAGCATGAACTCTGTGTGTATGTGCACAACATGTATTTCTACCTATGTGTTTGCTGCTGTTAAGCTGCCACACACACACAAACGCGCGCATACATACACAACAAGTACTTCGTCACAGTCTGCCCCACACTCACATGCATATCTGGCAGCATAACCCTGTCACCAAGCCCTGGCACCCCGCACATGAGCTGATATGTGCTCCCCAGGCTTTTGCTCCCTTAAATATCTATCAGTGTTAATAGTGGTGGATCCAGGTTTGCTAATGAAAGCACAACAAAAGTGATAATGCATTTTGAAATACAATAAAAAGCCATGTCATTGTCTAATCCGCTCCCAGCTGAGAGAGAAGTCCACAGCACTGTACATTATATATCGGTGTTATTTTCCCATTATGTTTTTCCATTAGCGTGGAGATGCATCTCGCTGGGCGTGTGTTTGGGAAGTGATTTGTTTGGGAAGTCATCACCACTCTGAGGAATCAATAACCTTTTAGCCACTCAGATTAATGAGAGGCAAATGTGCCTTCTCTGGTCTCTTTTACCGGTGCACGTGCAGAAGCAATTAAGGGAGACTCAGGGGTGGGGGTGGGGTAAGAGGGGGGTAAGTGGTTTTGACATGCATGATGGATGAGCAGTCCGCTGAAGACAATGTAATTTCAATTTTTGAAGTGGTTTGCAGTAAGCCGGCTCACGATGGCTGCACACTTAAGTTTTTGTTCTTGTAATTTTCTCTAGTCTCTTAAATCCTGTAGGGTTGTTGTTATTTAAAGCTTTGTCCAGTGATTTATTGACCTTTTTCTTCTCTGTTCCTCTTTCGTGTATCAAAAGAATGACAGATTATTCTTCTTTTTAACTGATCTGTTTCATTTCTTTGGCCTTTTCTTTCTCCTGCAGCTGATCGGCTCGATCATAGGCCGGCAAGGCACTAAGATCAACGAGATCAGGCAGGTGTCCGGAGCTCAGATCAAGATCGGCAGCCAGCTGGACGGAACAAGTGACCGTCATGTCACCATCACAGGAACACCGGTCAGCATCAATCTGGCCCAGTACCTCATTACCTCTTGGTAAGACCCGGTGTAGAGACATGTATTGAATCACTGCAAGTGCAGGCTTGAGAACGAGAGAGGCATCGGTTTAAAAGGGTCAGAGGTCATTCGATAGAGTGATAAGTGATAATGAGGTGTGTCCTTGTGCCGCTGGTAATTGGGCTTGAGGGAGTGACTGAAAGATTGGCTGTGCTGCTCGACATGATGGCAGTGTTTTTTTGTTGGAATCCTTTGCAGTGCTGTCATTTTGCTTTAATAAACTGTTCCCTTATATAAATATTACAAAACAACACAATACATAATCTTATGGTATTCTTCTAATGACATAAAGAAAAACAGAACAATCTCCACACATGAAACCAGCTCATACAAATAAAACAACTAGTCTGATAAAGGAGAAATAAATAGGACAAATTATGAATAAGAATGACAAACAAAAGATATGGGTCAGCCGCTCTCATAATGCATAAAGTTGTAACATTTAGCCTCCATTTTGTTTTTCTTTACATTAAATAAATATGAGGCCCAGATTCAAGAAACTACCCTTTGTTTATGATCATATTGAGCACAGTGTAGAAAGAAAATTGCAGCAACAATCAGTGCAATCATCCTCTAATGATTTGTATCACTCAATGCCAAAAACAGAGGAGGAAAAAAGAACTTTTGTATTGTGTCGAGATTGGCTTCATGTCCTCTGTTTTTTGGCATCCAGAGGAACCCGATGCACTGCAGATTCAAACTAATTTTCAAGTTAGTTTCGATGTGAATTTACTGATGCTGCTTTAGTGGGACAAAAAAAGTTTACAGAAAAAAGCTTGTGTGCCACGTCACCCCACCAATCACGGCCTGAAGTCCATTTTCATGTGGCCCCCAGCTTCAATCTTACAATATATAAATTGTGTCTATGTCTAATTGGACTGCACACTTGTAGAAAACTAAAGCTCTATATGATCTGCAGAAACTCAAAACTCTTACAGCTGACATGTCAAGGGAAATGCATTAAGCATGATGTAAACTGTGCCTCATGAACACTGAGAGTTTAAAAAAACATAGGAGGACACAAGACTAAATTGAAAATATGAAATGGTGACGAAAAAGCAAAAGTTGATGCATGGAAATTGTTCAGAATGCTGGATCATGAATGTTTTTATAATGGTCTTTAAAACAATTATAATACATTCCAGATCCCGATTTTAACATTAAAAAAATAACAACATGTTTTTCCCAAGTGGGGTTTTATCTCATAAGTTTGTAATGATGGCACAAGCATGTTTGACTACACTTAGAGACTTTTTTCAGAAACCACAAAAAAGGCACAGCTACCAAATAGAGCATTCATATTTTACTTTTACTGTGAATAGATCTGTCAGCAAGAGCCGCGCGCCCTTAGACATTTTTTTTTAAATCAAACATGGCCCTTTTTGAAAATGTTTTGACACCCTTGTTCACTCTGACCTCTCAATGATAAAATAGATAATTGAGAGGTCACAGTAACTTGATTATACCTCACATGAACAAATTAGTGTGAATCTTAAATAAGAAACAGCCAAACTGAGACTCCATTCCCTCATTATATGCTGACTCATCCACAAAAACAAAGTTTCAACTCAGTTCAACTCGTGAAGTCATGAGATGATGATAAATAAGTGAAGATATTCTCTAGCAGGTCTTTGATTGCTATTATAGTTTTGTTTTGGCTTTTTTCTAATCCTCATATTGTATCTGATATATTGTGCTGTGTTATTGGGATTTTTATTTCAGTTTTGCTGTGTCATTATTTTTAAAGTACATTTGTCACCGTGGAGGGTCATGCTGGTTTTTTCTCATAGCAAGGCTGATAACATCTGATTTAACCAATGGGTGGCACTGAGTCTGTTGATGTCTGTCCAGTTTTGTGCAATACATTTTTTTGCAGACAGCAAACTATGGTCAATACATTTGCATTCATTTTTAGTATAACAGTGTTTACTGGATATGTAGAATATGTTTGGAAAACATCTTCTTGATGATATTTTCAACCTCTCCCCAAAATATCTTTCTTTTCCTGTACTCCCACATTAGATATGTTTATGTTCTTTTAATTCAGAATATTTTATACATTTGACTCATCCTCTGACTGCATTTTTTCAGTTTATCATGAGTTGTTTTTAAACTTTACAAATAACCTCTGACTTGACTTAGAGGGATAAATTGTTGAAGTGATAGAATTTTATATCTAAAAAACCCCCAGTTTCATCCTAAGCCAGAGCTCAGAAACAAAAGGAGATATTGTGACCTGTTCTTCTGCTCCTCCATCACAAGCTCATTGGTTTTCTGATTTGGAGCTTCAGGTGATGTCTTTGCACCATGTGATGAAGCTCTCTATCAGTCCTCTGTGCTCCTCTGTAAAAATAGTTTCTAAGTGAAGACAGCATGTTTCTCGCTGGAAAAAAAAATCTGACGGCTGAAACTATTTCTGGCAGCTAACATCTTTCAAACAGAAATACAGTCACGTTTCAGAGCAAGGTACAGCACTGTTACACCGCTGAGGCTGGCGGTAAAGAAGTCGATACTTTGAAAAAGAAAAGCAACACAGTGCTGCTTTATTTTTAATCTGTCCCCACTATCTGATCCTGTGGACCATGAAGGACTGCTAAAAGGATGAAGGGATGTGAAAAAACTTCAGCAATTATCTAACACATCACTGAAGATGTTTTGATCTTAAATCACAGTTTTTACAGATAATCAGTGTGTTCCCCAAGGAGCAAGTTCGGGCCCTGTTGGGTTTTCCATTTGTAATAACTACTGACAGGTCATTTACCTTCAAATCAATTAATTAAGCTTTATTTATACCATACCTCTCATACAAAAATGCAACTGCACATACTTTGTAGACTAGTAGTTCACTACCTTTTCCAACTTAAGGCCCACTTTTAAGTCTCAAAATTTTTCACAGCTCACCTCCACTCCCATAAATACAGAATCAGTATTATGAATTCTCAGAACACTTTTTCTAATCACAGGAAAACATGTTGGGAGCTCTGCAGTTGTTAACACAGCATCTGTCACATGTTGCAACATCTTCAGTATCACAGTTTTCAAGGTTTTTCATGTCTGATACTTAAAGAGCAAAATAACCAAATAATAACAAGAATATTTGAACGTTTTTGATATATAAGAAATAAAAAAAGTCATTCTGTTTTGTACCTTCGTGGCCCACAGATTGGGAATCACTGTCATAGACCAATTGAAATGAAAAGTAAAATGAAAGGAGATTTTATGAGTAATGCTCGCCACAAATTACAAGATGTATGGAGTTAAAATGAAAAAGGGAAAGAGTCAAAAATTGTAATTTTAATAAAGAAATTGTGGCAAAGTAAAAGGAAGTAAAGAACTTAAACTAAACAAATAATGAGTACTAAAAATGCATTTTATTCTCATTATAGAATCAAATAACCGATTAAAACCAAATGTCAAACAAGACAAGCCCACTTTTTTTTTTTTTTGGAAGTTTCCATAAAGTAAATTTGCATCTTGCCAGAGTTTCCACTAAAACTTGAATTTCTCACAATTTTGTGAAGAACATATTTCCATTGCACTTTTGCGATAAACTGCAATATTGAAACTCCTGAAAAAACACCTCAGAGAGTAAAAACTTATATCAAATATGGGAGTCTTTTTCAAAATCTTAGTGTTTTTATTGCGATATTTAGATTTTGTGCAATGCTCGGAATAGAACAATGGAAACTTGACTAATGAGAGATGGAGTGAAGGGCCAATACTGCAGCCTATCAGTTGGGGTAGCTTTAAAATGTTTGACTTCACTTTTGGAGAGCTGCAATCTGAGCCATCTCTGTATACATACAGAGTCTGTGACAATACAAATAAAAAAAGTAAAAAGAACAACCAGGAAGCACTTTGATATTATGCAATATTGCAGCTCTCTGAGAACGACACTGACATATTTGTTCAAACTTTAATAATTCAACTATTTCTATAAGTGGATTAAAGTGTTATACATTAATCATGTTGTTGGGTTGAGTTAAAACTTTGCTGTCTAGCAGAGGCATAAAACTATTGGCTAGATTTCTCGTCTCTTTAATTTTTTGTTTTGAAAAGCTGTCAGTCGACCCTGGATCCTGCTCTAAAGCTTCAAACCCTTTACACTCTTTCAGACCTGTTGAGAGACTTTGAAGTGTGGAGTCCGTGGAGTTTCCCCCTTTAATGATATGAAACATCCCCCTCTGTTTACAGGATAATCCTCTAATCTTCATTCTGTCTCTCTTCCCTCTTTTCCCCATCCTCTTTGCACTCATAGTTTAGAGACAGCCAAATCCACGGCCCAGGCAGCCACCATGGCCGCTCCGGTCGACCTCAACATGGCCTTCACCCAGCCAACCTCCCCAGCTGCCTCCCCTGCACCCACCCTGGCCACCGTAGGCGCCCTGACCCCGGCTCATATGTTGGGCAACCCGTACGGAGCCCTGCCCCTCTCAGGCCTGCTGGGGGTGAAGTCCGTCCCCTTTCTGACTCTGTCCAGCCCGGCCCCCACTGTGGCTGTCACCGCAGCACCCTCCCACACTTCTCTGGCCGCCTACACCGCCAAAATCTCCACAGCCAACTGCATCAAAAAGCCAGAGAGACAGAAGTTTGCTCCCTACTGATGCAGCCCTGCGTCAAAGGAATCAGAAGAAGGACAGCAGCAGTGTTCTTCCACAAACGCCTGATGTAGCCATATTCCCCGGCAGAGACGCTCTTGACTTTTGTTCTATGATGTACCAACAGAGAAGAGACCAATGGAGATGTGGGTAAAGCTATTCAAAGTTATTTACAGTTATAGATAATTTGTGAGTTTCCCATGAACTGATGGACTGCTTCATCGTCACCTCATCACTGTTATTGATCACTAAAAAAAACGCTGCTCTTTAATCTGGAATACGTGTGTTCAAATATCACTTTCCTCACACGTATGTCAGGTTAGAGATCAGCCTCAAGTATTTATCCTTCAATAAAATTTGTAAATTATACTCAGATGACAAATGCTCTCATGTATGATGCTTTTATACAATGTCTATGTTTGCCTCTGGAAGTTTTTAAGAAAATTTGTAAATGTCTGAGGGGGATGGGGGGTTGTTGTTTTTCTTTTGTTTTATTTTTTAATAATCTGTGCTATGGTACTGTACTTTCCTGTTCAGTGTTATGTTCGTTTTGTTGGATTTTATTTTGAATGTGCAACTTGTTTAATCTTTATTTATTAGTATTGTTTCATTTATTAAAAGTCTTTGTTTCCGGATATATGTGTGTGTCCTAGTTTTATCTTTTTTTGTGGCTCAAAAACATATCAGTCTGTTCCTTTTCTCCACAGGCACTCAAAACAGCATTTGAACCCAATCAATGTCAGATTAATAAAGCAGCAGCTGCATGGGAACACATGTTCAGGAGGAAAAAATGAGGACACAAAGAGATTCAATGCCAGATCCAGGTTATTTTTGTTTTCTTTGAAACCAGGCCTGATGGCACTTTGTTGTTCCACTTGCCAGAATTTATGAGAGATGCTTTTCACATCATTGTGCTCCTGTGCCCCAAACAATAACAGCAAAATGACACAGAGCAACCCCAGTAGAGGAAAAAAGCTGTGCATGTGCACTAACAAAGACCAGACTCAGAATGACACCAAGTTCTGTGAGGAGAGAACATCATTAGAGTACATTTACTCACTGTAAGTCCCCGAAGACAAAATACATTGAGACTTTTTAACAGAGGGGTTTGTAAGGGAGACAGAAAACGTGAAACATGAAAATGAGAGGAGCCTTGGTGGTGGTGAAAAAATGAAATTCAATTCCTGCATCAGCATGCACCGCAGCATCATCATCCTCCGGAGAGGCAGTGAGGATCCTTTCATCCCAACTCTTCTCTTTTTTTCCCTTTTTTTTTTTCTTCTTTCTCTCGTTCCTGCATCATGGATCTGTGAGACACTTAGAGAGCACACAGTCCTCATTGTTACCAAAGACACACTCGCTTTCAAACGCACACAGCCCACGCCTACAAGTTCGCTGTTATTCAGCCAGAGCCCAACAAAAAGCAAGGCTAAAACATGACAAGGAGGGGCCTTGAGGTTCTGCTTTTTTATCCCTGTGAAAGCAGAATTAGAGCGATTTACCTACACAAAAATATCTTCACTCAGTATAGTACTTCTTCTTAATAATACGTTTGAACTGTGAGCTGTCATGCATTTTCAAACACATCAAATTATTTTTAACTAATCCCCAGGAAGTCTTTCTGGGTCACTTGTGCCACCTGTAGGCCGTACATCAGTACTCATTACTGAGCTGCTGCTAAATGGCTTTGAAGCCGATCCCTGCTTCATGAAAACAAACACTCTTTTTTTCTTGGTCTTTTTATGGACACTAAAGTCTAGCTCTCAGTCTGGCTGCATCTCTGCATTTTGAAACTGTGATACATTTGAATATCAAAGTCTGCTGTTAGTGACAGAGTGAAGCTTGAGATAGTGAGAGCAGGGACCTTAGCTGTCACTGCGGCTTCAGAGTTAGTCTTTTTTTTTTTTTTTTAACCACCTCTTCTCCTCTTTAGTGGACCCAGAGGTTGTTTGACACATTGTTTCACACATTCATGCCCACACCAAGGCACACAAGCATCAGCAAGTGAATTTCCTCAAGTACTTCATTTCAGTAAGATTCCAGATATCTTATAATTCTTACAAGCATTTGCATTTTAAGGCCTCAAATATACTTGTTCATAGTATACTTAAAATAACTATATTTTTTCTGTGAGATATATATACTTTTTCTCATGTTGTGCACTTAAGCTTTATTTCTAATTTCATCAATACAACAAAGAAACTGTCACATCTAAGTGACTTGTGCAAACCAGAACAATCCTTTACAATTTCCCACGACTCTGAGAATATTTTAGTCCACTTACTTGGATGACCATGCACATTTTTTTGTGCATGCTTGTGCATCAGTGTAAAAAAATCAAAGTATTCCTCTATGTTGAGTGATCCTGAGCATTTGGCATTTAGAACAAGCATTCGAAGAGTTAACCTTGATTTACATTATAATGACTAAAGCAGAAGAGCTCCTACTTGCAAAATGATCCGGGTCCTGTCTTTTTTAAGTTTTCTCAAATAAATAATTTTGTCAAATGGGAGGTTTTGTGCTATTGTTATCAGAATTAAGTAGCCAGTTTGCTTCACAGTTGGATTTCCAGTACAGAGCCAGTGACAAGACTTTTGTGATGTGAGATTATCAAAAAAAACATAAGCCAAAAATTGTTTTGACAAAAGAGCCAAATATTGCAAACCAATATGGGTTGGTGTGAAACTTCAGTGCTGAGAACTCAAGAAACAAAATGCATTTTAAAGGTTAAAATTTTGAGGGACCCTTAGTTTAAGTCAACCCTCCCATAACAAATCAGTAGCACGGTTGTCCCTACCGCTTTAAAGAGAAAATTGAAAACACTTCTTCCACACTGTTTTTTAATTGCAATTACTGTTATATTTACACTTAAGCAACACATCCCATTACAGCCTTTTTATGTTGCTGTCAAAATGCACTTCAGATGTATGTATTGTTTTGTTAGCTTTGTGCTCGCTAATTGTCTTTTTGCTACTTTGTTTATAACACTCTGCAAGCACTCTGTAGGTAAATTGTATTATTATTTCTATTATCATATTTCAGAGGTAACTAAGCAGGTAATAGCTACATTCTGGTGAAGCTAGCAGCCAAGTTTACCTGACAGTGCTCGTTAGACATTTTATTATTTTTTTAATGTTTTGTTCTCCAAAAATCACAGCTGTTTTTAGAGTAAAACACAATACGAAGTATGTTGAAAAGGAATAAGAACAGTTTCTACTGCTTTTATACAATCATTAAAGTTCCCGCCCTTTTCGTCGCAGTGTTTTAGCCCCTTTACTGTGTTTCATTCCCATCCCCCGCGTTACTCACGACGTTTTCTGACTTCCTTGCTCTTTCATCCAACTGAGAAAGAAATGAACCCCAAAAATAACAAAAAGGAAAGGTAGGAGAGCTGAATTTCTCTGCACACATTCAGGTGATTGTTCTCTCTCTCGTTATCTTCAAATTGTCATTGGCTCATTTCTATCACATCAATCTGGGAAAAGAAAACATCCTAAGACCTCAAACACACACACACACACACACACACACACACACACACACACACACACACACACACACACTTTGGCGTCCAATTCATACATTTTGTGACAAACAGCGCCCTCTTCTGTCCTTTCTATGCACTGATCCACACATCAAAGTGAAAGTAAAGAGAAAGAGTTAGAGCTGATAAAAGATTGTCTTTAATGTTTGGCATCGTTAATGAATTCCATACCACAGCAGTTATGGGAGTAGGAAAACCACTTTTACAACCAAACACTGTTTGATCATGCTAACACCATATGTACAGGAGAGCACATTGAAAAGTGTATAAAGTATTTATATGAGAGGACTCAAAGTCAAGAACGGTGGAGACAGCCACGGTCTAATGGATTTTGTCCTTTTTCAAACACTGATTATAGATATTTATCAATTACATTGATCTCTGGAGTACATGTATATACACAAAACAACAATAAACCTTTTTGGGGCCTCTGCAATAATTCTCAAAAATATTTCACAATACTGCTGTATGTACAATAACAGAATTTACATTGAAAAATTCTATTGTACCTATATTTCGAGTATCACTTCAGTCACCAGTTATCCTCAATGCCACCAAGCTCACAAGAGATACTCACATACTGTATTTAATGTCTAACCTCAGGTCCATCTCCATACACAGTACAGCAGCTCATGCAGTACCTGGGCCTCCAGTCTCAGTATGGTTTCTGAAATATGTTCACACAACTGATGATCTCACATACAAAAATAGATGTTGTCTCGTCAGCTGACAACTTGATGTACAGTAACACAAAGCATCCACCTGCAAAAGAAAAACAGCAACCAGGAAAACAAGTAATTGTTAAAATATTAGCTATATCCTTCCAAACCCACTTCATCACAATAAAGAGCGCTTTTCTTCTGCTCCACAAAAAAGTAAACCTCTCTCCCAGTCTTCTGCAACACATCTTGAGTTTTCACACAACAGAAGGTGATTGAGAAAGAGCCGCAGGCAGAAGAAGAAATACTAGCGCTACGAACTGAACAACAACCTGAAACCAAAGCGGGACAAAGCCATACAAAAACATCACTATAGGTAGATATCTTATTTTTGTCTTCCAGGGAGCATTTAGTGAGCAGAATGAAAAGGACAGCGGTTGACGCTAAATGAGCTTCTCACAGTCCGAATGAGAGGTCAAACTGCATTTGAGTGCACTTAAGGCAGGTAGGCGATTCCAGACAATGCCTGAGTGGGATTCACTCAGCATCTTGGGATGGGGCGTTGGGTCCAGACAGTGTCTTCAGACACATCACATCACACTGCAGCTGTCCAGGTGCAGCGCTCACTGCTTGATATGGTCTGACAGCCATGCAGAGGAGGAAAGAAGAGGGAGAGAGTGGGAGTGGTGTGGTAGTTAGCTAAAAGCGTCCAGCAGGTGGTGGAGGTGTGCAGAGTTCTTGTTTAATCCCGTCCTATCCAAACTGTACTTCTGGAGATATCTTTGTCACACGAAAGAGACAAACAGACACTTCTGCAACAGAGACTGAACTTAAAGCACTTGAACAAAAACCAGCATTGCAGCTTTGTGCAATACAAATAGAACATCTCATCTGAATACATTCACGTAGGTTTTTCCGTACAAGTGGTACGGACAGAAAATCATCACTGACTGAAGTTCATGTCCCTTAAGATGCGGGTCCAAGAGGAGAGTCCAACTTTAGAGACCTGCAGTTTATGACAGCCCAACAGCAACACGTATTACAGTGTGCCATTTGATATGATTCACTATTAAGGAGCACTTAACAGTGTTTCAAAAAACATAATGGACATAAGCATTTGAAAACACTATAATGTATTTTGTATTTATTTATCAAAATAAAATAAGAATTCGTAGCTTTTAAAGCGAAGAAGTCACTTTGTTGTGAGTCATTACCTTCTGGATTTGCCTCTTGTTGTGAAAATGACAAGGAAAGCAAAAATTAAGGGAGTTCAGAGCTTATACTGCACCTGGGATTGTGAGATCCTGGTTGTCGTATTTCACAAAACTGTTGTTGGATTATTCTCAAATGAAAAAAAAACATGCTCACAGACAAGTTGTACAAGTGTGTACAATCAATATCAATTTCAGAACAAAGTTAGTCTGCGTTACTGTTCAACAGATCAATTTCTTTTTCTCTTATTGAAGAGGCCACACGGAGCTGTGAGGGCAGTTGTGCCTGTGGTTTCTGAAGATTCATGGAGATTCATTTCTTCTTTTCTTGCCTTCATGAGCACCGAGAAGAGCAAACCAAACATACGAGACTCTTTCTATGACTGCCCCCTAGACTCAGTGCAAATGAAGGCAGGAAGACGAGAGAAGAGAAAGGTAAATGTAGCAGCAGCTCATCACTGCGTCTCCTCGTGCTCCTCGCTGATGCATTGCTCCCATGGGTGCTTCCCCTGCTCCTCCCTGTGGCCGTGAGGGGAGTGGAAGATCCTGCGGGGCAGCGGGATGGGCTGAGGCGGCAGGTCCTCCTCAGGGATGCAGCCCTCTCTCAGGTAGGGTTTTGGCGGCACAGCTGGAGGCTGAGGTCGGCGGTACGGGATGTGGTGAGGGCCGTGAGTGGGAGGGTGGTGGTGAGGCAGCGGCCCGTGGGAGTGCGGGTCCATTCCTGGGTGGCCGTGAGCGTGAGTATGAGGGTGACTGTGCGGATGAGGGTGTGAAGTGGGGCTGCGGTAGTGGAAGGGGCGGACGGGGTCCATGGAGTCGATCTCTGGTCCGCCGTAGTGGATGTGCAGGTACGGAGAGGGAAGGTACTCATCAGGGGGGGACCACAGGTGACTGGGCAGAGGCTCCAGGGCGTCGTTCCTGATGGGGCCCGGCTCTGGATACTGACCCCCGAAGTTACTCTCGCTCAGAGAGGAGACGCCGCTGCTGGCGCTGCCTGACAAGGTGGAGTTACTGCCACCCAGAGCGGACTGAGGACTGGTGGGAGAGCCAGGGATTGGGTGGAGGGGAGACTGGAGAGAGAGAGAAATAAAGTGTATTTCTCACACGTCCACAGAATGAAATAGCTAAAACCTATTTTATCGCATTGACACTGTCTGTATATTGAACACAGACGCTTTTGAATACAGCTTTGTGTCTATGACTCAACAAATGGAATAAAAACCACAAGGCTGCTCTCAAATATGAAGTAAACTCTAATTGTCTATTTGAGAAATGAACTTCAAATGAAGATGATTTGACAAAGCTTCTGTGAAGGCAGAATCAGCACAACAAGAGACTGAAGATTTCATTTGGAAAATTCAAAATGTGTTTTTTACTGTCTGAAATTTCATCTCTATCTCCATGAGGTGTTTGTGTCCAGTTCAGGGTTGAGAAGGAAGAATGGATAACAAGTCAGGACTAACTAGTTTTTTTTATCAGGTCTGTTTCATAAATTGAAGTCATAACTGCTTGTACAATTATCAAGAAGCCACAGTAAACTACATCCTACATATTTTTTTCCACAAAGGTGTTAAGTCTCAAATTGAATCCACCTTTGTATAAGAATGGCTCTGATGTCCATACCTTTCGAAGTGAACGCACAGGGAGGGCAGGAGGAGGGTCACTGTTTTGGTGGTGATACGCATCACAGTGCATCAGGAAATGTCCTAAAAAAGCAAATTCACAAAGAAAAAAAGAAAGGAAAATTACAGAAGGGCTAAAAGTTGCAGTTTGTTGACCGTCTGCTGGAGGTTTGTTGGTGCTCAATATGTAAAAGTGACCCAACAGTGTCGTAAAAGAATGTAGTAAAACTCAAATTACATTAATTGGTTAATAATGTAAGAAAAGTGATTAGCTTGAAGTGTTATTATGATTTGGGCTTAGCATCTGTTACTTAAACCAAAAGTTATTACATTTTGGATTGTGTAGCATCTGGTGACCATATTCTAAAAACCCAAAAAGAAGACCCCCTATACTCTCTCTGTCTCGAAGATACCGCAAAAATACCTGAAGATACTTAGAGACAACAAAGAAGCTTCATAACTCATTTATTTAAAACAATCCTTTTCTGTCTGAAGTGAGAATTTTCCGTAATGCAAATATTAATTGTGTTCAGAAGCACATTTCCACCAGGTGAAAATAAAAAAATGAAAATTGTTTTTGCCCATATTGAGTCAAAATTGGGAGTTAAGAGTCAAATTTATGGGCTAAACAGTAAAAATTATGACTTTTATTCTCAAAATTTTGACTTCTTATCTCATAATTTTGACTTAATTGTCTCAAAACTTTGACTCCATTAGTTTACAATTTCTACTTTTCATCTCAAAATTTCAAATTTTGACTTCATACAGGCCATGCCTCACGTATGCCCAACATCTTGACAGGTTGGTGCATCAGAATAATGCCAGCACCGCTTTATTATGAATATCAATGGTCTGTAGAACAAGCTGAGAAAATCCCAGACATTTTTGGGAATTTGATAAAATCCCCAGGACACGATTTTACGACCCAAAAGGAGGACATGTCGGGGGAAAAGAGGATGTCTGGTCAGAGACCGTGTCCATATGTTACACAGTCTATGGTTGAGACGTAAAGTTACCTGGTGGGAAGGACCTGGGTGGAACTGGAGGCATCATGACTCCTCCTGTGGACGCTGGTATGTAGGACACCTGCTCTCTGTTCTCTCCATCCAGGCTCCAGCTGTTAGGAGTGTTGGGAAAGACTGCAGAGGAGAACACAGAGACATGTAACCATCATATCTCTTACATTCACTCATAGCGCTCTATATTTAAAAGTCTTGTGTAAGTCTGACCTTTCTCTGGTAGGTTCATGTGAGGATCAGCACACGGCTTACAGGGGCTAACTTGCTGGAGTAAGGCACGCTGCATGTGGTTGTTCTGAAAACAGCAAAATTTTGTAAGCATTTAAATGTCAGAGTACATATCTGTGAATCTATTTGAAGATAGAGCTCTGCAGATCTGCCTTACCTGTCCGTTCTCTGCCATGTTGTAGTACATGGAGTTGCTGGCCCTCTCACGGTGAGACGGCAACAGAATCATCACTTCTCTGTTGTGTTTAGCTTTATCAGGCAATGATGGGGAGCCTGGATGATGGGTTTTAATTAAATACATATCTGTACAAGACTGAAATATATATCCTCTACCCACAAACGTTACTCTTGTTATTTAGTTTTTACTCTGTTGCATCTATAATTGATAAGACAATGACAATACAGACAACTTTGAAGTTAGGCAGAATAGAGGAATCACAGTTTCAGTCTCCGTATCCATCTCTTGTGTGTCTGTCTGCGTTTGTGTTACTTACCTCTGGCACTCGATGGAGCCGAGTTAATAATCTGGGAAGAGTTAGAACGAATAGAGCTCAGGCTGGAGGAGGAGGGGCTCGGCTGCAAACAAAATGTATTCTAAGTACAACAAAACCTATTTTAAGAGCATTTCTGTCACTGGATTATCTGATTTTGTATTTCATTAAACTAGAAGCTAATGGGCTGTTTAAACTCACACCGTTTCCAGTACGGTCATGTTAGAGTTGTTTTCCTGTCAGGCCTTACCTGCATGTGTAGCGCTTCCTCCGGGTGCTCCCCCATCAGGCCGTCTGTCATTATGACAAGGTTTCCTGCCTCGCTCGATGTGTGTGAGGACAGGGAGGAGGACGAGTGACGGATTGAACCCTGGAGGTTCAGGGGGCTGCAGGACAGAGACGATGTTCGAGATTGTAAAAGATATTTATCTCTGTGTCAATGAATGCCTGTGTGTATGTGTGTGTGTGTGTGAGAGAGTGTATGTGTGTTAAAGTCTGCCTGGTGGTGTGCACAGCTAAATTTCATGCTCTAGTTTTCAAAAACTAGGGGGAAAAGAGGGTATTTTTACTATTCTGTGTTTGATGAAGCAATTTGGATTGAAAGTCTTGATTTATCAGATCTCTGGATTCTCTAATAAATGAGATTCAAGCTGCAAATTTTCTCTGGTGAGCGCTTAATATCTGGAGTCTTAATTGGAGCCCTTGAAATTCTCCCCAGTTGCTCAAAAGAATTTGTGTGAAGGTGTTTATTCTCATGTTCTGTCTTCCTTTGGGTAACGGCCTAGGTTCAAGATGTGTGTGTTTGTGTGTTTGTGCATTTGTGTGAGTGACTAACCTGTGTCTGTGCATGAGGCGCACACTCTCAGGGCTCATGTGGCTGTGTGAGGAGAGGATCCCCCTCGGAGAATTGACCCCCTGGCAGCCTGCAGGGCCAAATCGATCGACTCCAGACACACCCTGCTGGGACCCGACCATATACTACTCTGAATATTCACACCGTGTGCGTATGCATCGAAAAAACTTGCATATAAAAACATAAAGCTAACACTATTTCATCTCAAATATGTATGAAAATGGTGTTTGATTCCCATTGGACTACTCACATGATGCAAACCTGTCCTCATCATGTGGAACTGGTCCACAAGCTTTTTGTGCAGGGGGCGCATTTCTGGATGCACCAGCTTCTCGTGAACAGCCAGACCCACTCCAAGGATGTGCACCTGGTATGTGGCAGCAAAAGCACCAATCACATAAGTTTAAGCAGCGAATTCACATGTGATGAATGGGGATGGGTATTGGAAAGATTTTATTGATAACCAATGCCCTTATGAACTCAATTCTTTATCAATTCCCTTGTCAATTCCTCCTTTGAATTTTCTGTGTACAAAAATATCTTTACAGGTTTTGTGTCAATAACAGTTTAATGAGTTTATAAGTAAATAAGAAATTGGTAGATGGATTTATTGATCCCTAGACATAAATAAACATAAATAAGTAAAATTCGCACATCAAGTGACGTGCAAGTATTGTTTTATTGTGTGTCATCAACTTAAGTAGGCCACCTAGTAATGCTTTGAGTTGTTTGGACCCTTGAGCTTGCCGTAGTTATGCTGAAGTCAGCTATGAGCCTGTGCTTCCTGTTTGAAAACATTTGATGTGATATGCTCTCGTGATGAAAGTTGAAATTCTGTCACAAAACCAAGCTACAACTGTATTTTTTAATATTGTTTTCGGAAAATCCTGAATCAGAGATTTCTTGGGAAACTATTATCTGCTAAGCTAAGCTAGCTGGGGCAGAATAGTCAATATAAAGTTAGTAATGTAAGGAATTAAAACAGGAATTGTGAAGCAAAGAGGCTGATGGTGTTGATGGATTGAATCATTTCTTATCCATTCTGAGCAGGAACCACTTTTCAATACCCATCCCTAGTGACGAAATGTTGGAGGTGAGTCCGACCTGTTCCTGCATCAAATCCTTCAGATGTGTGATCCTCTCTGTGTCCTCTGGGTGACTGCTGATGTAGTCCTTATCAAAGAAGGCCTGTTGAGGAAGCAGATGAGCCAAAAGATGAACACCAACTCAATCATAAATCAAGCCAAACTTTATCTACCTGTGAATTTTCCTGTTACCTCCTGATATCTGGCGATGCCTCCGTTCACAGCAGCATCGATGACCCCATTTAGGCACATGCTGAGCGGGTTGATGTTGCCATGATGCTGTCTGTGTTGGTACTGGCTGATCAGAGTCCGCAGCTCCTGGGTTTTATTTTCCACCACATAAATGGCGTTCTCCAGAGGGCTCACCTCCACCTGGAAATGAACGCAGCACATTTAACCTGATCCATCTGCTGCGAGAAAGCTAAGTGAGTGTGTCGCAGCCTTTAGGGAGCAGCGTCTGCTTTGTGTAACGATAGAGAATAAATGTTGGGAGCTTCTCACCACTTCTCTCCTTTCCACCTCTGCCCAGCGGGAGATCCCAGGGAGAGGACGGGAGAGGATCAGGGTTGTTCTCTCGATCCACAGACTCTGTTGTACAAGCAGAGAGAGATAACGGGGGTTATTCAGTCCATCAGCCACATCTGTTCACATCAGGAGGGTGCGCTGGAGAGCTGACAGCACGATATAATAGAAATATGACAAGGCTGTGAAGAGTGGTGCATAAAAACAGTGCCGTGGTGTAGCATGTAGGTCAGTTCAGTGAGGGGTAAAAGTCCTGTTGTGGTTTGATTCCAAATTTAGGTAAGCGTGCCAGCGGAAACTACAGTAGAGTGTCACATCTCGTTCAAGTCTCTCATGCCCTGGTTGAAGTTGTTTTTGTTAGACATGTAAACTGTATTTTTGGTTTGGGTGTATAAGGAACAGGGAACCCCATCATTTTGCTTACATACGAACTGCCTTAGTTTCTTACTTTGCTAAAAATATAGCATGACAATTATTAACAGAGCTGAATCAAATCAAATGTATCTGTATTGGCTACAGACAACTGTGAGTGAATGAGGTTTTTTCTTCTTACTTACTATCCTCTGACCTTGATAAACTGTGGGTCAAACAATAACTGAATTGCCATCAACTATTATTTGAAGCTACTTAAAAAAAAAAACAAAACCCAACAACCCTGCATTAAATAAATCAGCTGCTGCCTCTATCCGTTGTTTTACTGCAGTGTTCTGTCTTTGGCTTCTGCGTCATGAATTTAAAACTTTTCCTCTTACCACATTACATCATTTTGCAGTGATTATGACTAATGCACCTGCAGTTAAGAAAGAGACTACTGTGAGTCAGAATTACAAAGGGTGCTAGAAGTCACATTTTGGTGAATAGAAAATATCCAAACCACGGTTTTTAAATTTGAACAAAACACAAGCCACTTCAAACAGACAGGGGATCTAATTTTTCTACGAAAAACTCTATATTTACTCTGGTGTTTGATCATCTTTTGCTGCTTTTAATTACTGCTTTAGACCATATTGGGCTGTGGCTGTGTTGTTTTAAATCTCCCTTCACATCACATTAATTAAGAAATAAATAAATCAGGCGGTAGAAGCCATTTAATTTTGGGATGACAGGATAAGTGCTTATAAAAAGCTCATTTTAAATCTCTGAAAGCCTTTTGTCCCTCAGCTAACTAAAACAAGTGGTCTGTGAACAAAATCTGCTGCTAAACTTAAAGCGGCTTTAATGTCAGCTGAGGTATTTCTGAGTTTACGTTCTCTTCTGTACGATTTTCACTTGAAAAAGGTTGGGTGCGGTTTAGCTGGTATAATGAGAAGTCTTGCTCTCTTTCAGAGTTTGGCAACATGTTGAATATTTTTGACTGGAAGACAAAAAACAAGTCGATCAGCCAAGATTTTGGGCTTAGTTTCTCCATTAAAGGAGCTGTGAGGACTTTCTGGAAAAGCAAGTATTAGTGCTGCTGATAAAGACTCTACTTCCAATTAGCACTTACTCCCCACTGTCATGGGGACAAAGACATGTGTTTGTTTTGGAGTAAATGAAGGGGTCTTCTTTTAAACACTACTTTTCTTTGTTCAAGACAACTTTTTACCAGATACAATGTGATGAGGTAATATTTCTTTGACAGTTACATAGCACTATTGTTTGAAACGTGACAACAAGCAAATATTGTGAAATCAGTTTGCGCTGTAGTTCAGTTGCTATATTTAGAGCCACTGGAAGCCTGGTGCTCTGAGACGTATCTATGACCTGTAATGTAAGTGAATACTTATTATGTCCTACCAGTGCTCATCTACCAACTCCAACCTCACCAAGCAGAGAAAATGAAACCTGGCTTTTGATTTAATTGATAGACTACCAAGTTTGAAGTGACCTCTGCAGTATAACTGCTGCACATGGTGTTTAATGCACATCACAAACAGTTTAGACAAAGTTTTAGCCTGTAGCGGGTGCTCCACCACTCTCCAATTTAGCTTTCTCCTGCCTCTCTATCGTTATTCTTTTTGATGGTTCAGCTGGTGCAATGGCTGTTCAGTTTCTGCAATTACTACAAAAGAAATCCAAGAAATCATTCTCAGCAGAGAGAACTACAGATCTCTCTTCTCACTGCTTAACTTTGTTGGCCAGCGTAGAGTTGTCAAAGCGACTTCAAGGTGTTGTAAATCAATCCTGACCTAATTGAAAGCCAAGAAATAGCATTTAGGAATAAACTTTTTTGATGTTGATGATCTCATTTTAAGCTATTGGTTAAGATTGGTCATATATTGATAAATGAGACTTTTTCAAGATAACTTAGAAAGTCCCCACAGTCCCTTTAATAGCATCTATTAATGTATTTATCTTGGAACCTGAACCTTAAATGTTACTTTCCTGGTTATGGTTATTTGATTTAAAGATAAAAAAATGACACTTGAGAATAGAAAGTGTTAATTTTAGCTACACATTTACAAATCCTGCATGGTGGGAGGGGTACCACAGGGCTCAATCTCTGAGCTTTTACTTTTATTTATTAAATTTCACCTTTTCAACATATATCCCACAAGATTCAGTTCTGTTAGTGTGCTGGTTATCAGAGCAAGCCAAAGGTGTTTGGGACAGATGATTTAACACAAATTAGAGTTATACCTCCCTGCTCTGAATAATTTTCTGCCACTATTAAAAGCCAAGATGCTCTGTCCGCTTGAAAGACTGACACAGGCACCAGTTTGAACAAATGATCTGGCACTTGACATCTGTGATTTATTGAGAAATGACAGCCAAGACCTTGTTTTCATGTTAAATCTGGCTCTTTCTTTTGAAATGTCTGTATTTTATTATGAACTGTGCGGCAGAAACAGACTGAGAGGGGCACTGCTGGCTCAACATACCCTGAACTCATTCTCGCGGTCCTTGGGCCCCTTGTGGAAAGGCCTGTCATAGTGGAAGCGGCTGACATTGTTTATGCGGTAGAAGCTCTTGATCCTCTCGGGCACTCGCTCCAGCTGAGGCACATCAGAGATGTCTGACACTGGAGTCACCGCATAGATCTGCAAATCTGAAAGCCAAGTGTCAAGGAAATGAGTGACATAAAGACAGACATAGATATTCACAGGGGGAGAAGAGCAGCAGGGATGTTCCAAAGATTTTTTACGCAGAGAGCATCTCCCTTAACTGTGCTACTCAGGAATTAAACTGCCATTAGTGATGCAAAGAATGAAGGATACACTGAGCGTCACTTTGTAGGATGGTGTCATCAGGTTGGTTAGGATGCTGCATGGCAATAGCTTGTGGAAATTCCCCCAGCATCCTTTGCTGGAAGTCCTCAAGACGCTCATAGTCATAACCACGGCAGACAAACTCCTTGTTCTGCAAAAATGGGGAAAGAAAAAGTTGCGCTTCCCTCATTAATTTACAAGGAGACAGAAAAAAAAACAAATTAAAAAGTCATGACGTAGGATTCTAAACCTTTAGACCTGAGATGTAGTCATGGCATAAACATACTATCGTTCTGCAAGTGAATATGGCAGATTTGTCACATTCAGCTGTAAAGGAGCAGCTCTATCCTTTAGTTGAAGTCGTTGCACTGGTTATATCATTAAGGTTCATGATGTTAATGGCTGAAATCATTTGTAGAGAAGCAACAACTCGTTCTTAATGAGCTTCACTGCTTTATCGCTTATCGCTGTAAATCAGAAAAGATAATTATTCTTTTTTTAAATACAAATTGAAAAAAAATCACACTGTTGTGACAGGATCTGTGTTCAGTGTCACACCCTGGTTACATTTAGAGCTACCATTCATTTGATCAGATTTTCAACATCAACATCTCTCTCTGGCTCTCTATCTTGCTTGAGCTACTATAGCTGACACTGTCGCATGCTGAAGCGTGGAGGAGTGGTGTCTTTTTCTCCACATCAGCAGAATGGTAACTGTGTCAGGAAAGACGAGATGAGACCAGATTTAGTAAGCCTTACCCTGAGGAAGAAAGGAAACTTCCTGCCATAGAAGCCCATTCGGAAGAACTCCGGCTCAATCCTCTGCTGCTCGATGATGTTATCATAATACGCTGCTTCCATTTTCTGTCACACAATCACAAACATGCAAAACAATCATGTTTAATAATGATTCAATGACATGCATTATTGAATTCTCAGCATTTCCTGATGAATATGGGCGTGCACAGGTAATTAGGACATCGTGTTTTTGATGCAATGCACATATGAGGGAGCTGGGAATCCAACAGAGGATGCTTGTTTGATCATAAGAGCAGAAAACAGGAAGCATGCCAGACGTTACCCACCCGTATCCAGCTGAGGCTCTGATAATCATATAAAGTCTCGTACTGGAAAGCCAGCTCCCGGCAGAGAGAGATCCCATATTCCCAGCACTGCAAAGACAAATATGACATACAGACGAGTGAAGAAACAATGAACGCTCAATTTATTCTGTGTGATAAAAAGAAGCATAAAGAATGAAAATGAGGATGATTTGCACAGCAGCATTTAGATAACAATTAGAGTAACTTACATCTAAACCTTAAGAGGCACCTCAGTATGAGAGAGTGCTGTTATAAAAGCTTCTATGTTGAGGTGCACATGACTTGTTTCACCATTCATCTTCTGGAAATTTACTTTCTAAATATCTTCTTTGGACACACACGGAGATTAAAAAATGTATTAGACCACCTGTCACAAAAACAAGGAAACCATCCATCTTCATAAAGTACTTTAACTCTGATTCTTTCTTTCTTTCTCAGTGAGCTGTCTGTGTTTCACCACATTAAATATGAGTGAGGAGTTTCAAAGTGAATTTATGTTTCAGTCCCAAATTTGAGACAACACACTGGAATTATCTAAGAAGTCAGAAATTAATCAAGAATAACACACAACAGCTAAAACACATTTTTTTTGTTCAAGAGGGAAAATGAATAACTGTCATTTTTCATCAAATAATAAAGATGTGCCTGAGTATTTTTTCCTGCTTTTTGTAAAATGGTACATTTGAATATTCATAGATAACAACTATAATTAGAAGGGGGGGCTGGGCATATTTAACCTTTAACTGATGATGTGTCCAAGTAGCACTCAAAGGTGTTTTTGTGAAATAATCCAATGTAAATATAAAAATCTGAACTCAGTTTCTCAGTTCTGAACTGTAGTCGCTTTATTCTGTAAACTGTAACCTATAATTCAGTGACATTTTTTATCTGATCTTTTACTGTTTCGATATATATTTTTCACATTGTGTTATAGTGTAAAAAAGTATGCACACCTCAGAAGAGGCAAAATGACAAATGTTTGAAACAAAGGAAGCTCTGTGAGGAGAAAAATGCAGCCATAAAGACTCAGTTCCATTTCCAGAGTTAATGTTAATGAGGGCAACATTTAATGAAGCTGCAGAACAGCTGCACTGCAGATGTGAACAAACAGTCACTTGTCACAGCACAAAAATCCCAATGAGACTCATCTACATGTAAGTATTGTCTCCAGTATTCAATTGCTTTAAAGTTAATCCTGATGTTTTACTGTTTGAGAGCCAGAAGCTGTCAAGGGTCACACCATGTTGGTTTTAACCTTCCCCTGAAACTCTATCATGAAGTAAATTAAAATAAAGGAGTGAGAGAAATAGACCAGTAAAATTCACTCGCCTTCCCCTTGTTGAAGTAGTGCAGGATTTTACGACTCAGGTTCTCCTTGCGCTGCCACTCGCTCTGACAGGGGTAGTGGAGGAAATCCCTGAGGGGCCGGTCCTCCCACTGCAGCAGCTCCCAGTACAGCAGCAGGGTGAACGCTGCCTCTGTGATCAGCAATAACACCACAAACATCATCAGAATTAAAGGGTACGGTCATGTTTTGGTGCTTTCTAGTATCACTGCAGATGTTGAACAGTTGTCTGGCCTTAGAGGTGAACTGATATCTCTCCCACATAATTTGCTCCCAGTTTTTATGAACAGATGGCAGACCGTCAGTGGCACAAGTTGCCCTGAGCATGGTGAGGCTGTTCTGGAATATCATTAGGCAGAGGAGCATAGAGCGTCTGCACAGCTGAAATCATCAGCTGCTCTCAATGTCAGGCCTCCTCTAAGCTTCTTTGGCTAAATCCTCCAGAAAATATCATGATTTCAAAAACACAAGTGCTAACTACTCGTTAGTGCCAAAAGATCCACAGCGCAGATGTAAACAAGTATGGATAGCACATAGAATCACAAAGCATGGTGGTTTGGCAGAAGACACTGGAGACAAAGTGGTTTGTATGCAAACACTTGACCAGCAAAAGTGGACAATAACCTGTAAGAAGAACTTAAGGCTGGAGGTGCTAGCTCTGGTAACCTTAGCAACACTCAGCTAAAAAAAATTGTGCACTGATCCCCCATTGAAGTGTGTGTGATGAATTTTGAACTATTGTATCTCTTTTCAATAGAGGCTTATTACATGTAGTTGACCAAAAAAATTAAATTAACAAGAGAACAGTGATGTGCAGAGACTTATTGAAGAGCAGGGGCGAAAAGAGACAAAAGACTGTGTTTTGGCTCCCAAGACCACAATTTAACATGTTTTAAGTAACCAAGGTGCAGTTTGGTGAGTTTTGCCAACTAAGAAGATACTTTAGTTCGCATTTTGGCCCCTAAAGGTCAGTTAAGTGCATGTTTTCAACAATTGGGGAATAAAGTAGGGGTCCTGAGAGCCCATCATGTAACAATGACCTAAAATGTAACAGCGACCTGAAATGTAATGAAAAGAATGTAACGAAACCCAAAATGTAATAAATGGTCAATAATGTAACAAAAATGCTCAACCCAAAATGTCAGAAAAAATATGTTGTGAAACCCAAAGTGTTATAGCTGGCGTAAAACATAACAGGTTGTTACCTTTTGGACCAAAAGCCATTACCTTTGTGGGATTACAACATATTACATTTCAGGTTTAGCACTTTAGTTACATTACAGTTAAGGGTTTTTTTTACATTTTACCACATTTCAGCTCATTGTTACTAATCAGGCTCTAACAAGGCAGCCACCCCTTTGTGTTCGCAAGAAAATTATTACACAGTAACAAGAAAGGTTTTTATTAAAAAAGAAAAACTCTGTTTTTCTGATGGTCCTCAAAATCCCAGCATTAGCTCTTATTAAGGCCACTTAAGAAAGCAAACATGACAAGACCATTTGCTTTGATTCAGTCTTATTTTGCTTTGGGTCTGAGTTTCTCATGTCTTTAAGTATCATAATATGGTAAACATTTGGGATAAGTTATAGTTTGTGGATGTTGCACAGAAAGATTAAGATTGAACAGTTTTTAAAACACGAAGCCTGTTTTGACTCAAGGGCCAATGAAGCAAATGCTGAAATGTTGAATATTCATAGAGTAAAATCGGGACGCTGTCACATTAATTCAGAAAAACAGAGCTTGATTTTTAGTATTCTAAGACAGTTATGTCTCAAACTCAAAAAATGTGTAGTTTTTTTCTTTTTTCACAAATGACTGAAACACACTTATTTAGTTTTTGGGATGTTTAGTTGCCTTTTGACAACTTTCTTATCCTATTCAGGCAACCAGGGAATAAGTCTTTATCACTTCATTTTTTACAATCCATGACTTAAACTGTGGTGTGTTCTTCATCTTGTAAAAGAGAACAGTTAAATGTTCTGTTTTGTTTTGTTTGCATCAGTTATTATATCAAGAGATATTCAGAGATGTGAAAAAACAGATGATTGATGAAACAGTCCCAAACACATTTGATTTAGTTAATTAAATGAACTTTGAGTCTTAGTGAAATTAAATCAAGAAACTCAACTCTGATTGCTACAAGCTTTTTCTCATGGGTTCTGCTTTTTTTACTTATAAGATGATAAATGAGCCGTGTTCAGTTTTTGAGTTTGACCAAAGCCTTGAAATGACATTACATCTGAGTTGAGAGTTTTCTGCATTTGACTGGTTGATAATCATGAAGATAAAGAAAGAACAAATCAATAACAAATGTGATTTAAGAAAAAGCTCTGAAATAAGGAGCAATGTAATGTAGTCAAACCGATTAACCACAGAACCTCAGAGTAACAATACCCTTATCCTGGATGAACTCATGTCTTTGGAGAAAAGAAAGTGTTTTTGAGCGCACAGTGATTCACATTTGGAAAAACGTGCGCTATCACAGCCCTGCAGAACACTGAAATGTGCCTCAATTATCCTGCCAGCTGCCTGTTGTTTGTTTTACGTAAGTGATGAATAAGGTTGCATTTAATTAGTCATATTTTGCTACATTTACATGCACACAATAAAGCTTCCACTGCCAATAATGTGAGTAAAACAAGAACACTTAAGCTATTAACAGGATTACATAAACTAACAACTTCCCCTCATTTCCTGTTTACATGACTGACAGTGACATTATTAGACCTGATTAACATTTAATGTAATCCTCCTGCCAATAAAAAATTCAGTCTTTTTGTAATAATTAATGGATAAATGTGATATTAACCCCTGATGAGCTGCAGCTGTGTGGAATTACTTTCATGATTATAGTGTTATCTAATCCTGATAGTTAATTTGTGTCTCTTTAAGCTCATATTACATTTAATTTGCAACTTGTAATCATCTATTTTCCTCATTTATTTATGGTAGCATTATTTCTCACTCTTGCTGCATCAGCAGACCTCCCGTAGTAAAAACGTGGGCCGACTCTGGGGACTTAAGTCTGAAACTATCACCTTTTAAAGACCGACATGCTCACATTTCCAGCTCATCGTGCTAATTAGGCCTCCTCTCTGGGTGAAAGTGGGCGGAGTTATACCGGGGAGTACAAGAGGTTATCTGCCACAGTGTACTAATAATAATCATAAAAATTAATGGTGAACATTTGTGCCACCCTTACAGGAGCAACAAATTAACTGCAGAGAGAGGAACAAGCACAGTCTGCACACACCCACACAATACTGACGCTCCAGTCGCACCAGAATTTGCCAGGAGAAAATTAACCCATGTGGTGCAGTGAAGGGCAAGTCAGACAGAAAATAGCGTAGGTTTGGTTTTACCTATAAGTGGTGAGAGCAGGTAGAGCTTGAATGCTACCAAGAAAAGTTAACGGTGGTTACAGTTATATTGAATATAACAGATCTGTATTCACTGCACATTGTTCTGTTTACATTTATCATTCTGAACATTTTCCATTTATATTACTGTTTTTATTTTTCTTTATTTTCTACATACCAATATGATTATTGGTATAAAGCATTATAGAAACCTATAAATGTTTATAACTATAGTCATACAGTGCCATAATGTTATTATAGAACATAAATGTATTTATAATGCGGTTTAAACATAGGCATCAAGTAAAGTGTTACCACTTTTTTTTAAATTGAACTGAATTGAATTAAATTGTAACTGTAAACTTTTCACGTACATGAATTAAATACTGAACTGAGAAATAGTTCCTCTTTATGTGATTCTTGGGAGTTGATCAAATAAAGAATTGAAAAGCGCTGTTTTTGTTTCTGAAACTTGTCTGTTACCTGTGAAGTCTTCAGCTTGGAGATGCAGGTCGCACAGTTTGTGGATGTAACGGATGTACATGTCTTCCTTGTTGACTTCTGATTTGTAAAAGTTCTAGGACAATAAAAAGAATAGTGAAAATATTATTCTATGTGCAGCAATATTTGATAATGTGCTCTTAAAATCCAGCCTCTTTTGAAGGTCTCACCATAAGGTTAACAGATCCTCCAATCTTCTTGTTCTCCATTTCATCTCCCTTCATGCAGTCCCTTTAAATA
Source organism: Thalassoma bifasciatum (assembly GCA_008086565.1). NCBI lineage: Eukaryota > Metazoa > Chordata > Actinopteri > Labriformes > Labridae > Thalassoma > Thalassoma bifasciatum. The sequence goes on along the minus strand of RPOG01000231.1, from coordinate 151,205 downwards.
GAATTAAACAAATATTGTCATTACTCTACTCTGGCTCATATCATTAGTGCTTTCATGTGTGTTAATCTCTGCAAACCTGTAATCCAGTAATCGCTCAACAAGTCTCGTGACTGATGTGACAAATGAGATCCCCGTCTCTCTCCAGGTCTCCTGCTCTATCTTCTCTAGCAGGCTGCACATTGGGGGAAAAAACAGTAATACATTTCTCATTAAGGTAAGGAAAAGCAAAGGGAGTTAAATCTGAATCAAATGTGTTATAGTCTAAACTGTGTGGGTACTACACCTCACCTTGGATAAGGACCAAACAGCTGAGTCCTGTGATGACGAAACAGAGAAGTATGTTAGCTGGAAATGCGATGAGAGCAGCTTTTTTTCTAAGTATCACTTCACAAGCTCGCTAAATGAGTTTGGTGCTTACAAAAGGCTGAAGAGCTCTCTGTGGTTATCATCGCCTTTCCCATCCGACACCATGCTGTCCAGCTTATCCATCAGCTCTGCCTCCACCTACACACACACACACACATTCAGCCAAATCATTTGGGTGTTTTAGGTGCCAAGAAGCTGTCCAAATTTTCACAGCAACTGCTGAGGCACACAATCTGCAGTTCATTACATAATCATGTTATAATGACCTGTTTGAAGTTGCCATTTTTCCTCTGCTCCCAATCCATCATGTCATGGAAAATGGGGATCATGATGTTTCGAACCTCAGTCTGAGGCACCAGGGTGACGCCGAGGAAGGGACCCATCATTCCTGGGATGAAGTGGGGCTTGTTGTCTCCTACACATATTCACAAAGATAGGAGGCAATGTTGCTCTGACTTTACATAAAAACAAAATGCAAATGTGAAGCGATGACAGCTGTTTTCATAAAAAGGTTGAAGAGATTATTTAAAAGCTCAAAATGGCCAAATATGGATAGCTTTTATTGGTTTATTAGAGGTCTAACATCCAGGGAGTGTGTGAGGCAATGGTTTGTATATGAGCTTGTATTAGGGCTGTCAGAGTTAACCTGATAATGCATTGATGTAAATTCCTTTTACCACCACTTTTTGACACACGCACACTCTGCGATTAAGACCCCCAGTGTGCTCTCGGGGAAATCAAGAAGCAGTGCAGCTTTAACGTTATGGATGGCAGGAAGAAACAACCCTCCATGTGCAGAAACGGATTAAGAAGCAGGTCTTCCTCAAAGCCTCGCCAGATGGTTCTCTCAACAAGATCAAAGTTATTTGAATATACTGTCAATGGAGAGAGCCCCCCCCCCCTCTTTATCAAAGTTTTTCATGTGTCTCCAAACTATCCAGCTTGGCCTGATTTATCATTTGAAGTTAAACACAAGTATAGTGTGTAAGATAGTTTGCTTTTAGTGTCCAGAATCTTTGAGTGATGGACAATTTAACAACCCAACGTATTTGCAGATGGTATCTACTTTTGTGATGCATGAGGCCCAAATTTTAAAGAACAAGGAATGTAAAAGTTAACCTTTGCAATTGTACAGTTGGACACTGTATTGTGTTTGTGCACAGCTCAATATGCTTGTCTGTGTCATATTTTTTACTTCCATGTTGATAAGAGCATTTAAGACGTAAAACACATTTGTTTAGAGCAGCCATTCTCAACCTTTTCGAGTTGTGACCCTAAATTTAACATGCACTGGTACCTGGGACCCCCAGATACAAAAATCAACACAAACCAATTCAAATATTAACAAAAAATTGGGGAGAAAAACAGCCAATATTTATGTTTCTGAACATGAAAAATAACAAGTCAATGTTTTTGTCCTCTTGAAATAAGACATTTTTCTGGACTGCTCAGTTGAATGTGGCTCATATTAAGAATAAAGAGGCTATTTTTGCTAAAAATAAGACACTTGCTTAGATTTCAGTTTTTGCTGTCTAAAATCTGAACGGGTTCATGGACAAACGCTCATTGAGCTCGTTCAGAAAAAACACTACAGTTCAGATAAAAGAAACTCAGCTGATACAATAAATTTTGGGAAAATAATGAAGCAGAAAACAACTTAAACAACCCTGCCTGAAGTCTTGTAGTTTAATAATAGTCAGAATTTTCCAAAATGACTTGGGGACCCTGCAGAAATCATCTCATGACCCCACATGGGGTCCCAACCCCAAGGTTGAGAAACACTGGTTTAGAGTACTAGGTTCAAACTGTAGACAGTATAACATATGGACATAGTCTTCTTGACATCACCTATCTGTTCCTGATACAGGTTAATTGAGCCGATCGTCAATGAATGACTAAATGGATTATTCTACAGCTCTTTTGTACCAATTGAATTTATAGTTTTAATTGAAATTTTGCCAAGTTAAATCAATAAAAAACTTAAAATAGCCATGTAGAAAACAAAAGCAATGGCGTCAATGTGATGGTTATAATCTTTCATCTAAAGCAGACTTACGCACCTAATTTTTGCCACATGCTGAAGAGTTCATAAGCCATCATCACCCTCATATCTCCATGCCTAGAGAAGAAAAGATTGAAAAGTTTGTTCAATATCAAACATATGTGAGAAAAGTGCACACAACTAAAAGCCTGCTTTTTCTCACTTGTCGAGTGTTTTCTTTCTCTTAGCTTGGCCAATCGCCTCCAGCTGCAGACTGGGCTGGTTGATGTACAGTACAGTGAGACTGAAAAAGGAGTTCCACACCTACACACAACAGAGAAACAACAAAAATAAAAACAACACTCAAAGCTGGGAACAAAACTTTAGGAACTGAATCATAGAAACATATTTACAGTGACATTTTTTTGAGTTAATGGTGCAGTGAGTTTCCTGAATGTAAGCCATCGCTTTTTAAACACGAACCTTGAAATCAAAATCGGCCTCTGAAAAGTTCTTGTGCAGAGCCGGAGACAGGAACTGTGTTGTCACCACGATGATACTGCAGAAAGCAAACATTACACTGTCAGCTTACCAAACGAGGTGGTTGCCAAAAATAGATAAAAAGATTTGCAACACAAGCGTCACCTTCAGAGCAGGATTATCTGGAGAGGGTCTGATCTAATGGTTGGCTGTATTCCCTTACCGTCTTCAGGACAAAGATTGCATGACAAAAATGTAAAAGCAGACTCACTGACTCGTTAGAAGCCTCATGACACTCCAGTCTCGGGGGAAGATAGTCAGTTTCATTAGATTGCGGAACACGCAGAAGATCTTCAACAGGAACTCCTGCCGAGGAATATATTAAGAAAGCAATGCAGTCAAGGTATTTGGAGAGCAGGCTGCTGCAAAATGCTGCAATCATGCTCATCTCTGTGAGTCAGAGTTTCCCACCTTCAGCTCCTCCTTGCTGTGGAAGTTGTTCAATAGATGGTGAAAGTGGATCTCTGTCATCTGTCGCAGCAGAGAGAGAAGACAAGACACGTACTCCCCCTGTGTGGGAGAATGACAAATACAGGCGGACACACTTAAAAGGTTAATCAACTCAAAATATTCACTTAATCCCACCTGTTTCTGATTCACGTCAAAACAGCACACGGAGCTGGAGCTTACCGTTATCTCAGCGGTGCACTGGGGACAGCGTTGTCCCCTGGACGTCTCCACGGAGTGAGACTTACTCATGATGGACAGCAGAGTCTGCAGCAGCACATCCAGGAGGCTCTCCACCATCATCTCCACCTCCTCCTGAACAGAAGACTCCTGACAGTGCAAGCAGGGAGAAGGGAACACAGACACCGGGATTTAATAACAGGGAAGCAGAGAGGCTGCAGCAGCGTTGCCACAACCAAGTGCCTCTCTACAGGTCCTTTTATTCTATATTTTTTAGTCAGATTTCACGTTTTCAGTTCAAGAACAAAAAAACAATACCATGGAGCTTGTCTTAATTATGGAAAAGATGCTGCTTAGGATCCCAGAACAGATAAGCAGCTCCCTCTGCTGGCGTAGATGCAGGTGGATGTGATGTAAAACCACTGGCAGCAGAATACTACGAGACTCTGTGGGGAGAAAGGAATGAGAATGATAAAGTGCGTCATGCACATTCAACTAACAAGTAAAGTTCTTTGAAATCTCATGAGAAATTTGATCCGCCAGTCTTGACATTTGTCTCACCAGGGAAGAAGAAGAGGCGGCTCTCCACTGTGCGAGCAATCGACTGCAGTTTGACTACATCCATGGACTGACCAATGTCCACAGTGCTGGGCATGCTCCCTAGGGTGCCCCTGACATATTCAGCTACCTCCTGAACAGTGAACATCTGCAGCAGCTCATCAAAGATATCGGGGAAGCTGTTCAACAGTGCCGCCTGGGGGGAGGAACAAAGGACATGGTTTGTAATGCACATACAAATTAACACATTTCGAAGAAGCCCCACTTGATGTCATAAAACAGGACTACAAATGCCACTCGCACAAAATTCTACTTTTCTCTAAATGACACAAAAGATCAGCCCGAAATAAAGCCTCACATTTCTCCACACAGCTTCTACTAAAGGATCACACTTGATCTCCTTCCCTCAGTTTCATAACCTGCGCAGGAGCAACGTCTGAAGCACTGCCTGCATATCAGTTACTTAACAATACATCATCCTTTTGTTAACAGGCTGGTGGACACACAGCCTCTGCTGCATTGTGAAACCAACACAAGGGGGCACTGTGACTTACGGTGATGGATGGGAGCCCCACAGTGTGACCACAGAAAGTCATGCAGCTGATCACACACCTAAACTGTCCGAGAGCAAACCAAACGATGGCGTGAGAGTGGGGGTGAGGAGTATCAGTCACATAGTGGACAAATGAGAAGTGATGCAAGAATGGAGAGTAAAATGAGAAATCAAAGAAAAATTAATAAAATCAAGAGAATAAACAAAACAGAGTGAAAACAAGAACAACCAAAAATAAAAATGAGACAGTGAATGTTTTTTTTGTTTTTTCTTAATGAGGTGTGAGCGGTCTGACCTGTGTGAACACCAGGTTCTCTGAGCTGCGGCTGTCTAGGCTCAGGACGAAGCGGATCGACTGGAAGAGCTCTTGGATGCTCGCCCTGAACTGCTCCTCCTCCATCCCACAGGTGGCTCTGGAGTACAGGATTCGGGACTGGACGATGAACTTAAAGAGGTACTCTAGAGCCTGAGGGAGCAGACGAGAACAAACAGTCAGGTAAGGAATGAATTTTTACATAGTGTCAGCTTCTTCACAGTCAACAAGCCCTGAGCACTGGATAGATTTGTGATCTAGAAAACATCAATACATAGAGGAGGAGTTTCTGAATTTAGGTGACAAAACATCTATTCAAATACAAATTCAAGTCAAACACACACATCTGAGAGATTTCTGATAACTTCTTTTCTCTCAGTAGGAAACCCCTCTCCCTGTGGCCTTATTTAGCTCCACGTCTTTCCTTATCAGCTCCTCTGCTTGACCGTCTCCCAAAGTCTTACAAATTAATCCCAGTAGAAGGAGACAGGTCAAACAAGAAAAGTATTGTGTAGCTTCCTCTAATCAATGTCTGAAGTGTGGCTCTTGTGATTCCCTTGTGCATTCATTCTGGTCCCCGAAAGGAAGTGAAAGAAAGTGAGCAAGGTGTGGCATGAAATCCAAAACTGGATGTCACTCGCATATAAAACAGAAACAACCTTCTGAGCAGATTTGTGTATCTTTCAAAATGCAAAAAAAAAGTTGGTATCCTTTAAGGTGGCAGATTATGCTCTCTTCAGAAACCTAGAAAGAGTATTCTAAAAAAACTGGAAAAAAAAAAGAAAATGTGTGTGATACCCTCATGGCTTCCTGGATGTGGTCTTGCCGCACCACCTCAGCTGAGCGGTCCATGTACCACTTCAGACACCGAATCAGCTCTCTGCAGGTTTGAAATCACAAGTATGAATATCCAGCCTGGGTTGTAAAGTTAAATTGAACATGTTTCATGAAAGGAATAAAGCGAGAGTACTTGTATGCCAAAGCTCCAGCAAAGTGGTTTTGTATGTAGGAGTCCATGACAGGTCTGAAGTGGTAGAAACGGCTGTCCCTGAGCAGGTTGATAATAAACACCTAAACACAAACACACACACAGATATAAATAGATGTTTCCACGCTCACAGGCAAAATAAATCATACGGTCGCTGTGCTCCTTTAGTTCTCCTACCAGTGACTGGAAAACCAGCGGCCCGTATTTATCTGTGTTGTCATCTAAAAGACAGAAAAGCGTATCCAGGACATCTCGCAGAAACTGTGAGGAAGAAGAAAAGAAATCACATTTAAAGCCTTCCTTCAAACTAAAATAGAAACAAAGGGTAGTCCCGTCATCCAAAAAGAAGATAACGAGGTCCCAGAACTTTTTCTTTACTCTGTGCAATAATACTCTGCCTGTTTAAGAGTATGATCCATGTTTTATACATTATTTGAGGTTTTACTTTGATCATTTTTATAGCGTATATAAAATCACAGATCACAGATAAGCATTGTGATGAAAGTGACCTTGACAATCTCCTCCCCGCTAATCTGACGTAATCGTCCGAGGATGTCCAGCACTCTGTCAGGATGAGCCTTCCAGTTCAGGAGAGCCAGAAGGTCGACTACAGAAAAACAGAGGAAAACCAAACTCAAATTAAATGCAGTGAACTGGAGGGGAAATAAATAAAATTGGGCATGTGTGATGTTAGATTACCATTTTGTGTGAGCTTGGTGGAGCAGAGTATCGTGGAGACCCAGAGGGTTTCTTTGGGGCTTCTCTGAAAGGGGAGGTTTGCTGGAAGGTTTGGACAGCTGTTGAAGTCTTCTTTACAGCAGGGCAGACTCAGGTAAAGACCCTGGTTACTGAAGGTGGCGTTTTCATCACACTTAAAGATGCAAGCGAAGGAAAAGAGATGTTTTGTCAAGAACTGGGAGAAGCTTGGAGTAAAGGCAACTCAAAAAGGCACTGTGCCCTTACAGTTGTGCTCATAAGTTTACATACCCTGGCAGAATTCAGGATTTTCTTAGCCTCTTTCAGCCTTTCAGAGATTATGAATGATAACACAAAAACTTGTCTTTCACTCATGGTTGGTGGTTGGGTGAAGCCATCTATTGTCAAACTGTGTTTACTCTTTTTAAATCATAATGAAAAGTTCACATGTGAGTGTGTGTGTGTGTGTATAAAAGGTCAGTGAATTTCAGTGAGTTTCATGCATCTTTCAACTCGTACTGCACTGACATTTCTTGATTCTGAGTCATGGGGAAGGCAAAGGAATTATCAAAGGATCTATCGAAAAAGGTAATTGGACTTTTTAAAACAGGAAAGGGTTATAAAATGATATCCAAGGAATTGAGGATGCTAATTAGCAGAGTTCAAACTCTAATTAAGAAGTGAGAGATTTTGTTAAAACCAAACCATAGTCAGGTGGACTAATGAAGATTTCAGCTACAACGGCCAGGAAAATTGTTTGGGATGCAAAGAAAAACCCCACAAATAACTTCACCTTAAATATAGGACTCTGAAAGAATGAGGTCTGGCTGTTTTAACATGCACAATAAGGAGGCACATGAAGAGAAAAGGGCTGCATGGTCAAGTAGCAAGAAAGTCAATATGTTTGTTGTGATTTAGCGTGATAAGAATAAAGATTGATTGACTGATGGGTTGATTAATGGCGGACCAATGTCGTATGTGAAAGCTTACACACATAAATTCATAGGCCTGTACTTCAGCATGCTAGCAAGAAGCAAAGCTGATGAGAATACATAATATTAGCTGCTACAAAAGTCTCTTTGTGAAAAGCTGTAGAGTCAAAACACTGATAGATTCAAAGATTGACGCTAGAGCCATCCTTTCAAAGCTAATTGTGAAACGTTTTGAATGAACTCTTGGGGGAAAATCGTCAAATGAGGTAAATCTTCCTCAATTCAGAGCAAAAATGTATGTCAAATGCTGGAAAATGCCATCTAAAGCCTTTAGACAAAACACTTTAATGACGCAGTTGAGTCATTTAGGGCAGCCCAGCCATCAGAGGAACTACTGTATATGCTCTGAGAAGGAGAGACGACAGAGTGGACGGTGGTTTTATATATATGTTGTGAGATTTAGAACAAGGCTCATTGACAAAAAAACATCATGAAATGCCAGGAGCTTAGGGGATGGGATACTGCAACATTGCCTAACTGCTTAATTGCTCTTAGCTTTACACGAAAGAGTAACATTCAACATTTACCTTGCAGTACAAGCTATTTTTTTTTGTTTCATTAAAAGTGTAGATTCTCATCTAAAATGAGTGCTAAACTTTCACATACCTTGTAAACATACAGCTCATGGCTCTCGTCTGACAGCGTTGTGCCGTCTTCCCTCATCAGAGGAGTGAAGGCGAAACCAAACAGCTTTTTCTCTCCTTTGTCTTTAGCTGAAAGGAAACAAATCATGCATCATCAAACTGTATCCCCACAGCCAAAATTCAGACTGTGATCCAAATGTGTCCTAATGAACTCATGTACTGAGGGATGACTGTCGCTGGGGTGCATGGCTGACTCACTGGAGCAGTGTCTGAACTCAAAGCGTAGGTGAGACCCCCTGAAACGGTCTATGGGAATTGGCAGCTTGACCATCTCACTCCAGCGTGGACTGTTGTTGTGGTAGAGGACGAAAGAGCGGTATTCGCTTGAGTTTGGTTCACCGCTACCCAAACTGATGCAATCCTGAGGAGAGAAGCAGCACAGAAGATTGTTTTAAGCAACCTACACCTTTAATGGTTTGACCTAAGTCATGTGGCCATCATCATGACCTATATTTTATTGATATACCACACAATAACTCATGTGTCATACTTTGAGTGTGTCCCCATCGGCGTAGAGAACGTAGAGCGTGACCTCAATGTTCTTCTGGACGCTCTTACCGCCCCTCTCAAACTCCCCCCGCTCCAGGGTCAGATAGAGGTCATTGCGTGTGTCACCTGTAACACACACACAAAAAAAAATGTTTGAAGAAGAAATCAAAGGATTTCATTTCTTCCAATGCACTGCACTTTGAATAACACAATGGGGATGCAATGGAGGATACCTCTAACTCTGCTGCACAAGTTTCTCATGTTACTTCAACAAAGTTATGAGTGAAACGCTAAACCTGCACTTGTTTGAGCTTGACACACTTGCCAGGATGTCATGAGTGAAATCATTGCCCCGCAGCACTGTCTTAGCCTCTCTAGAGGTTGAACGTTACCCATCACAACAGGACAAGTACAACTCAGAAAGTCCCAGACTATGACAACAACTATGTCTCCTGCCTTTCCAATGTAAATAAGTTATAATGTACACGTCAGCCTCTGCTGCACAAGACGAAGCGAGAGTGGTCAACATAAATTAAGATGCTGCACGGACTGAGATGTGCACCACATGACATTGTTCTAGTCAATGAAAAATGACCCCGCTGAGTTGTGATACACTGTAGCTCATGACTGCCTCAGCACCTTTGGAGAGGTCAGTGTTTAATGAAATAAATATCAGTGGCAACAGCGGAGGAAGATATTGCAGTTATTTATAAAATCAGATTATAGTTATTTATATCTAAGTCATTTCCTTGGGGACGGATGAGTCACAAAGGTTGATATTGGGAGGTATTTCAGGCTAACTGGAAAGGAAAGGGGAACAAGAAAAGTAAAGGGGAGGAGGAGAGGAGAGAAGAATGAGGGGGACAGGACAGGACAGGAGGGGAGATGAGAAGAGGACAGGAGAGGAGAGGAGAGGAGACAGATGAGGAGAGAGGAGGAGAGAAGAGGAGACAGGAGGAAAGACAGAGAGAAAGGACAGGAGGAGGATGGGAAAGAAAAGAGGATCTTACACTCTCAGTAGACAAAAAGCAGAGCAACTTTAGCTGATGAAATATACCGAAATAAACACACACCTCTTCCTCTCTATCTCTCTTCCAGTTATCTTTGAAGACCTCTGCTCTTCATCATTTACTCAGCACCTGACCTAAATGCAGATCTCAAGCAAATAGAGAGTGACGGACTGAGACTCTCCAAAACACCCGTTGTTTCAGAATTATTCAGATCCTTCGCTGGAATAACAAAAGCAACAATTTGTGAACACTGGTTTGGCAGAAAAAAGCTGCCTTGGGGTGCTGGTATTACTATTCATTAGTGTTAAACGCATTGATTTGTAAGATGGCACTTTACTGTTGTAGTTGTCTGAATGTGAATCCAGGATGACTTCTTAAGATTCAAATAGTTATTTTAATGTCTCTATCTCAAAGCTCAGCAGCATTGGAAAGGTTTGTAGGCTGAAAGTCAAGGGGGGAGGGGTGTTGTGCTGTTTCGTATTTTCCAAGAAATATCAGTGCAGAACGATTTGCAGAAATGATCTAATTCCAATTATTTTTCCCTGGATTGCAATTGTGATTTATTGTCTGATTATTTTTAGGTTTTATATTGAAGGGAATGATATCTTGTTATTATTCTCATTTTGACTAAGAAAAACACATACATGAGGGAGAAAATTGGATTCTTGGGGGAAAAATCCACAATAGAAACTCTGTTTGTGTATACAGGTACATCTCAAAATTTTAGATATCATGAAAAAGCGAAACATTTTTGGTCACTCATCTCAGAAAGTGAAACTCAGGTATAACATAGGCTCATTGCATGTAGAGTGAATTATTTCAAGGCTTTATTTCTTGACATGTTGATGATTATGGCTTTCTGATAATGACTTCAATGTCTCAAAAAAAACAGTATTTGACCTATGATCAACTAAAAAGGGCTATTTTAAACAGAAATGTCAAGCCTTTAAAATGTTTTGCTACTTTCAGACCATTTTTAAAGTTTTTCTATTAGTTTTTCATCCATTTTTGCCGCTTTTTGATCATTTCACCACCTTAAACGTATTTTTACTGCTACTATTTGCCCTTTTTGCCATTTTTCACCACCTTACATTGTTTTCTTGCAAATGTTGTTTTAACAATTGGCTCTTTGGTTGAGCAGGTTTGAATTCAGGGTTGTAGAGCGTAAGATATATGTAGTGAAAAAAAAATTATCTGTTATTCTGACACATTTGAGGTTAAAGGAATATTGCCCAGTCTGGGATTAGAATATTGCAGTAGGCCATATTGCCATTAAATCTAATTTGTGTTTAACTGCTCCAACAAAGATATGATATAAACACTGTTTAAGTGCTGACTGAGTAATCATACTAACCATGAACTAAGCGTCAGATCTAGTGGTGAGTATATATCAGAATAATCCCCCAGTCTTGAGATCTCAATCTGTGTCACAGTTTTACTACTTTGGAGACATGACAAAATCCCTTAAACTCTTTGTAAAAAGCTGAGCTACAAAGCGAGGGCTGAATTCTACGAAAGTTGCATTTCAAAACCGATTGTGTCACTGTCCCATTTTGAAGGCTTCATCTCATAAGGCAGTCAAATGCATCCAATTTTGTTTTGATGAAAGGTACACTGGGTGCATTCTTAGCGGCCAAATATATTCTGTGATTCACCATTTCACCAAACAAGATGGCAGACTCTCAAGCAGCTGAGTAATACACTGTTAAATCTAAATTACTGCCTCAAACTGTCAAACAACTGGTTATACAAATGTAAAAATAAAAGGAGGCCTTGAAACTTCATATCACTATTATCTGAACAACTATAGATTACTTATATGAGTATTACACAAAGTTTTCCACTTGTGAGAGTTTTGCCTTAGAGTTGCCTGTTGACAGTAGAGTGGAAAAGAGATGACAGAGTGGGAACAGCGGGTGACAACAGCAGGAAATACCTCATATGCCAGACCGTCTCACTTCATTTTGGTCTTGGTGGTATACACACTTCAAAGACCAGATTCCTAAAACATATTGTCTCTGAACTGGGATGCAGGTTGAATCTTTTTCCCCAGGCTCGGTAGAAAACGGACGCGCCTACATTATCCACAGTTTGACTTATCCAGAGACACGGTCTGATATAAACTTCTGAATCGTTTAAAGAAAAAAAACCCCACAAAGAAATATCAGAACCATATTTTAAAGAATAAGCACTTTGCAGTTGCCTCCTACCACTAAAACATGGTTGTAGACAACATTAGCATATCTGTACAGCATTTGTTATTAAGGCTCTGAAGTTGTTTCATGTTGTTAATATGACCCTTAAAACTGTTGAGAGCAAAAGTTTTTTTTTTGTTTTTTTTTTTTAGATATGCCATTAAAATTAGATCTATCATGAAAACTATTAAAATGCTGCAAGTAATAGCAATCAAAAATTAGCATATAGCCTCCCTAATTCCAGTGAAACATTTCAGAGGTCTTGAGGGGAAATGTACTTTGAAATTTAACAACTTAAAATTAACCACCTGAAAAAGGCCTATGCTCTTGTGTTATAAGTGAAGTCAATGTTTTTCTTTTTAAATCTCAGTCTTAAAGTTTTATTTATTATCAAATCGAACTTATAGTTCCCCTTCACTCATGTCCATTTTGTTTTCTTCGACATCATTCTGTTGTTTGTGGTAGATTTGGACACTCAGTCTTAAAGTATCACCCTTTGCTTTTCTCACATGCCCCCTCCCCTCTCTCTCTCTCTTCCTTCCTCTCCATCTTCTGTAACCCGATCCGTGACCTTCCCCTCTTTTCATCCCTCCGAGCCATCTGGCCTCTCGCCTCCACCTTCTCCTCTGAATCTCTCTGCTCCCATTACCGCCTCCTGCTCTTTGCCTCCTTACCTGGCAGGATGACATCTGGGAAACCCAGTTTGCGTGTGAGTGCCAGGGCCCTGTTGAACACAGCCTGGTTCTCTCTTCGGATCTGCTCCAGCTCTCCCCGCAGCAGCTGCAGGGAAATGATCAGGCCTGGAGGGTAGGAGAGGGTGGGGAGGGGGGGAGGAGAGAGGCACATATGTGAGTGTAAATGGGGGCAAAGGGCAAGTGAAGAGGTGTAGGGCAGTGGGAGGAAAGTGGAATTGAAGAAATGAAAGCAAAGATGGAAGAAGGGAGGGACAGAGGTGTATTTAAAGGACATTAGTCAGAATGTGGGGGAGGAGAAGACAGACAGAAGAGAGGATGGAGAGACGTGATCGGAGTAAGGGAGGAACAGAAAAGAGACGGAGGAGAAACAGTGGTGTGGAAATTACGCAAAAAGGCGAGGAGAAATATGGGTAGAAATGTAGTGACAGATTTTAGTGAGGCATGAGTCATATATCAAAGTGTGACATGCTCATAAAGAGAGAGGCAACAGTGAATGAAGAGGGTTCACGCTTACAGTGAGGCCATTTTGAATCCACACAGATGGATTATATAATAGTAAAACCAGGAGACCTGCATTATCTCATCACACTAGCGAACACATTAGCTATAGATGAGTGAAATGTGTTTTATCCTCCAGGTGATTATCATCATAGTGACAGATAGAGGTTATTGATACGCTGTAAATCTGCAGCCATGTGACTTAATTTCATCTGACATGCCTGAATTTGAACCATATTTGAAATGTGCTTTCCAGTAATTCAAGTGATTTCTAGATCAAGTACAAGCCACTATCTTTTCTGTTTAAGATAAAAAATGGGATCAACCAAGCGTACAGGAAGAGGAAATTCTGGGCTATCCTGCTTAGCTTGGATGCAAAAGAAGCGTTTGACCCTGTAGGGTGAGAATTTCTCTGCACTGCAAAAGCTGAAGCCTAATCAAGACGTCATGTCTTATTTTTTTGTGAAATAGTTTCTCATTATTCTTGATATGGGCCACATTTAACTGATAAGTCCAGAAAAATGTCTTATTTCAAGTCATTAAAGGATAAAAATGAGGTCTGAAAGGATGTAACAAGTCAAAAAAAACTGCCAATGCACAAGAAAAACATTCCCCGTAAATTTTTTGGAACTACCAAATATATCTTAATGTAAGAAACTTTTTTTTCCCCGACTTATTTGTAGATTTTTTTTACATGTTAAAAGCAATCAAGACCTCATTTTTGTTTTTAGATAAGCCTTTTTTTTCTGGACCTATCAGTTGAATGTGGCTCATATCAAGAATAACAAGACAATTTTTACTATAAATAAGACGTAATGACTTGCTTGGATCTCAGTTTGCCAGTTTGTAGTGTGTGAATTTATGGAGAAATTTGATGTCCAAGAGAGTGTTTAAAAATAGCATCAAAACATTATACACACACCCAATGGCCAGGTTAAAGGTTAACGGGGACCTATCCAACACAGTGCTCCTGCTGCGAGGCTGCTGCCAGGGCTGTCCAGCTCGCCCGGGACTCTTTGATTTATTTATTGAGCTGCCTGCTGAAGCTTTAAGACCAGATCTAATCCTGGAAGGTAGTATAGTAAAAGATAGAGAGTATGAGAAATGCCCATACACAAATGATGCTTTAATTAGCCTAAAAAACCTGAATCCAGGATCCCTCATTTCATGGATTTTTTACAATTGTACATAGTAATTTTAAGGTATACCCTCAGTATTGACAAAACAGGCTCTGGTGTTTAATTTCACACTATCAGAACTAAAAAATAAATACAAGTTTAACTGGTGTTGAAATTCTTTTAAATCTCCACACTGCAAAAAAAAACTGAAATCAAAGACAATGTTTGTCTTATTTTTAGTTTTAAAAAATGTGTCTTTAGTCTAGATATGAGCCATATTTACCAGATCAGTCCAGAAAAATTTATTTTTTCCAAGCTATTTGAAAACCAAAATGATGTCTGAATTGCTTGTAACAAGAAAAAAAAAATCTACCAATGGGATAAGAATAAAAGTGTCTTGTATTGCTAGTTACTTCTTTGTTGATTGGTTTGCTTAAGTTTGTGTTTCCATGCTTAGTATCTCATAAACTTAAAAACTGTAAAAAAAAAATAAAGTTTAAAAAAAGTGTGATTTGGATTTTTCCTTTTCAGATTAAGGAAATATTAAAGCACAGGCTACACATGCTACATCTTTTAGTGGATCAAAAAAATAGTAAATAGTACACCAAAAATTGATTAACAAAAACCTCTAGGTCCCAAATACTCAGAGAATACAAAACTGAATATTTTTGGCTCCTGCACAGATAGAGGAATGTAAAGACACGGCCTGAGGCTCGAGAAGCTGCATAGTTTCGCCCTTTTCTTTTGTGAAGTAATGTAACAAAAATTTCACTTCCTTCTTTGTACATCAGCTATGATGTTGCATCTAAAATTCTTTTGGCTTAGCTTTGAAATATAGATTTATAGATTTTAAGAATGAGTAATAACACATAGAAACTGTGGATGTCAGCAATATCCTGAAATTCTGGGCAAAGTGTTTACACATTTTGAAATCAAAACCAGCACTGCATATTATTTCATGAATTTGTTTTCAGTTAGATGAGACCTTTCCCTTGTCGTCTCCATGAATGTTCATTCATTCATTCATTCATTTTTGACTACTTATTCTGGGTCTTTGGGCAAGAGGTGAGGTTCACCCTGAACTGGTGGCCAGTCAATCACATACAGAGACCAACAACCTTTCAGGCACACACTCACACCTATGGACAGTTTGGGAACACCAATTGACCTGCTGAGCATGTTTTTGGACTGCAGGAGCCAGAGTATCAAAACATGCTTCAGATCCCGGTTCAGACACGGCCCACCTTGTTTGAGCCAAGATCTGAAGTGGTGACCTTCTTGCTTGCCACCGTGCAGCCCCTACCATAAATACTGCAGCATTTCAGCTCTTTTTATATCTGTAGGTTTTACCATGAGACACAGAGCTATCAGATCAGTTCAGACTTTATCTTTACCATAGTTGGTGCTCGGAGCCGAGTACTTGGTGTTGGACTTGCGGATGATGTTCTCATGTACCTGGTACCACTCGTTCTCGTTGTTACATCTGGAGAGAGAGAGAGAGAAAGTGTGGCCCATTAGTGGGTCCAGATGGAGGGCTCAGGATTGTGCGCATGGGGACTGCACGAACAGCATGTGTCCCAGAGACGATTTCCTCCTGGAGAAAAGGTAGCAGCGGGGGGAGGTGCTATCAAGCAGCACATTAGCCCAAATGCACAGCTCACTAAGCAAACCTGACAGCCAGTTCTCTACCAGCCTTTTTCATTACTGTGGGCCCGAAGGCCCCTGGGATTGCATGGGGAAATGCACAGACTGGAGCGTTATAGGAGCCGACAGTTTGGAGGCAGCTCAGCACTGAATCACTGCATGCTTTTTTAAAAGGGAAGAGCTCTGTGCCTCAGCAAGAAAAATCCGAAGGAAAAGACAGCTTTCTATTTTAAAAATCTCAATTTCACGCTGCACTGTTGAGAGCTGAAAAATGTCACACAAAAGGATGACAAAATATATGATTGACCTTTGACCCTGAGCTGACACTGAAGTGGACGAACTCAAGGAGACATTCAAGCTGTTGACTGACAAGAGAAAATGCTGAGCCCGGTGTTATTTTGCTTCGTCCTCTAACTTTGCTCAATTATCTGAGTGTCATCTCTCTCTCTGTCTCTTTCCCTTCTCCTTCCCTGTGTCTCCTTCCTTAGCTGGGTTGGCCGGCGTACAGGAGTGGCTCTCTGTGGTGAGGCCTAACAGAAGCAGCCAGTTTCACTACATGCCAAGTGCCCTATTGCAGGCCCAGGGTGAGCAGCTATTGATTTTCCAGAGGACACTTCATTATCATTCTGGTCAAAACACGCCAGGCATCATCAGTAAGCGCCAAGTTGTCATGCAAGACATCTGCAGAATGTTCACATGGTCTCATCTTACTGCATGGACACGTTATTTTCACAGCACAAAAAAAGATCAAACTACCAAGAAAATTAAGTGCAAAACACAATTTTTATGAGCCCTTATTTTACACTTTAAAATACCAGAAGAGTTCAATCATTTGAGAAACTATTTATGTAATCAAGGGTTTCAAATGTTCACTTACGTATAAACTTTGAGCACAAAGTCTTTCTCCTCTTTGAGGTCTGTGATGGTGTGAAAAACATCACTCATGGCAAGAACAGCGCAGCCATAAGGTCTTCTGTACTGCACATGAGGTGGGCCCTTCTTTGAGTCGTTCAGCAGCATACGGCCTGAGAGCACAAATGATAGAAAGAAAGACATGCTCAAATATAAAAGTATCTGTGACGAAACATTGCAACTGTATTCAGGATTTTACAAATGGAGCTTTTACCGGTTCTTATGACATGTGCAACAATGTAAAGGTCTCTTTTCAAGTCTTTACTGCTCAGGTCCTGGAGAGAAAAGGGGAAATATTGACAGATTTCTGTGAATTAAGGTCCAAGCTTACTCACAGTTTTATCATTTTTACTGATTTGAAGATAGTATAAAGCGTTTTACCGTAAAGAGAGCGCAGAGACGATCAACTTTCTCTGGATTCTTTGGTCCTCCATTTTTGTTAAGTTTCACCATGAACTTCTCACTGTAAAGGAAACCAGCTTACAGTTTCAGACTTTCTGTCAACCTTAATGTACCCAGGTCAGTCTGTGGACAATAAAGTTTGTGGACATGTGCGTGATGCCTGTGTGTATGTGTGTGTATGTAGGGTCATTCTAGGATGTTGCGTGTGCACTGAGAACTTCCTTCCGCACCTGATCTGTTTGGCTTCGCGAGTGTCGTACAGAGAGAAGAAGACGTCTGCGTCCTCGCTGATGCTGTTGTAAGTGAAGCTCTTCAGGTTGATGAAGAGGTGGTGCGACACAGGGACACGGCAACCATCACCATGGCGCTGTCTCATGCTGTCACCCTGGGAACAAAGAAGAAAGTGACCGCTAACAAGACGATCCTCACTGTGGGAGAAGCCAAGTAGCTGACATTCTGTGTATGGATAATCCTAAAAGATCAATAGTGCTGCTATAAGAGGTGAATAATTTATTGATATACGCTCTATGGTATACCTTTTCTGTCACAACTACATGCCATTCACAGTGAACTCGGAGAAACAGGCTGCAGATAAGAAGGCTCTGTATTTGTTGTTGATTGTTACAGAAAGGGTACTCCCCTTACTTTCATTATTATATCTTACGAACATGTACTTGATGTGGTCGCATGCTTCATCACAATATATTACACATTCCACAGATCCTGTTTAAGGAAAGTGCAATTATTTTTTCTTCAATTTCTAGCCAGAAGTTAGACGACATGACTGGCATCTGACAGCGAAACATGAAGCTACCCAAGAAGGTTCTTTGCTTAATTTGATTTAAAAAAAGAAGCAATTGCCTGCCTTATCTAAAGGTAACAAAACCAAGTGGGGGCACAGGTTCATTTATATTTCTGACAACTTTTGCTTTTACCCCACTCCATTTCCAAAATAAAACGTCTCCTTTTACTCTGATACATTTTCCTTAACCATCTTAGTTACTTGTTACTACAAAATCAACATAACGGTGACATAATGCCTGTTTGTAATGTCAACCTCCAAGCCCAAAGAAGAAAAATAAGTTCTGCATGTCTGATTATGTCACCATTATTGATGGATGCCATCATAGAAGCAGGCTCCACTGCTAAAAAAGTATTGTAAAAAGTACTTGAAAGCAATAATTGTGTTAAAGCTCCAGTGTCTTACCAGAGATGACTTTGGTAGAAGCTAAAGTCACTTTTAGAATATTACTGAATTCTTGCAATGTTGAAAACCAACTTCTTTTGAAGATGAAGAAACACCTTTTCAGTTTCAGCTAATAACTTTGTGCCAGGTGCAATTTGTCCATGTAACACACAGGGAAATTGAGAGATTCACCATTGATGATGGCAGAAGTTTCATTTTTAAAACTGAAAAAATTCAAGTCTCTTTTTCCTGTCTGGTTTCTTAGCTTTAGATTATTATGTCCAGAGTCCGGTAAAGGGGCCAATCACAGCTCCAAGGTCATAAGGCCCCCATCTTCCATCTTAAAGTGGCTTACATATGGCATGAGGATTTATTTTAGGAACAATTTTTGATTTTCACAGAGTCTAGCAGGACACCCCTATTTTAGATGTACTTATAGGATTATCAAAAATACTTTCAATCAAAGCCCAATGGGTCATTGCACCACTTCAACCCTTTTTAGCTGAACTGAGCTCGGCCAGCTTCCTGTTGTGTTTGCTTGGTATGTAGTGAACTAAGTGGTATCAGCTCTTTACAGAAATCTAATCCACTGGGCCTTATCTCTGTAAATTTAAGTTATTAGGGGGAGTCTCCTCTGATGAAAAAGGGCAAAAAATACTGCAGCCTGGAGAAGGCCAAATGGCCACAAGCCTCGAAACCGGTGTTCCTCACGTTACCATTTGTACATACATACTGCAGCATATGCGGTCCCAGTGGGATTCAACTCTCACACTCAAGCAGCATGCATGTGAGGCTCTAATGGTGCCTGGCAGTGACATTTTGCTATTTATATTTAATATAAAGGCTTTTCTTGGCTGTAGGGTTTATTCTTGGTTCAACTGCAGAAATCCTTCGAAAGAACCTTTAGACAGCAGCAGACAAAAGAGAGTCAAAAGGTGACAGCCAGCGTGTCCTGACTTTAAGCTTTGTGGATGGTGCTTTTAAGGGAGTATGACATGTAAGTTTAAGATGTTTAAGTTTCTGATGATTGTGTAAAACAAAACAGCACCGAAAATACTGTACCTGATTTGTGCTTTGCTGGCCACAGTGTCTGCTGGATACATGCTATGAGAAACAGAGAATTACAAAGGAGAGGTGTCAGATCAGTTGGTACATTTTCCACTGTTCCCACACAGCTTTGAACTTATTTACCTTATAGCAGCTTCAGTCACACAATACATGAGCTGTGCCTCAGCTGATGCTTCAAAACTGACAAAAAATCCTAACCTGCGAGCATAGCAGAGTGGCTATACTACTGTTTCTGCAGCGCTAAAAGAAGCCCACACAAGGCAAAACGTGAGCGTGTGGGAGAGGAGAGGACAAAGCCAGCATCGCCCACACACACCTCTCTGCTCAGCAGCCTAAAAGAACTCCTCTACTCCCCTACCTGAAGAGGTGCCAAAGCCCTGTGCCCTGCCAAAAACAAGCTCACTTTCATCAACAGTGTCAGGAGGCTTCTTGGCAAGAAGGAGCTACGCTGTTGTTTCTGGACAGGGCATTTAGTGCACAAACATTCAGCATGCAAAGCTGAGAAACAGAAACGGGTAAGGGAGGCTGCAGGGTAGTCGGAGAATGTTTTGATCAACATATGGAGGTTCAGCTACTGACCAGGAAGGATCTCCTTCCTAGAAAACATTCCCAGCAGTGTATTTCATAACATCTGTGCTGTAATCGCAGATTTCTAAAATTGGATCTGCGTCACTAAGTCTCCTCTGGATGTGTGTGTGTAGGGATGTGTTTGTGTATATGTTCGAGATGGGTGCGTTTTTAAAATGCATTTCAAGCGATTACTTATTCATAGGAGCATGTCACTCATCTGGCCGGTGAACGCAACCTAAATAATGTTAGCTATTTTCATAATTAACGATAAAGAAGTCATTTGTATGTATTGTCCCATAGCCTCACCTGGGCTTGTCACTTTGTGTTATGTCTGCATTGCTTGGCAGCTATCACGCTTGCCTGCAAGAGTCACGTGCAGGCAAAAGAAGGGACAGACTCAATATGGCGGTAAGATACGCATAAAGAGAAGGTCACATGAGGCAGCTTTAACAGCTGATTCTCTCTGTGCAGCTCTCTCTTGTGAGTCACCTTCTTATGGATGATTTGATAATCAGTAGATTCACACATCCTTACACATCCAACAACACGTTCTCATGAACAAAACCCGGCTGTGCAGTGAAAACAGCACAAACTAAAGCCTTTATAGTGTTAATGCAGCATCATTTGAGCTGCTGCAACGGACATTTTTGGTGTGTTTCTTCTGATCAATTTTGACTATATTTCACCATTGAAGGAATATTAATCTGGTAAAATCATTTATTCTATTTGAAAAATCATCACAATGTTTATCAGCAATAAGTTAAAGAATAATCCCAATTTTACGTACCAGTTTGTATAGCTCTGATACACTGATCTGATCAGGATCCACCATTTCAAACTCTTTTCTTGGAACCAGGTCCAAGCCGAGGTGCCTGTTGATAAAGAAGCAAGAGAAGGATGAATGACAAAATAGCCAAAAAAAGAAAGTGGTGCTCAAACTGTTGAGCTCTGCATACAAAAATTGTTCATATTTTTTAACCGAGAGCTTCAGGAAATAATGAGAATTACTTTAAATGTGTAATTTAACTCTGTAAAGTGTGTAATTCCAATTTTAAAAATGCATTTAACTCAAAACTGTACTGTTGTCTGAGAACTTCCTGCTTTATTTATTTGTTTTAGATTAGAGGGGAAAACAGAACTATAAACATTTGGCATCTGTTGTGACATGTTTGAATTCAACTGTTAGTAATTTTGGGTAAACATAACAACTTGACATCTGTGAGAAAATAAGAGGATCACTAAATGCTGGGGAAAACTGCTTTCAAGTCTGTACAGCCAAAAAAAAAAAAAGAAACAAGAGCACCCAGCCCTGTTCGATCACAACCCTCTAATTGGAAACAGGGTGACAACAGTTAGCTTAGCGCGACAAAAAGTTACAAAAACTTTTCTACCGGCACTTGTAAAACTCATAATTCCTTACAAAAACCAAAGTATATAAACAAGTTTTTGCAGTTTTAATGGGGGCGGTTACGTGCCAGACTGTCTCTTGGCCAAGCACAATAACTTCCTGTCTCTGCTTGTTGCCAGGCAACTGATGAAGGCCAAAGAATAGTGGTAAATGATGGTTTCCCATAATGTCAAACTTTTGCTCAGAGATTTTACATGAAGACACCAGATTAGAAAACCTGACTAATTCAGCTCTGCTGTGTTTGTACTGATTATTTCTTAATATCTCCCAAAAGTCATTAAATAAAAATAAGCACAGCCAAGGAAAATATAGTTTTTAACTGTCTTTGCTAATTTCTATTTTCTTTGCTACATCCATGGTTAGAAATTAACTACAACATTAACTACAGTGTCAACTGGTCGTCATTGCATCGCTTTACTCTCCATTGCAGTGAGGTTTAAACCAATCAGAATAAAGTATTTAAGTGGGTGTTTTGCTACTCTTCCTGGCTCACTTCTCATTTCTTTGCCATAGTTTAACATGATTTAGAGCTTGAATATTTTTTTTCTTTTTTTAAGGCTGCTACCCCCCCCAAAAAAAACTTAATTTCAGCTACTTCTTTCACTCTTGTTGTGAAAAGTTCTTTATTATTTTAATGAAAAATTAGCTTTTCCAACCACCAACTAATGATGTCACAAAATTGGCAAATCTCTTGTTGAACAAGTTCTCAATTGACTTTTTAAACAAGCAATTCATAGCAGCCTGTACTCTCATCTTAGGATTCATATCCAAAGATTTAACATCATTTAATGGATAGAAAATGTATAACACCCCCTCTTTAACACAACTTGATATAAAGATCCTTATATGTGGTTATAGTAATAAAGGATTTTGTGGTCACATAAGCAAAAAGTGCAGCCTCATATCATAGTGTAGTCCCAGTGACTACTGTGATCTTTTAACCATAAAATTAGATCACCATCTCAGATCATGCATTAGAAAACAAACCTTAACACCAGTGGAGAGGAAAACACTTCGGGTTTTAAGCTCCACTTTGTAATTTTTTTTTAGTTTTTAGAAGCGCTTCTCAAGCATGATACGCTCCGATGATGATCAAATTTGTTGTATAAATCGATGTAAATCACCTAATAACTTCATAAGTATTGAGTCTCATATCAAACCGACAGACAGCCTGTACTTAAAAAGCTTATTGTTAGCAGATCAGGAGCCTTCACATCTTTATCTGTTATAGATGCCCATCAGAGCTCAGTTGGACGGAGTAAGGAGGCATCATCAGTAGGAATATGGCTCTACAGATCCTCCCGGGGGATGTGCATTGACTTTAAGCCGCCCAGGATTTGCTGAACTGCTAAATGACCATGAAATTACATCATAGAGGATGCTATCACACGCCTATTCATCCATGGCCGTAGATCTCTCCAGTGCCAAAGAAATATGGAATTCTCTGGTAGACAACAGTTAGAAACAATGTTTGTTCGGTCGATATCGTGCACTTAGAACAAGTGTAACTCACTCATTGCCCCAGTCGAGCCGTACTGTGATGTGCCGCTTGATCTCACGAGTCTGGTCCTGGGCGAGGTGACCCTGGATCAGCTGCCGGCGCAGGTCGATCAGCTCGTTCATCACATGGCGAAGCTTATGGAACAGGTCCACCTTGTGTTTCTAGAAAAGAAATTATGCTTTTAGGGAATGTGAATCCATGTAGCAGTAGTATTTGAAACGTAGGTGAAAATAAATTTCTTAGAGTTTAAGTTGATGACAGGCTGAATTGGGAACCAAACGTGTAGTCCAAAGTTTCAAGGAGCATTGCAATAATACACACAGCACAACAAATACTGGATCATAATTCTCTTTGCAGTTCACTGTTCATGCCACATTTACATCACTGTGCTGAGGTTTGGGGAAATACACACAAATTTTCATCAGTCCCTTACCATTCCACAAAAAAGAGCAATAAGGACCATTCTCAAGGTCAAATACTTGGAACTAACCAATCCAATTTGTAGACAATCAAAACTACTAAAATTCAATGACATTGTCTCTTACCAAACTGCATGCAACGTGCTTGAGGAAAATATCGAAAATTTATTCAGAAATCAACGGTTTGGTCTATTTGCAGTGTCAGGCGGGGTGAGGAACTCAAGCCAAGTCCAAACATCAACCAGTTAAAGAAAATCTACAGAAAATGTGTAGTTAAGCTGGTACAGTGGATAATGATCATTCATGTTTATTATCAATTGACAAAGCATGGTGATGAGAAGCCAATGTGAATGGTGTGTATATACGTGCATGGGTTTGTATCTGTTTATGTATGTATATGTATGTATAGATGTCTCGTATTTATACAAAGGGGTGAGAGTTAAGCTATTCTTCTACTCACTCCTCTCTGAAAATGTCATTTCTTTCTATTTTCATGAATTGCAATATTACTTGACCTCCTCAAATTTTCATTTGTAAGTCAAATTGCACAATCAAATTGTGTTACAGTTATTAGGGGGGCCTTTACTATTTGAAAATCAAAATTAATTAAAAGAAAAAAAAGGTATTTGTAAATTCTATCTAGGATTTATCCAGTATTAAATGTTCTGTAGGGAAATAGTATAAGTGATTTACACAATATTAACCCTCTAAATTAACCTCTCTAACCATGTTGATATCTAAAGTCCTCTGGATTCATCAGTGAAATTACATTTATAAAAATTTCCTGGCAAGTCTGCTTTGACCTCTTCATTATTACAAATTTCAACACCATTTCCCACAGGCCGAAGGCAACGCCTTTAATCCAGTTCTTTTCCCTTCCTTCTAACACATGAGAAGTCTATATTACCACCCATGTTTGTTTACATTACTGCAAAGATTAAGCGCCACCACGACGTTCATGTAAATTTAATGAGGACAAACACTGCATGTTTTCAAAGGCTGGGAGCTGCAGGAAAACAAAGATTTTTGTCGGGGTTGATGAGCCCTCTCAGACAGGGCTAATTACGTACATTTTAACAGATACACATTTATGCATTGGCCATTGCTCCCCTGAGTAATACCATGAATCGTAATTGGCAACAATAAGGTGAAATGTATTAACATCCAGTCAGTGCTACATCCTATTATTATGGCTGCAACTGTGGCAACATGGCCCATATCACAGAGGGGGTGAGCACCAAAAGAAGCGCTGTTAAATCAGTGCCTCACATTAGTCGAGCTTCAGAGGAAGTTACATCACCACACCAATGCCTCAGGCTCCTTAGTTTGCTCAGAGCATGAGCAGTCCTCAGTGAGAGGTTATGTAAAAAACTCTGTGCCAGCTCCGCAATGTATCCACTGCTCCAAACTCAAAACCCGACCATCCACTTCTGCATGCCCCCTCGCAATGGAGCTGGATTAAGGATGCTCGAGGTTTCAGTAATCACTTGTGCCGGGCAAGTAAAGGCTGAGTGAAATTGGTGAGCAGTGCTGGATCTTAAGATGATGCGGAAACTACGAGAGAGAGGCCAAGATCAATCAATGGCTGAATGACACAGCATGAAATTGCATATGACAGGTCTGCAGGCCATTATCTGTGTCCAACCACCGTTTCTGCTCCTAAAGAGATAGTATATGGAAATGTTGGGTGACAGTCAGAACGACATGCTATGGTGATACATCTAAAGGAGATGTCACTGTATGTTTGGGCTGTATCTCAGATGATTCACTTCTTTTTTCAGGCAGACCTTGTTACATCAGGTGTTGAATTACGCGCAGAGAAGAAAAACATAATGCAAAAGGCTGCTCTATCAAACTCCCCTGAGGAGGATGCAAATGAAACAACAATAGATGCAATTTCCTTTTTGCAAAAAGCTGTTATTCGCCGAATTCCCTCAGAAATCTTGGTAATGTTAGATCTGCTCTCACATTTATTGCTTAGTGTTTTGTTTCAATATTTGGGAGATGTGCTGTAATATAGTGCTACCAACCACGTAGAGCTGCTTCCACAAGATGCCCCATTCCTGCAGTGTGGAGGTGGTCTCTGTGATGATAGGGTCCTCAAGGGGCACCACTGTCTCACACAGCCTGAGGGGGAAGAAAACAAGTATATGAGCATAAGCAACCCAAGGACACAGAATAAAATATCAGTGTACGGCTGAAATATGCTTATGTGTTCAGTCATAAGGGGTCCAATAGAGTCAATCTTTTAATTGGAAGTTAAAATTACAGGTATTCGTCCCTTTAACAATTTGTTGCTCAAACATACACAAGGTTTAGTTTGTATCTCACTGTTAGTTTGACAGCTGTCTGGTCTTTTTTGTATGAACTAGAAAGTAGCCACTTCGCTAGCTTGGATCTTAGACACCACCTGATGAACTGTAGGTTTTATCTGACTGGCTAAATGCTGTGAATCCATGCCCACTGTTTGCAACTGTTGACAAGTCTTGTTAAATGTTAGCATGCTGAGTATGTGCATAATCAGCCTGTACTCTTTACTTATTTGTTGCACATCATTGTTCTTTTGCTGATGCCTTTCTGTAAAGACGATAAACAGTTTTAGCCCTTTATAAAACAGCCAACCGTTAACCTTTCGAGATCTTAAACCAGGTTGACGGTCACGTTGAGTGCTTTCGGCTGGTTTACTAACTGCAGCCTAGTGAAAACAAAATCATGTGGTTTTGTTCACAGACTAAGTACCCACAGCTAAAGTCAAGATATCTGTTGAAGGTCAAAAAAATAAGAACCAACCAGCGTGACTATACCATCACAGTTTGAGTCCCTCAGGCCAGTGTTAAGCTAGCTGTTGAAGGTCATGTAAATTAAACCCAACCATATAGTGTCTGCTTCTCAATATGTATAATATAATTCATCATATCTGCAATTCTTTCTCCAGAGTTTTTTTCAGAGTTCATTTACCAAGCAGAACAAGCATTAAGTCACCTTTTATTTTATTAATAGACCCTCAGGTTTGAACAGATTACTGCAGTATACAGCTGTATGTGGGTTGACATGAACATTACCACAAACTGCTTAGCGCATGTTTTAGCCTTTAGTCTGTGCTCTATCTCTCTCCTGTTAAACGTTTTTTGTTCTTCCATCCCTTTTTTCTGTCAGACAGTCCAGCTCCTGTTTCCACTTTTTTTTACTAAATAAATCTCAAAAATCATTTTCAGCAGAGAAAAAACACAGACCTCTCTTTTCACAGCTAAACTTCTCCAGTACATGGTGTTGGCATTGAGACGTCAATCAATCCGGTCCAGTCTCACCTGTCCAGTCCTGATCAGGGAGCTAAGAATTGGCTTTTAGAAAAAACTCATTTTAACTTTGATAGTCTCATTTCAAATTGTGGATTATGATCAGGCATGTATCTAGATGCAAGATTTTTTCAATATCACTTCGAAAATCCTCACAATCCTTTTAGTAGCAAAGCAACAAGCAAAAGAACAAACAGTCCAGGTGCCTTGTATGATATTTGAATGCTAAAAGGTTATCATGATGAGTCTACCTGTTGTTGAAATGTTAAATCAAATAAAACTAAATGAAATAAAAATAAACACATTCTTGGCTCAAAATTGACAAATGCAACACAGTTACCAAAAAGACACTGCAACTTTGAAATAACTGAGCGCTATTATCATAAATATTCATGAAATATATCCTGGCTGCAGTTGGCAATGAGGGAGGAGCACTCCAGTCTACACAACTACACACAACCTTCCTGTGACCACATTCACAGGGAAACATGAAACCAAAGGTTAGATCTCTTGTGACACTCTGCACTTTGCTCGCTAAGCTCTTGCCTGTGCTACCAAGACTTATCTCTCATACTGTATCATTGTATTTGCCACAAAGGAAGCATCTCCATCCATTACACAATGAGTTGGGATGATTGTCTCTGGCAGGGAAGCTTTGGGAGAGCCACAGATATGCAGTGGGTGTGTCACCTCATTAACTCCATGAGACAGCAAAGCAGATTCCCCAAAGTGAAGCTCCTGGAGTGAGCAAGTGTAATAATGTCAATTTCCAAGTCTGCACTTTTAATTGTCTGAGTGCAAACGGGAGTCCTCCTGCTATGTTGAGGCTCAACTGGAGGGCGGTGATATAACAGCAAAGTCCCAGCCTGCAGATTTAACATCCATGAGTTCAGGCTGATAAAAAGCTCTGCTGCATTCTTTTGTCTACGCTTTTATCCAGGCCTCTACAGCCACAGACTAAACTGTACATGACCGCTGTGTACATGTGTGTGAGAGAGAGATTTCTGAGCTGTTTGGCAGTTATTCTCCACAAGATTGGATCGTCACAATCGGTCAGGCTTTGACATTGATAAGGCGATGAATGAGTGTCACACTCCCACTGTTATATAAGATAAGAAGAGCTCCTGATGCACATAAGATAAATAAAACTGTTTGTTAACATCATTGCTCATATCCTCCTCCAATATGTCTCAATAAAGGTCATGGATTTGTAGAGAGGAAGCCCTGCTGATGTTATATACAGCAGGTCTGCGCTCACCTCCTACATAAATTGTCTTGTTCAGCAATAAATTTATCTGGTTTTCTTTACTATATCTGTCTCCTCAAACACATTTAAAGTCAATGACACAGACAGTGTGGTGTTTTCTTTGCACAAAGTATTCCTTTACTCTGAACTTAATGGGGCTTATGGATTTTACTGAAACTGTGGGTGAAAGTTATGTAACTTTTATGCTGAATAATAGCTTATATGTGACATGCAGAGAAGTTTGAAGTCTGTGTTACGGCTACAACTGGTGGTAAAATCTGGTAGTTATGGAAGTTAATACATGAGCACTTAAAGTACTTCAACATATTGAAGTAAATCCAACTTTTACTAGCTTACTGGCATACACTAATGCTGAGAACGGCTCCAATAAAGTCCAATTGGAGTGTAATTAAGGTATAGTTAGACTTTGGCCCTACTCTGACATCTCATGGGGTCTTAATGACTCACAGGTTCCAAAAGTTTTGGATTTGGCCCAGTGAACCATCTCACTCTGCGGCTGGAAAGCAGCCTGTAATAGTTTCAATGTAGTCTTCAGGCTTGATCAAAATATGCCTGCTTTCAGTGCTTTTAATACCAATGACAGACTCTGGTTGTCATTATTAGTATCTGGTTAAATTATGGAAAGGATCCCTGCAGATATGTACCTTGGTATTTAAGAGTGAGATCATTTTTGTAATCAAAGGAGTCCCAGTCAGAGGGATGAAATCTTAACAGAGGTAATTTATTGAGGGAAAAAGATAACAATGGTGACATGATTTGATGTTTGAGAGATTTTTTTTCTTTCTTTGTCAGTTATGACATAGTTTGTAAGAGACTTAAAATAACAATCTGAGATCGGCAGGTTCTGGCAAAGGTTATCTGCAGGATTCACTTTTGCAGTTTTTAAACCTTGCCATTAGGACTTTGTCATTTAAAAACATTTAAAAATATTGATATCCTCCCCTCAAATAAAAATAACAGAATAATAATCATAATAAAATAGTGCCCCCCTGCAAAGATCAAGGCTGACTGGAAGAGTAAAGTAAGATCATGGAAGAGGGCTGCTGGAACTTTGCTCCACAACAACAAAATACTTCTGTTCAAAGTTGAATATCATGCAGGGTGAGCCATAAGTTTCCATACATAGGAATAATAAACATTTTAGTCTTTTCCACCGCTGATGAACTTGTATTAGCTCAGTTGAAGTTAAGTTTGTAATAGTGTAGGTGATATGTTCCTTGAGATAATTTATGTCTCGGATTGTCACCTGATTCACCATGACCTTCGAGTGCCCCCAAGGAGAAATCAAGAGGGGAGATATCTGGGGATCAAGGAGGTCACTCCACAGGAACACGCCAACCAATGAGCACTTTACATAAATAAAAACATAAATGTATGGAAACTTATGGCCCACCCTGTACAATTCAAAGCTCATTTGTCCAAAGCAAAACTTACAAAAATACATCCAGGTGTAGATGTGAGATGTGACATAATTCTACTGCTAATCTAACTCATATGTTTTGGTCATGTCCTGCTCTTTCATCTTAATGATCTTCGACACTATATCAGGAGCTTTTAATATTATACTTGGACCAAATGCAGCTACAGCTTTATTTGGTATTACATAGAAAGACAAAGGCACATTGAGGAGAAAGCATAAAGAGGTTATTGCTTTTCCACACAGAAGAATACTTCTGCACTGGAAGTTATCGAGCCCACTCAAGGCGTCTCTGTGATTGAGTGACTTATTACACTTCATACAATTAGAAAAGATGAAATATTTACTGAGAGGGTCTAAGGATTACATTTCACAGCATCTGGGATCCAGTAATGATGCATTTAGATAAACTTAAAACTTTACTGGATACACTACTGTGTGTTTCAGGTTGGGGTGGGGGTGGAAGGGGGGTTCATAGTCCTGTTCTACTTTTAGTACTGTTGTATTTTCTCTGTGTTTCAAAAAATGTGTATGCTTCATAGCTGCTTGTCATTAACGTATGTGAATTTCGAATAAAAAAGTTGGATATTTTCGGTTAAAACCTGAAAATGCCATGAAATCCTACCTGATCCCAAACTGGTAAACTTACACACTCTCAAGTCTATCTTTGCACCTATTTCTTCTTTTGGCTATGCCTGCTGTGTGATTGTAGATCCTTGCCAATTTGCGTCAGAAATAAGACCCAGCTTCAATGAGTAATTTGAGGTAATCAAAATGTTCCTTGTCTCCTTGTTTTGACAAGTGGTGTTATCATAACATCCTGTCTGTATTTGAGAGATATTAGGTAACAGATTTGAGGTTCTTAAGAGTGTTTTTGTCCACAGATATCGACACAGGGTATGTACACATACATTAAAACATCAGTACTCCTCTAAATGTTTGTGTCTGTTGTTGAGATTATATTGTGGGGTGAAGTGCATTCTTTGTTAGAGAGCTGAAAGCAAAATAAGTTAGATAAGTGCCCCCTAATGATGCCATGCAAGCTCAAACAAAAATTATCATACAGCTTACCCTCTGTTGGTCACTGTGGATTTCTTCAAGTGGACATAGCTGACTGGGAAAATACCCTGTGGACAGAGGTAGGAGAAGAGATGTGACTGAGTGTGACAGGATTATTCTTAATTCTCCTGTGACATGTAACCAAAACGTACTGTATTGCATTATGACTATGCTGTGAGAAAGAAACATCTAAGCTGTGTTGAGTGTTACTGTAAAAAAAAACAGAGATTTTACAATTCTGGCTGCGTCACATTTTTTACTGAAAGACACACTGGATCGCATTCTCTTTATGCGTATTCTGACAATTTTTGCTTTGCTGTCTGTTAACGTTTTCAGCCTCGCAAAGACGGAAAAGATCTCTGACTATTTGCACACACTATAAAGCAGAGAGGCAGAGCAACGGGTGGGAGCCCCATTGTGGCTCGGCTTAGCAGGGGAAGGGCATGAAGGACTGAGTGGTGCCACCTTTGCAGTTCATCATTCTTATTCTAATCTGCCAGATGTGAAGAATCGGCCACAGTGAGCACAACTAATTCTCTCAGCATGAGGAGAGAGAGAGTATGGGGGCGAATTAATGTGGGCAGCGGAGTACATAACAAAATGGAGGGGTGTTAGTAGGAACTGTAAATAGCTGAGAGTAGAGTAGAGACAGTATGTAGCCACTAACACCCACATTTAGCAGGACTGGACAGCTTTTGTGTTTTCTTTACAACACCCCAGCAGAACCACATAACTCTACAAGCTTCTGGTATTTCAGTATAAAACATTGTGAAGATACTGCACAGAAAAGGAAAAAATAGATATAACATTTCTCTTGTTCCTGCACAAAAAGTGTCTTTACTCTTGTGATACAAACTTAAACCTGCCTCTTCAGCTCTGAATCATGACTCCTTTCATTTCCCAGATATTACTTTACTACGCAACAAATCATATAGGCACCAATTGTGTTAGTCATATAATATCCACTCACTGTAGAGCAGAGTATTGATCTACAATCAGTAATAAAGGTGTTATATTAATCTAAGTTCTGAATATAAAGTTTGTAAAGTAATGTCTAATTTCTCATAAGGAAGCAGCACAAGGACTAAACATTAACTTATCATGGACCAACAGGCTTTTAACTTTCATGAGAGAGGACAACATGAGACAAGTATGTGCACTAGTTACAGTACTGTAAGATCACTGATAGACACTGTTTTGTTTTTTTTAATAGATGAGAGGATGATTTGCATTTATATAATTTTTTAGACAATAGCCTGTTTTGGCATGATGACAAATTGGATTTCCCAAATACTTCTGTGAAGCTTTATAAAATAAGGCTTTAATAATCTGTCAGCATTTCTCTATTTCAAAGAAAGAAGTAGAACAGGCATTTACCTCCTTCTGAGATATTCATTATAGAACCGAACGCTTCTCTTCTTTTCTTGCTTGTCACACTTTATCTTTTTCTGATTGTGTCATTATTTTCATCATTTGTAATTCTTCATGTGCTTTTGTGCTGTAAGATAAAGTGCAGTTTGAAGGAGGCTGTGTCTTTATGAATGCGCCCCAGGAAACACAGGTCAGGAAATTTCTATTCTGGTCCAATCACAGTTGTGTACAATGCGTTAATCAGTCAAAAAGGCCTTTGATGCCTAGACGCGGCTATTTTTGGGATGATTACATTGTATTATCATTCACAAAATGAATGATTCATCTGTGAAACCTTTGTAATTTAAAATACAGGCAGATTGATAAATATATGGGTGACATTTTATTTTTATTTTTTGGTAAATCTGGGTTAACTGTATATCAACTGGTTGTCTACTAGTTATTTAGTCTTGAAAATCTTCATTTTTATGTCTGTATATGCCTTGTGTCTGATACAGTAAATTTATAAATGCTTCCTGTTGTTTCATTGAAATGTATAAAGCTTTAATGAATAAACACAATGTTAAACTGTTCATGTGTGTATATATAATTACCTTGATGGAAGGCTTCTTGGTGGAAAAGCCTCTGTACCAACCTGGAGGAAGAGCAGAGTCCACATGAGGAAACCTTGTTACTTTATAATGAAACACGTTTCGTACAAGAAACTCAGGGCGAAGTATAATTAGCATCACCAAACCTCAATTTCACTTTTACTAAATATACCAATGGTGTTGATAGTCTGTGATTTTACATCAATGTTTTATATAAGTATTTTGCATCTTTCTACAGTAACAATCATTATTCATATCTTTTTAAGCTAACCTCTCAGGGAGTTACCTCTTAAGACCCGAGTGTTTTTCTGAAATGCATTTTTTGTTTCTCCTTTCTAATTAGGATCAGTAAGACCTATGTTTTTAGTGTTATTAGTCAGCCTTTAGTTTTTAGCTATTTAGTTGTAAGTGTTATTGTTCATAACTTCACTTTTTTTCTCTCTGAAATGGGTGTAAAATTGTGATATCACCAAAAGAGGTCATGGGAAGTGTCTCTGCGTGCAGGTAATAAATTAAAGTTTTCATGGATCTGAGAGGCAGAAATGTAATGTCCATGTATGTGAACACCACCAGGTCTTAAGAGGTTAACTTTGACGAGCCCAGCTAGTAAAGCACTGCCAAAGCAATAAGAGCGTAAATGAATAATTTCCACATTAGCAAGTAAAACTTGTCTACCTCTTCAAATAAGAATCTTAAGCAAACCCCTTTTTCTGGCTCTTACCAAAAATACTTGTCCATACCTGTTTGTTCATAAAGAGTGAACAAATTTGTGGCAGCAGTCACCGCAGTTCAGTTTGTTAAGCTAGCAGTTAGCTAAGCTACATCATGGAAGGAAAAGGACATTTGAAAAATAAGATACCAGATTCCTCCAGGCACTTGACTGTACTAAAATAAAAATAAAAAGTATAAGGTCATCGGCAAAAAAAAAGGTGCAAAACATTATGTATGAAATTATTTTGTAGATGTAGAAAAAAAGGGTTTTAGTGCTGATATTAGCCTAGCTATGCTAAGTTTATTGCTTGGGGTGTCAAGAGTGTCACTGGTTTGTACTGAAACAGTGTTTAAAGAAGGACATTTTTCAAAGTATGGTGTAAGGGAAGTCTCTCAAATACTTAAAATACTCTAAAATACAACCATTTTTCCCATATTCATTCATTTATTCAGCTTTACCAATGCAGTCTGCATTAATGCCATTGCTTTTAGAAAAACAGTTTTCTTTCACTCCACAATTGCTTTTAAACATTTTTGACCAAAATTATGACCCAGGAAAAACTCTCTTTCTCTGTAAAACTACTCCCAGTATAGCTTACATAGCTCTTTACAGGAATATACTGGAAATAGGACCTGTAATATAAAGGGCGAATGTTTCCTTTCTCAGAACCAAGGTCCAAATGTTAGTTGAAGTTATCATGATGCTAGAAAAACTGATTGTCATTATTTGAAAACAAAACAGAACAAAAAAAAAAAAACAACGTACAACATGTCAGATAGAGATTATGATGACTTTTAGTTGAGGGTTGAATATATGGAAGCCTGAAGTGGCCAAATCCCCCCAAAATATAGATAAAATAGTGTGAAAGGCACCATGCAGACAGATCTTTTACATACACACATAACGTTACTCTTTAGTCAATAACCACTGACGAAATGCAGAGGGAATATTAGCTGTCCCTGTGTATTTGAAATTTGTCATGGCGCTTACCTTCGCTCTTCTCCAGGATCTGAACGGTTTCCCCAATCTCCAGGACCAGGGCTTGACATATTGGTGACCGGAAGTTGCAGATCACTGCAGAAAAAAAAAGAAAGAAGAAGTCAAGTTATAACACAAGCTTAATATTTCACCTTCACCAACAAAGATCTGTGCTGTTTCATCCTTATGACCTCAAATTAAGCCAGCTGCCTCATGAGTGTTGTTATTGCTCCACAGCATGTGTTTTGGGGCTGGAGTATGGTTTTAATAAGCTGTTAAATGCAAACTTCTTAACACAGTGTCACACAGGAGCCGTGGCCTAGCAAACTGTAAACAAGCTCCCATTTTGAAGTGGGTAGTCATTTTTAGAGGCAATTAATTCTTAAGCGGCCTGATTTTGTGCATGTTAAATTAATGAATTGTCTCCCACAGTAGAGCCCACACCAAGTGCTAAGTAGCATAGCTAAACTGTGCCTCAGCATAAGTTGGTATTAGCAGAAATCTTCCATGCCACCTGCTTTCGCAGCATCATGCAGCTTATATTCCTCTTGTGACTCACAGCCTGATTAAGAACATGATTACTCCTCGGGGTAAGGATGCCACACTTTAGGCCTTCACAGTAGGATGGCCTCTGGAGTCTTTTTTTGTCTGTGCAGCACTGCAGCAGGAGCCATGTTGTATATTGTAAGCTGTGAAAAACTCACTGAAGAAAAACTTGTTTAATAATGACACGGCTCCACTGACAATTTTAAAAACCTACAAATGGTGGCCCTTCAAGGAGAGTTTGGTGTGAATCATTATGCTAATGAACTAGCCAGGGGACCCAGTGAGGGGGAGGAGGAGAAGGAGGGGCCACGGCTAAGCTCCGTTGCTTGTTTGAGGGTAACAAGTGCTCAGTTTCTGTGCATGGGTAACTATGGCAACAGATCATCCACAAACTGGAGGGCTTTCTTCACTGTAACTGCTGCAGGGATCTGAGCCTTTTAAAATGGCAAGCTTATGGGTGCTGCATGGCAGTAGAGCTAAAGTCAAGCATCCTGGGCACACATTAGAGGGAGAGAGATGGATAGACTTAAAAAGCCTTCTTGTCACCTTTTTCAGTCTGCCTCTGGCCCTTTTCCTGCCAGGGCTAAGTATTTCCAATTTGAGAGTCCTCTTCTTTAATGGCCTCTATGTCATTTGAATTGCAAAACCTGCACTCACACACCATTTGAGAACTCTTTAGCAGAGGCCACGTCAGAACAAGATGGGATTGTCATGTTTCAAGAGAGACGACGCATCACACAGGCTCATATTTTCATAGTCCTCCCTCACAAAATCTCCGCGCTGTGTAAACACTCTTTCACTGTGCCTGGAAGCTGCAGAGCATTAGCATATCCTCAAAACATCACCAACCAAATTTTCTTTCAACATGCTGAACGTAGGATGTTGGAAGGAGTGACGGGACAGGCTGTAGCAAAATGTTGGCAAAGGAAACTCTTCTCTACTCAGCAACAATATATCAGTCCAGACTGTCCCTCCATCTAGTAGCGTTCAGAGTACCACATGATATCTTATGGCCGCTATTATGTAACCAGTAACTGGATTAGAGGGCCTGATTACAGAGGAAGACTTCTGCAGGGCTTCTGCCACTTCTCTCTCATCTCACAGCACCTCCAGTCTTCATAACGTTACAGATATTTGTGTCAACAAATTAAAAACACAACTGAAACCTGTTGAATTTGATCACGTTTCTGTGATGGACATCTGGGGTTGGGATGCTGGCTTGTTTTCAAACTGCAGTCATCCACTTGGGAACAGACAGTAAGACAGCTCATGTATCCTACATCAAGACTGTTTATTTGTTTGAGGTTTTACTGGTTTAATCCAATCCCTGTTTCAAATTCATTATGGGGGAAAGTGAAAAACTAAATATGAAAACCATCCAAACACGATTTGTGCCAGACTCAGCAGGGGGGCCCTCTCAGTTTGGTTCCCCAGGTTGTCCTTGAGATATCTGTTTTGACTTTCAGTTGCAGTGAAAGTGATGGTAAAGTGTTGATAATGGTAAATAGATGCAAAACCTCTGTCCAAAGGTTATACACATAAGTTTTTTTAAAAATAAACCCAAAAAATAGCTGAATAATTTAACCAAATTCTGATCTTTCATGACCTCAGCATATAATTAAAACACAACCAAATGTGAAATGTGATTCAACTCCTTATATTCTAAGATCTACTATTGTCTCCTTCCCTGTCTGCAAAAGAAGCAAAATGATGCTCTATAAAGTATTTATTCAAATTATCTACACATACAACCTAAGATAAAAAGTTATAGACGGTTTATTGAAAAAGCCTCTGTTAAATAATGTTTTTCCCTGATTGAAAAATGGTTCGATTTTCCCCACTGAATGACTCTACACGCTGAAATAAATGTTTGTTCTGGTGTAGAGTCATGTTTATTGAGCTTCAAAATAAAACTTCCCTCTGTGATCATAATCAGCTGATCTGATGGCAAACAATCTGTGCTGTTTCCTGGCATTACTCTCTATTACCAGTTAAAAATATCAACAGTCTGCTGGTATAATCTCCAGCTCTACCTGTATGAACACTGCGTAACATAAACTAATGTGTGCTTGAGTTAAGCCATGAGTGAGCAAACCCAGCAGATAAAATTTGAAGCTCCACAGGTTTCAAATCTTCCAAACAGCTTTACTTTGACAGCAATTAAGTCAGTCTGATGTGTTGGGTTTAAGTGACAAGAGATGCTACAATTAATTTTCCATAACAGTAACTAATTACCAAAAATCTGGTGGTGCATACCTTTGTTGTGTTTGGAGTTGTAATAATGGCTATTAAGAGAAGTACATCAACCTAAGTGTTTGGATTTGAAGTTTCTCAAAATTTGCTGAATTCTGAGTTAGAATCAAGCAGAAACTTCCAAAACAAAAACATGAAGCAGTGATTAAGTGATAAAATCTGTGGTTCGTTAAGTGTCCACTTGTACCAGAAAGTACCAGAAAACCACAAATGCACAAAACAAAGCCATTATCACAGCAGAAATAAACATGAATTCAGTCCGACACACACTGTACTAGGGTGATTTTTTCCTTACTCTGCAGTTAAGAAGATATTAAAATCATGAATTTACCCAATCAGAAGCTTGGTCGTCATGGAAACAACACATATTTATTATACAGCCTATGGTTAAAATTCACTGTAGGTTTTCTGGACAGCTTCCTAAATAAGGACTAAGATATATGTCATCCTCTGTGCGTAAACAGAACTATCCCTTTAAATGAGTTTGAGTCTTTGCTGCTGGCATTATATCCTGATATTATCATCATTGTTAGAAAAACCTCCAATTGTTCTGTGGTTTAATCTACAGGTTAAGTTGCTCAGCATCATAGAGGTTATCGTCGTCATTATAAACATCTAGCACTGACTTAACATGACTCGGACAGAAATTGAATCCAAGATACGTGTATTATAAAGCTTTCATGCAAAGCGTGAGTATTTAACATGAGACTAAAAGTCGTGAGACATTTCAGTGAATGAATTTTATCACACCCTTTAAGACACTTCATGGTCCAAGGTGACATTTAATCTACTTCACTTGTCCACACTTTCCTTGCCTGTTTCCTGTTATTTTCTAAATTGTACTCAGTTAGAATGAAACATTAAGAGGTTGGTATTGTTATGTAGCACCATTTTGGTGGAGCAAAGTCCAGCATAAAAGCTATTTGATGAAAAGAAAAATATTGTTCTTGTACAGCAGATAAAAAGAAACTTCCATCATTGCGAACATTATTACATGCCATCATGTTTTGAAGGATGTTTCCTCTACACAGAATATATTGAAGATCAAAACACAGCATGTGTGGCCTGATGACCTTGCTTTGGTATCAGTGAGAGACAGGTACAGTATGTTACAGTACTATAGCCCACAGGGGAGAAATATCTGCTGAGAAAGGGCAGATGTCATCAGAGAGCTGCCAGTAAACACTATCAGAGCTTCAAAG
Organism: Thalassoma bifasciatum; assembly: GCA_008086565.1. Taxonomy (NCBI): domain Eukaryota; kingdom Metazoa; phylum Chordata; class Actinopteri; order Labriformes; family Labridae; genus Thalassoma; species Thalassoma bifasciatum. The sequence goes on along the minus strand of RPOG01000231.1, from coordinate 113,141 downwards.
TCTTTTTTTCCCAGCACGTGATGGCAAGATTGTACTGAAAAAAAAATTACTGAAAAAGACACTGCTCTCATAAAAACTGCTTCATTAAATAAACAAACTTTCATGGTGATCCTCTGCTTATATCCAGTCTACATCATGAGATGAACTCTTTTAACCATTCCAGTAATGCAATGTGAGTATGCGGACCACGACTGAGTGAAATCCTGTCCCAGATCTCACTAAGTTCAAAATTACACGACAGTATCTGAGCTTCGCCCACTGAGTCATATTATTCGGCACGACTTGAACGCACACTCACAGACACATCACTGCGCTGAAGTCTTGCTAACCTCGGGTTTTTTGCCACTGAGGCACAGGAGTGTTTTACCATGTCTGAATCCAAAGCAGTGCCCCAGAAATCCAGGCAATGCTTCCCAGCCGCGGGGTCTGTGGATAGCTGTGAGATGATGACCTTATCATGAAGCACTTTTGGGCCATGTTCATGACTATCACACATGGAAGAATAGGTGTATTTATAGTGACTAGAAGCTGAGCAACTAACTGCAGATGAGAGCTGAGGTTAAAATCATCCAAAAAACACACAGCAATGTTACTTTCATCTCTCTGCGCACTATCCTAGCTTTGGCTTTTGTTCTGTCATGAACAAACGTGACCTATGAGCAGTTCTTTTCAGATAACGGTGGCCTGCAGTCTGCTTGATCTTTTAGCGTACTGCTACAGGAGTTTGGGTGAATCACGTGGCTTTAGATGAAGCCATCTGATTCATTTAAGTCACTCTGATGTGGGCAGGTGCTGCTGTACAGTCACAGCTCAGTCCAATAAAAGTGTAAAGAAAGTGTCTCAATATTGTGTTTGCATGGCTGATAAATTCACCCATGACTCATTGCTATTAGAGATCAGAGCCAAAACTTTTAAAGAAAACTGGTTTCACTGCTTAAATCAAAATCTAAGCAAGTCACTGGGTCTTATTTGAAGTAAAATTGTCTTATTGTTCTTTACATGAGCCACACTCGACCGACAAGTCTAACTAATGTCTGACAATGTCTTATTCCAGGTTATTTCAGGCAAAAATTAGGCCAAAATTGTTTGTGACTAGTCAAAAATAATAATTTGCAATTGCATGTTTTCTTCCTCAATTTAAAACCAGTGAGTAAAGTTTCAAATGCACAAGCAAATGAGCATTAGGTAGTAAAAATGACAATCCTACTGACTTACAATTTTAAATCTGTTCATTCTAGCTTAGCCACCGTAAAAAAAGTGAAACCCAAGCAAGTCATTCTGTCTTATTTCTAATAAAATGCACCTTAGTATTCTTGATAAAGAAATCGGCCAGATGTATAGGGTAAGAAAAACTTTTTTTCTTTCATTAAGACTTCTTTATAATTACAAGAATCACGATGAGCCGATTTTTCTTATCCAGCAGATTCTTTTTGACTTGTTAAACACAATTCAGACCTCATTTTTGTTTTCAAAAAACTGGAAACAAGACATTTTTCTGGACCTGTCAGTTGAATTTGGTTGATATTAAGAGTAATACAACTATTTTTACAAACAATAAGAGATATGACTTGCTTGGATTACAGTTTTTGCAACATTTAAGTTTGTATTAAAAGCTTTAAAATTGCACAACAAAACCTAAACTATAAGCAAATCATTGTGCCTTCCTTTTAGAAAAAAAAAATACTATTATTCTTGATACCAGCCACATTCAACTAACAAGTCCAGAAAAATGTCTTATATCGAGTTATGCAACATCCTGAGACCTGAGTTTTTCCCGATCTGTTTTTTTCCCCCTTGCATGAGTAAGACCTGATAAGTATGAAACTAAATTTGGCCCTCATACAGGGAGTTATGATTTTAGTGTTATTAGTTAGCTAATAGAGTTAAGTTATAAGTGTTCGATAAATACACTGGGNTGATGACCTTATCATGAAGCACTTTTGGGCCATGTTCATGACTATCACACATGGAAGAATAGGTGTATTTATAGTGACTAGAAGCTGAGCAACTAACTGCAGATGAGAGCTGAGGTTAAAATCATCCAAAAAACACACAGCAATGTTACTTTCATCTCTCTGCGCACTATCCTAGCTTTGGCTTTTGTTCTGTCATGAACAAACGTGACCTATGAGCAGTTCTTTTCAGATAACGGTGGCCTGCAGTCTGCTTGATCTTTTAGCGTACTGCTACAGGAGTTTGGGTGAATCACATGGCTTTAGATGAAGCCATCTGATTCATTTAAGTCACTCTGATGTGGGCAGGTGCTGCTGTACAGTCACAGCTCAGTCCAATAAAAGTGTAAAGAAAGTGTCTCAATATTGTGTTTGCATGGCTGATAAATTCACCCATGACTCATTGCTATTAGAGATCAGAGCCAAAACTTTTAAAGACAACTGGTTTCACTGCTTAAATCAAAATCTAAGCAAGTCACTGGGTCTTATTTGAAGTAAAATTGTCTTATTGTTCTTTACATGAGCCACACTCGACCGACAAGTCTAACTAATGTCTGACAAACGTCTGACAATGTCTGTTTCCGGGTTATTTCAGGCAAAAGTTAGGCCAAAATTGTTTGTGACTAGTCAAAAAAATAATAATTTGCAATTGCATGTTTTCTTCCTCAATTTAAAACCAGTGGGTAAAGTTTCAAATGCATAAGCAAATGAGCATTAGGTAGTAAAAATGACAATCCTACTGACTTACAATTTTACATCTGTTCACTCTAGCTTAGCCACCGTAAAAAAAGTGAAACCCAAGCAAGTCATTCTGTCTTATTTCTAATAAAATGCACCTTAGTATTCTTGATTAGGAAATCGGCCAGATGTCTAGGGTAAGAAAAACTTTTTTCTTTCATTAAGACTTCTATATAATTACAAGAATCACGATGAGCCGATTTTTCTTATCCAGCAGATTCTTTTTGACTTGTTAAACACAATTCAGACCTCATTTTTTTTCAAAAAACTGGAAACAAGACATTTTTCTGGACCTGTCAGTTGAATTTGGTTGATATTAAGAGTAATACAACAATTTTTACAAACAATAAGAGATATGACTTGCTTGGATTACAGTTTTTGCAACATTTAAGTTTGTATTAAAAGCTTTAAAATTGCACAACAAAACCTAAACTATAAGCAAATCATTGTGCCTTCCTTTTAGAAAAAAAAAAAACATTTATTCCTGATACCAGCCACATTCAACTAACAAGTCCAGAAAAATGTCTTATATCAAGTTATGCAACATCCTGAGACCGATCTGTTTTTTTCCCCCTTGTTATTTGGCATGAGTAAGACCCGATAAGTATGAAACTAAATTTGGCCCTCATACAGGGAGTTATGATTTTAGTGTTATTAGTTAGCTAATAGAGTTAAGTTATAAGTGTTCGATAAATACACTGGGTTTCTTTTTTCTTTTTTCTTTTTTTTCTAAAATGGATTTAAAATTGAAATGTTACCAAAAGATAATGTGGGCAGTGTCTCCAAATGTAATTAACTGGTCAAAGCTTTAAAAAATTAAGTATCATGGGTCTGAGAGGCAGAAGTATTTATATATATGTGGACCCTGGGCCCTGAGAGGTTAAAGAAAAAAGTTCCTCGCATTGAGACATTTCAAGAAACTTGACGAGCAAATTTTTCCTATCACATAGGCAGATTTCTTTTTTTACATGTTACAAGCAATACAGAACACATTTTTGCCTTTAAATAACTTGAAATAAGAATTTTTCTGGACTTGTCAGTTGAACATGGCTCATATCAAGAATAACAAGGCAATTTTTGCAAAAAATAAGACACAAAGACTTGCGTAGATTTCAGTTTTTGTGGTATTAAAGTTTGAATCAAAAGCTTTAAAACTCTAAGTCAGCAAGCTTTTCATTTTTATTGCATCGTGTTTATTTGCTTGCGTTTGAAATTTCACTTGCTGATTTTTAATTGAGGAGCAAAACATGCAATTGCAGATTAATTGATGATTAAAATATTTACATAAATTGTATGAGGCAATCTGTCCTTTGCAGGTATTCTCAAAAATGATTTAGCAAGTAATATCATCTTCTCCTTCTCAAACACACACACACACACACACACACACGAGTAAGAACAACATATTGAATAGGCAGCGATTCAAAGAAAGGCATTAACGTTTTATGAGGTGGCCTCCGACTGTTTCCTGTTTAGACGGAGCCTATTAAGGTACCACAGGGGAAAAAGACAGGCCCGCTTACTTTTATTGTAACGTTGCTGAGAGACAATTTACAGGCGAGATAAGGAGGAAGGAGAAGTGAAATGGTGCAAGTGATGATAAAGAAAAGGAATGATAAGAGGATACAGTGAGTTAGCGTAGCAGGGGCAGGAGTGTGGGCTTCATGTACAGTAATAGAGGAGGAAATATTGATCCTTATGTAGCATGTCAACGTGTTACCTAAGGGTAAAGAAAGGGGGGAATGAAAAGAGAAATTTCGGCTTCTTTTACAAGGTACAGTGTGTTCTGTGTAGGCAGGTACTGAGACTCTGCTTCCCCGCATTTCAGCACCGCGGACAGCGCCAGGTCACTCCGCAAACACTTGATGCGGAGGCTGCGCCGAACTGTTGCTTCACACAGCACTACATCTCTACTCCCTCACTCTTAGATTTTAAAATAAACCCATTGTAGAAGCGCTGAGAAACCCTGCAGTGACTCCAAATATGCGATGATGAGACTTCACAGCCTCTATAAGTACAGATACTATAGTGGTGGTGGTGGTAACTCTCATTCTGCAGCTTTTCTTTTCTTTAATGTGAAACCATCATGAAAAATGCAATACCTCTAATCAAAGTGTGAGTGTGTAGGTGTGTGTATGTGGGAGAAGGGGAGTATCATGTGAGAATCGGCATGAGTAGCCCTGCAAGTAACAAGCCGAACAGCATCTGGACATGACTCATCCCCCCCTAATGAAAACCCTCTATAGTGTAATCACATGCTAGGGACACTTGTGTGTGGCTGTAGGGCTCATCATCCATTTTCTGGAGCCTATCTCCATCATAGTGGCGTATTTGTTCTTTATTTTCATATTTCAACTATTTAATTGCAAACAAATCTGCTTTGAGATCCATCTTTCTTTCTTAAAAAGATCTTGGATCCTGCATATTATCTCTTCTTTGGGGTGAAAGTTCACACATGCAGAGTGGGAGAGGGAAATTTTCTGTGTGCTACAATGCAGTAAAGTTGTTATTGCAGCAGTAAAAGCAGTTTTGTGTCTACAGGTAGCCTCAGCAGCTCCACTACAGCCTACACCTGTTGGAGGGACGCAGTCACGATGCCCCCTCGTGGTTTCAACTCGAATAGCCTTTTTCCTTTTCTCCCTCCTCTTCTCTCTCCCCCCATACAGATATGCTTCTATAAGAAAGAGCTAAAATGCTACATTGACGCAGTTTTTTTCTTAGAACAGCACAGAAGTACAGAGATGAAGCCTGATTTAAAGCACCGCCCGCGGTTGTGTACAGACTGCGATTGCATCTTTAAGGCGGTGGGTTGGAGGCTGTAGCATCCCACGCAATTTCCCTTTCTATGCAGTCACTGGCCTTGCATTTCAGCCATTAGAAGTGTATGTGTTTTTCAGTGGGTGTAATGGACATAACAACAGGAAAGAGAGGGCTGGATAGCTTAAGAAGGGTGTCGATGAAGAGATTTGGCTGCCCATGAAAACGTCAAATGAAAAGACATTCAAAAAGCTGCAACAGAAACGTCGTTCATTTACAATAAAGGCTTCTTTTGACTCACCAACTCCGATTTTCTCCTCCTCTGTAGGTATCCACATAATTGGTTATTTTCCCTCCGGTAGAGCAAGCCACATTATGTCGATATCGTGAGATGATGCCGCTAAAAAACGAGAGCTGAAGGCTACAGATGATCCAGGCTGCTCATACATGGGACTACATGTCTCCGCTGGATTCAGTATCCTGACGCTTGTGTGTGCGAAAAAAGGGGGGAGGAAGGTCCATCAAAGCCTCAATATCTCCGCTCTATTATGTCCCGGCGTGTGCCTCCAGTCTGATGCAGCCTCCGTGTCCACCTAATGTAACGCACACGCACGCAAACGCACACAAAACACACGCGCAAAAGGCAGGGAAGGCAGGCGCGTATACGCTTGCGCGCACACACACGGCAGAGCGGGTTTTCTGCTCTTCACAAAAGGTGTTATTGCGGTCGCATTTCAAGTGGAACGAAAAGATGCTTTTTCCTCGAGGTTATTTTGTCATTTTCTTTGTTTTTCCCTCTTTTTTGTGGAGGTTTTACGCGCACAGAGTCCATCTGATCCACAATACGCTTGAGCAGGCAGCGTCGGTGGGTAATTAGGAGGTAATAGGTCGCGATTTGTTCAGTTGTCCGAGCTGGAAAGCAAATGCCGGAAAACACTGAGAAAACTGCATTATACCATAAGCTGCGCCATCTTCATGGTCGTCACATGACTCGTTTTGTCAACACTGATGTGTCAAGCATTTGCAAATATATGCGCCCTCCCTCTCTCTCCCTCCTCTCTTGCTCTCTGCATGGCACTTGCATCCATCACAAACACAAAGTGCATTTTCTTCTGCTGCCGGATGCTGAATGCTGCCTTTTTTTGATTGAATGTGTCGCTTTAGGGGGGGCTGCTGGCCATAAAGCAGCTCCCGGTGTTAGAGATCAGGGCAGGCCATGTGGGGAAGCACCTCCTGGTTGAGTCATTTCAGAGAAACAGAGCCACTACCGACGGTGCTTTGTCATAGTGCAGTCATGCTCCCACACAGATGAGAGGCAACTTATTCCTAAAGGGCAACTTCCCGTTGAAGTAAGATTGATAGTTTTGGCAAACAATGAGATGCACATAAGACTTGAATCACGAAAAAGCTGGTTGATTTTTGCTTTCAAAAAACGTCACTGTTGGGAGATTAAAAAGTAATGACTCAAGATCCCTGTGACCATATTGTGAAAACCCAAAAAGAAGACCAACTATTCGGCCTCTTGGAGATATTGAAAAAAATACCCAAAGATACTCGAAGACAACGAAGCAGCTTCATTTGCAGGGCTGTGCATTTATTCGAAACACTCCTTTACTGGTGAAATAAACTATTTTCTATCATGAGAACATAAACAATGCATGGAGGCTGATTTCTGCCAGTTAGAAATACAAGAATGAAAATTTGATTTTGTATAGATGTACATGTTTTGCGCATATTAGGTCAAAATTTTGAGATAAGTCAAATTGACAAGATGTCTTTCTTTCTTTATATCTTAAATTTTGACTTTTTGCCCTCATCATTTTCACTTTATAAACCCAAAGTTTTAACTTTATTTCAAGATTTTAACTTCTTATCCCAGAATTTTGACTTTTCACCTCAAAATGTTGACTTTTTTTCCTCAAAACTGACTACGAAATCTCAAAATTTCTACTTTTTATCTTAAAATTGTGACTTTTTTGACTCAAAATTTTAACTTATCTCATTCTTTGACTTTTTGTCTCTAAATTTTGACTATTTGTCCCATAGTTTTGACATCATAATCTCAAAACTTTGACTTTTTATCTAAAACTTGAACTTTTCATGACATAGCTAACTTTTTGTCTCAAATTTTGACCTATTATTACATAATTTTGACTTTTGAGGTTGGAGCATCAGAATAAAGCCAGTGCAGTTACTTATTATAAATATGATCTGTAGAACAAGCTGAGAAAAACTCAAGACATTTGGGGGAATTTTATAAAATCCACCCCATGGACAAAAAAGAAGACATGTTTGGGAATAAGAGGATGTTTGGTCCATTTGCTCTATTCATGTGACACTTTTAGTGAAGTCCTTGCAGTTGGTTATTTTTATCAATAGTTCTTCAATTTGGTTTATCCACGATACCAATCTGATACCAAAAAACTCTTCAATCTTTTTCCATACAAACCATATCTTGGCCATTTGTGGAGCTTTTTAATCTTCACGTTTCCATTTACACTCTGCCATTGTGTCTGCAGACTGAGACAAAATGACTGACTGACTGCACTTCTACACTTACACATTTTGTGTTTGTGCTTACGCATTTCACAGTTATTTTTTCTGCATAATGTAGCTCCCACCAACCATTAAGACCATAAGATCTCATCAGTTCAGTTATTTTCCACTGTGTACCTGTTAATGATATACATATATATACAAATATCACATGAGGCACTTTATTTAACACTTTCAGAGTACTTTAAAAGATATAAAAGTATATCAAAGTAAACAAAAATATCACAATATCATTTTTTCTCAATACTGTGCAGCCCCAATCAAAAGTATTCATATTTTGGTTTGAGAATCGATTTTAGAGCATTAAGACCCGGTATCAGAGGTAAAGACATTTCAGTATCAATCTGCAGTATCCCCCATAAACAGATGTGACCAGATTCCTGGAGGGTCTGACTTATCGCAAATGATCTGAAAGGTAGTGACGTACTTGTGATGCAGGTCATTAAGCTTGACTATATTGCACTGCAGTTTGTCACGACGTGAGTCACAGCTGTAGGGATAGTAAAGAAAGAAATCAGGAACACTACGCAAATGAGGGGTAGAACTCCAACAACCTATTCGTTGATTAATCAGTAGTCATCTAAAAGTGATCACTACTTTGACCATGGATGAATAGTATGGGGCCATATTACAAAGAAAATGGTCATGGTTTTGTCACAGTTTCCTGAGCATAAATATTTTCCAGTTACCAAGATAATGGCACTTTTATGTACCAAACAAGTGATTGATGAGTGAAGAAAATGGCTGTAGATCATTCGGTAACTCAGACTTTTGGGGAGCATATTTGGCAGGGACACTTTGAACATGTGGAGTTCACACAAATTCACTGAGGTTGCTTTCTTGTTATCAGAGTGTGGCTGAAGGACAGGACACTCCAAGTACCTGTGTGGCCCAGTGGTGAGGTTTTTCTATTATGCCACATCCTTGATGTGACTATTTGAAACAACAGGCACAAACACTTGCTGTTTTTGAACCCAATGACTCCAAGTTTACAATGCATATCTTTGCTGGAGTCCCACACACTGATGAATGACAGTGCATTAAGCTGCCTTGTCCTATGGACAAGCGATCATGGGCATAAAAATAAGAGTGATTGGTTGAATATTGAGCGTCCAGTGAGTTTGATGTAGTGTAGGAGGGAGGGCAGTATTCAGCAGGGTAATTTCTCTCCATCACAGCGACACAGCGCAATGACTGACTCCCATCTGTCTATTACTTCAAGTGGAACACTGTGGGCGGTGTTCCAATCACATACATAAAGCTGGAGGAGTGTGGGGCGTTTTGTAAGCTAAATATGCATCCCAGCTAATAAACATCTCAGGGAGAATAAAACAAGTTGTAAGCTCTGTGCAAATTTAGTGGCGTTTGTGGTGCTTTAAACCACGTCTGGTTCTGCTCGGGTGAGGGCTACATTTAGCTCCTGCTCTGATGCAGCAGCAGTGTAAAGATGAGACTCTGGTCCAATGCAAACAGGGGCTGCTGAACACAGTGAGAGCTGCTATCTGTTTCAACAGTCCCAAAGCCAGCAGACAATAAGAGCCAACCGAGGAGGTAATAAGAAGTGTGTCTTACTGGCTCATCCATCACCTGCCCACAAACACTCTTATTTTTCACACTCCTCAGAATCGTTCATTTCATACACTCTCTGCTCACTGTTGAAAGTAATCTCTGCACACATGGACACACACGTGCCTGTGCAGCAACGCACAATTAAGAAGACTTATTTGACGCGCCTCAGTGTGGTTCGAGAGACTATTTAAATTGGTTCTATTATTAACTGTGGAGGAGGCCACAAGAAGATGTGGTGGCAAATATGTGCGTGTACAATTCAACAATGCAGAGACCTGCAGTGTCACTTAGAGGAGAGTGTGAGCTGTATCAACACCTCAAGAACATAAAAGATGCTATTAGTCACCTGGTTAAATGTATGGCATAATAAAATATAGCACAGCATAAGTCAATAACATATCTACATGACATCCCATGTTGGCGTATTAACTTATCTGCCACTTCTACTGTATGTTAATGCACATTATCCTGTGAGTTACCTTGTGATTTATTTTCCTGCAGTGATAATCAGAATAACTCACCATAATAAGCTCAACTGTTACATGAAATGTGATTTCTGGCCTTCTATTAAGGTCCATGGTTCCTGGGATTTACGTACAATTGTACTCCCAAGTGTTTTTAATGAGGTAAATGTGTTTGAAAGATAGACCAGAGCAGAGCCGGAGAACACGAGCCAAGATAAGACACAGGAACACGGGCCAAAACCAACAGAATCAGAAAGATATGGTCCAAAAGTAAAAGTTTAGATGCATCCAATTGGATCCTGAAAGACCTCTATAATTTATTCATTTCAGTCGATGCCAAGTACTAGAAGGCAGTTCCAGTTCAGTGGGGTATCCAGTGATAGCCAGGACCGGGATTTGATGTAATGAGCTGAGATTTTTGATTTAAGGCAACTTTAGTAGAAAGCATTTTCAAACAGGATTGGAAGAGTGCAGTTCTCATTTTGAGAGGTGAAATGAGGAGAATGACGGTAGAGTACATTGAAGCTAAGATTGCACAACAGCTTTTACAACACAGACCGAACGGTAATCCTCTGGCAAAAAATCCCATTGATGTGACAACTAAATAAAAGCCAAAGGGAAATTTCCTATGGATGAAAAATTCCTTTCATGAGTTTCTTGCATATAGATGACATGTCCCAAGGTGAAACGTAGTTTTGGTCTTAAACTAAGTTGTCATGAGGTAGGAAAGACTTATGAAAAATATATAGCTACATCACTTCATCACAAACACAAAAAGTCTAGTTTTACTGTTTTATTTATAGTAAAAATACTTTAGATACATACAAGCTGTACATAAACTGTCTCAAGAAAGTCAACAAAGAAGTCTCCTTATGGAAAAGAAAACAGACAAAATGAATAGAAACAAGAAGGAAAAAAACGAACGTTTGCACTACTTTCAAAAAGTGTGCAACTACAAGGCATTTGTTTTCACAATGTTCAGAGTTTGAAGCCTCTGGTCGCTCCGTCAGGGCAAGAAACAGATTTGAAATGAAAGTGTTTTTGTTGCAATTTCCCCACCTTTTCTGTTTGCCATTTTTAAGAGCTCTTTTTGTAGATTCAGGTGGATTTGTTTTATTTGAAGGAATGCTTTTCCCGATATTACTCATCTTGGATCAAAGTCTTTTTTAAAGTAAAAAAATGAAACAAACTGTTTCATTGGATGATATCTCTTAAAAATTCATCCAATTGACGGAAACTTTCCATGGCTGAAGAAAGGGTTGTAAAACAACTCATTCAAAGAGAGCTTTCACAGCCTCTGAACGTCCGTTGTGATGACAGTGAGCAGGTGTGTCAATAGTTACAGTGTCCACACAAGTTATCTTCAAAATCAGCACAAAGCTGAGCTGATTTCGCTATTTACATGTTGAAATCTGGAGGTGATGATCACAAATGGCACTATTAGGTGTGGTTTTTGGTCATCTGCAAATGGTGAAAATAAAAACTTTAAGGTAGGTTCAACACTTGTTGAAGCGTCTGAAACATGTTTGTGAATTACATTAGCTGCCAAATTCAACACTTGAGTCCTTTTTGGGTGATTATTTGAGGCTGTCTGGCAAAATACAAGCTTTAGAGAGCATTGTATCCTTTGCCAAACAAATGCAGAAGCACAGCCCTGCAAATGTAAGCCTTTTCCCCTACAAACACTAATCTGTGACCAAACAGAGGCTTATAAAGTGAGTGAATCAATACCAAATGAAGAGGCTCATTTAAAGAGCCGTTAATGTGCTCAAATATAAAACTTTTCTCTCTGCTGCATCCACACACCAGCCCATTTAGCTCGTCTTCAAGCCCTCTTTTGTTTTAAAAAATTTTATCAAGTACAATCATTTTACCCACCAATAAGTCGATGTGTGCCCCTCCCCCTCCTTTTCTGTTGGATTGTTCTTTCTGGGTCCTGCCACTCAGAGCGCAGATACCTACGGTTTCACACTGGCAGTGCTCCACGTTATCTTCCACCTTATCAGCTGATATCATCCTCCTCTTTCTAGCCTACTGCCCTACAGCTCTAATGTCTTTGAGGCACAAGTCTTGACATGCCACCCAGTTTTTCACACCCGGTCGCTGACGGCTCCTCACTCGTTCAGGGATAATATGATGTCATCCTCAAGGTCGGAGTTGTCGGAGCTGTCTGTTTATGGGATAGACAAACAGATTTAGAAATGTGTCCCAGCAGAGGTCATTTGGTCAGAAGTAAAACTGCCAAAAAGGCAAAATACAGTGCACGTTTGGCAAGATGCGAAAGAGCAGCTTTCCATTTTTTTTCCTGAAATTCTTGCTTCCTCTGTCTCTCAGCTGCTGGAATAAAACTACACAGCATTTTTAAATCCCACTGGGGAAGGAAAAGATTTCTTCAAAGTGGCCAGACAGGCATAAAAACACTGGAACTGGACCAGACAGCAGCATTGTAGCATGATTTGCCCTGCAATATTAAAATGTAGTTTTAATTATTCAGGATGAAATGTTCTGAACTGGCTAGGGGCTAAGATAATTACAGAACCATGATCAGCATTTGCACTGATCATGAACCCTGACTTGTATCAGGGCTCCCAGCATGCACTGTGACAGACAGGAGGTGTTTCTTTTTTCAACACTGTCATTTTAAACTGCTCAGTTTCTTCACTTTGTAGCTGTTATTCAAAAGAATATTATAAGAAAAAGATTCACTGATTAAATTTCATTATTCAACAATTTCACACAACCCTTAAGTGTGAAATCAGATAAATCAGATGAAATGACTCTTCAAAAGTTTAATGGTTTTTAAGTGTTTTCAAAACAACAAACTTATTTTATCTAAAATCAGTATTGATCCAAGAAAATTAGTTATTCTGTCTGAAATTTACTTTTTTGGGGAACAAAATATCTTAGATAATTGTCAAAATGACACATTTTTGAAGACGTGTTGCTATGACAACAGGCCAGGTACACTTCAAGCCAGATTTAAAAACACAGAGAGAAAGAAATCCTACACTGTGGATTTTACTCTCACCCTGGGAAACTTGAGAATCTGACTATTACGCCAGTTTTTTTGCATTCTTAGATCAAACAAATGATTTGTAAATGCAAGTTGTTTGAAAATGGGATACAAAGTTGAGCCATCTTTTTTTATTTAAAAGTTATACTTTTGAAAATTTGGCAATTTTTAGATAGGACAGTTTAGGAGGAAAACAAATGTGAGCCAGAAAACCAATGGTGCCCCATGCATGTTGTGTTTTTAAATGTCTGATTTTGTTCTGTGTAGTCAGATTTCAGGTCACAATTACTCTTTTCTCCTCTAATCTGGATATGTTGACTGCTTTGCATACAGTTATACTGTGAATGTAAAGGCTCATCTAAGGAAAACAGTCAAGTCAATGATAAATTAGACTGTATTGACCCTTCTAAATAAAAACTAATCCAGAAAATGTACGACACTTTGAGAACCAATAATTTTCTAAGAGTTGATCTGAAATTGCGTGGAAATCGTTCAGCTTAAGAGTCACTTACCATTGTCTCCATCTAAATCAACATCATCATTATCAGAATCATCCTCGTCGTTGTCCTCTTCGTCGTCGTCATCCCCAGCGTCTGCATCATCTTCGAGCAGACGAGCCACCTCTTCATCAGAGGGAGAGAACTCTTCATTCCCATCATCCTCCTCTTCATCGTCTTCATCCTCTCCACCGTTTTCGTTCTCCAGCTCGGCAATGAGAGGATCCGTGTCCACGTCGTCGTCTGAGTCCTCGTCATCATCATCATCTTCCTCCTGGTCATCATCCTCCTGGTAAACAAATAATAATAATAATTTAATAAAAAAACAAAGTAAAAAAGAATTCCCCAAGAAAAAAGAATCAACGTATCCGATAGGTTTGAAAAACAAACCTGATCCTCCTCATCTTCTTCCTCTTCCTCTGCTAGTCTCTGACGGCCAACTTCGTACAGCCTACACACTGTGTCTGTGTTCACAGAGTCTTGGTTCTATGGGATACGCAAAAAGAAGCTGAAATCACAACACTCATTTAAAAATGCTTCTGTTCTTGAGCCATATCATGAGCAGAAGTTACCTCAATCACAGCGAGGTAGCAGTCTTTGGTATCAGTACAAAGATCAAATATGTTCCTCTTGACATCAATTGTTGCTGAGAAGAAAAGAAAGAACATGAGTCAGAGATTTATCTTTGAACTATTGTATATCAAGACTAATAAAAACGGCAAAAACAGCAGCCTTACCAATTGGTTTATAGTCCGTAGCATTAAAGGTCCTGAATGATGAACCGAATGGACTTTTCATCTGCATCTCCATCATATCATCTTCATCATCAGCTTGAAGCATTGCTGTACAGACACAGTGCAACAGAGAAGAGAATCAGTAAAAACTGCAAAGCAAGCTGGTCAGTGTTTTGGGCTCCTGGACACTGAAGTGACCGTCGTTTGGGCAGAAACGTAACAGCACACCCATGGCCCGCCCTGTGAGGAAGCTTTAACCAGCTGGTTCTCTCTGTTTCCAGTCCAACACCGAGGCCTCGTCCATATGGCTCTCTGGTGTGTCTGTGGCATCACACACACTCACACACAAAGACTCATACACCTCAACGGGCCCTGTTCACACCTTGGTCTCTAAACACACACATGCTCACGTTGCTTCATAATTATCAGCCTTCAAATCAGACACACCTTTCACACGCTCACACTGACTGTGCTGCCAGTTGTAGGCTTGATGCCAAACACTCTGCACCACAGATCATTCAGCTATTCTCCGTATGTTTACCTCCGTAGATGACAGTGCCGTTGTTGTTGAAGACGATCCTGCACTGGTCCAGAGCTGGTACTGTGTGGAGGAGGTGGAAGGTCCTCAGATCCCACTGAAGCTAAAGTCAAGGACTATGATATCTTTCTTCTTCCATTTGTATCACAGACATCCAAAGCATTTTATTACAGCTTTAAAACAATCAGAGCAGGTAAAATCAATTTTCAGTTCAATAAATATTTAATGTTTAGCTGTGAAGTGAAAGCTCAATAATCCTCCAATCATCATAGCAGACAGAATTCCAGCTCTGTTGAATCACATGTGATTTATGGCATGTTTCATTGTACAGCCATGACTTAAAATCACATCAATCTGCGTTCCTTTAAAAATTAAGTAGTTTGCTTCAAAAGAAGAGTAATAAAGCCCAAAGCAGGTGGTCAGTATGTTATGAAAACATTCTTAACCCATATTTTTATTAACCTAGAGATGATATCAGGCTTCCAAGTAAACACCAACAACCCAACCACCTGTTTATCAAATCAACCACACCCTTAATTTTGCAAACATATGTTTAACTTTTAGACTTACTCTAAACAAAATAGATAAGTTCTAAAAATTTAAGCCCCATACAGGCATCATAAATGTAGAAATAAGCCACAAAAACCAAGATTGCTTTTTGTACCAGGCTGTAACTCTGCAGGCTTTATAAATGGGCTCCATCAGAGACCCCTTTGCTTTCAGAGCACGCCATAAGTGGCACTTAGGGAACTGCGTTCCTGTACACCTCTGCACCGTCTTCAACTTTAAACACCAGAGCTTTCTGTTGGATTAAAACCTACACATTTTTATTTTTGGACATAGATATTGTCATTATCAGACATTTTATTCTCCAAAGAAAACTTCAGAAACTTCAGAAAAGAGTGTTAAACAGCTTTAGATTTTCTATGCCAATTTATCAGCAGCCCGGGGATGGCAGTTTCTGCTTGTTAACTGCTTTGAAACATCCTAAAAGCTTTTGCATGACTTTGTATTATTTTGTGCTCAGACTAAAACTATTCTCATTCAGTGTTTCCTCTGTCAAAGGAACATGGTCCATTGAAACACAAAAGACATAGGATCTATGAGATTGTAAAAGCTGCGAGCATAACGTTACATTCTCAGACTCCTTGGAACAGATAGGAAATTAAGTTTTGGTTCCACTTAACTACTTCTGGCTCTTAGCTATCAAAAACAAACAGTTACTATTCCTACTGTATGTACTATTTTTGAACTTAAGTACTCATACTTCAAGGATACAATCTCCGTGTTGATGATGACCTCCAGGCCATTAGGGTGGAACACACCGCTGATGTTCATGTTGAACTTGTCAAACTTGTGTATTGCCTGAGCCGTGCGGACATCCCACAGCACGCCGTCATTCAGCACCAGGTCATCTGTGGGGTTGAAGGTAGCACAATTCCTCTTGTAGTTGTTCGCCAAGTCTGGGTTGTTTAACGTCAGAGTCACCTGACCTGTTTGAATGTCATAAATCTGGGAAAGAGAAGAGTCGAACAAGAGTATTCATCATTTATCCTTCATTCTTGGATCTATAATTTAATACCATGATACTTCAAAAGAGGTCTGACATGCTTACACGTGCTACATGTTCTTTTGTCCCGATCACATGGTCCTGCGAGAGCTTACTGAACTCCACGTAATGGTCGCCGAGAAAAGAGTGCCTGAGGAGGACAAGAACATCATTTTAACTTTTAATCATAAACATGGAGACAGCATGCGCATAAAAGCTTCGTTTATTCAAACTAATAATTGTTTAAAGACATTGTAGGACAAATCCAAACTGTGAGATTCTCAGTTTAGCCTCAGTTAAACTGTGCGGATGAATGAAGTGAAGTGCTTGTGTCCCATGAACTGAAGACTGCGGCCCTGAGGCTGTTAGCATCCATAATTAAACAACATCCTTTCTGCAGCTCCGTCTTTGACAGAATAAAGCTGTTGGTTTTTAGCAAGCCCACATACATGAGGCAGTGGGTGTGCTTGGTTTGACTGTTGATTGACGGTTTACATTCAGACCGAAGTTGTGTTGCACATGCTGTCAGCTACGCACTCTAAATGCTTCAATATTTCAGATCTCTATTTGAAAGAATGAATGTTTCATGTGCTAAGGAAGATTTAAACACCACCTACTTCATGATGAAGACTGATTTCATGCCCCACAGTGCAGACAGAGGGTAACTCCATGAGGCTGAGGTTAAGAGCAGAGAGCCATCCTGAAAAATGCAGAATATGATGGTTTAACGTTTTAGAGGTTTCAAAGAGTTTAAATTGGGAATTATTTTGGGTTTAACATGAAGTAAATACACTGCCTGGCCAAAAGAAACAGTTGCCACCAAAAATAAGATCATGTGCTCTAATATTTTGTTGGATCGCCTTTAGCTGTGATTACAGCATGCATTAGCTGTGGCATTGTCTCAATAAGCTTAGCTAAGCAACCCCAGATCATAGCACCTCCCCCCTCAGGCTTGTACAGTAGGCACCAGGTGTGATGGGTGCATCACTTCAACCTGCCTCTCTTCTTACCCTGATGCACCCATCACTCTGGAATAGAGCAAATATGGACTCATCAGACCACCTAACCTTCTTTTATTCCTCCAGAGTCCAATCTTCCCGGTCCTTCGCAAAGAGAAGCCTTTTTTTCTGGTTAATCTTGCTAATAAGTGGTTTTCTTAAGACTACACAGCTGTTGGATCCCAATACCTTTATTGTGGAAATGCTCTTTCTTTCACTACATACTCCTGATTTCTCCTGAGTGCTTTAGTTTTTCTTCGGTTTGATTCGGCCAAATGTTTCAGTGATTGCCACTCATAATCATCCAGGATTTTTTTCCAGCCACATTTCTTCCTGGACGACGATGCTTCCCCACCATCCTTCCAGTTTTTAATGATTCTTTGGACAGTTATAAACCCAATTTTAGTAGTTTCTCCTTAGATGCTTGACGCATGCCAATGATTTGACCCTTCTTAAACGGACTAACATCTTTTCCGCGACCACAGGATGTTTCTTTTGCCATGGTTGTTTAGGAAACTAGAAGTTACTTATTGCATCAGCTAGGGTTAAATAACTTGTTGCTGGCTGAAACATAATCACCCATGCAGTAATTATCCAATAATAGGCTTGTACCTACTTGCCTAGTAAAATCTGGGAGGCAGCTTTTATTTTTTGGCCAGGCAGTGTAGAACCTTTGCATATTACAACTTCCTCATAAAGACATTCAAAGTCAGTGGTTACGTTAATACTGTTCACTATAAAAGGTTAATTGCTGAATTAAGAATGTAAAGGATTTCAGTGAACATTTCAAAATGTACATTGTCTTCCTGACAAGCTGTGCACACATCTCAAACTTTAACACATTTTTTTGCAGAGCAGAACTTTGTGTAACTGACATGTAAAAGAGACAATTAAAATTCAGCAAACACAGCGAAACACAGAGTCAAGCTTTCTTGTATCTAAAGGTGTTCTCAACAGACCCGTGAAGGCTCCAGGTGAGTGATGGCTGAACTGTGACAGCTGTAGCTGGCTTCCTCCTGGCCTGTAAACACGTTGTAGAGTTTGAGCTGCCCCGTGCACGTCCCGAGCATCAGGAACCGCTCGCGAGCTGAGAAGGCACAACACATGAATCCACTCTCGTCCTCATCCGCCTCCCTGAACACTGAGATCGGACGAAACCTGGGGAATGGAAGAAAATGAGAGTATAGAAATGATGTTTGAGAGAATGTCTTTGTGTTCAGGGAAAGAGGAGGCCTGACTCTAACAAAGCCTCCTACCTGCTGAAGATGAGATGTCTGTCAAAGCAGCCTCCATCCACTCCTCCATATTTGGGATAAATGACCCTCCGTGTGTGTCGGGAGGTGAAGTTGATGGGTGCTTGTCGTCTCTGTTTGGGCTCTGGGCACTGATGGGGTGTGAAGAGAGAGAAGGGCGGGCATGTTGCCACGGGGTTTTTACAGCGTGCGTGCTGCTCCCTCAGGTACTCCGTGATGATGCTGTCCAATGCAGGAGGGGAGGGCAGGTGTCTGTCAAACTGCTTCTTCATGGCTGGACTCTGGCTGAAAGCACCATGGTCAGACTTTTGCCTCAGCACACGAGGCTTTTTACAGGTTACAGCACTGCACCCCATTTGCCGTTCACGTGAGAAAACAATTCGTCCAATCAGAGGTGAGCCGTTGCTACAGTGGGGGACAGACGTTGATGGGAAAGCAGCAGCTGAAGAAGAAGGACACACAGCAGGCTGGGATGTGCAGGGACGTGGTTGTGGGTTACTGGATCCTGGGGTGGAAGAATGAGGGGGATGGTTTCCGAGTCTTGAGCCGACACCATTCGCCAGCCGTGGCGTGCGAGGGAGAGTAGCGACAGGGGATGCAGGTGGGGGAGGAGCTACGGGAGGAAACGCAGACGTCGAATGTGAGGAATGAGACAGACAAGACATGGGAAGGTCTGCTTCTTTCGTGAGAGTGGTGGCGGTGTCCTGAAGGCCTTTTGCTACAAGGTGGTTTCTAATAAGCAGCAGCAGCTCTTTCTCAGGAAAGCTGATCCTGGACTGAGCGACCACACTGGCTCTCTGCAACCACGCCAGAGACACATCCGTACCGATAAGCAGCGGCTTCCCAGAGATCCTTTCTATCAGCTCAGCCGCAAACTTACAAAACTTGACGTGCTCACTGCGTTTGTCTTGGAGCACAGGCTCCTTCATGAGCTGCTGGATGTGTCCGCTGCTGAACAAAGGCAGCTTGCTGATGATCTGTCTGACGGTGCTGGAGCGAGACAGACCCACTAGAGCCTTACAGGCCAGAGCTCGGATCTGATCTGCATCAGTAATGGGCATCTTCACTGTCAGCAGAGACAGCAGCACCTAAAAACAACAGATGACAGAACTGAAGCCATGGTGGACTGTTTTCAGTTTGTTTTTCAAGAGTGCACTGACCAACAGACGCCACAATAAAATGTAGCCTCTTAAAATAAATGTTTTTACTCAGACTGGGCAATTAACCGCAAATTAGATCAAATCACAATATCCTCCAACAATGTTCGAATTGCAGACAGTGCAATTTCTTTGAACCTCAAATGTGTTAGAATACATCAACACCACACATAACATCACACAACCAACAGCAACTACAATATAGTGGAAAATAATAGAAATTAGATTATTTTTGAAAATCATTCAGCGTTAATTTTTACCCAATATTTCACATTATAAATATTTTTTTTCCTCCTGCCATGTATGAACCTTAGATCCTCTTCAGCGCAGGACTGTCTCTTGTTGCATTAGGTTTATAGTTTCTGGATTTAAGGGTGAATCTGAGGCTTTTAAAAAGTGTTAAAAATCTTCCCTGTTCCCAGAAGAAAATGCACTTTTAGAACCAGTCCATTTAAGACAGCAGCACTTAGCAAGAGCTGTCAAAAAGCAGCGATGTGCCTTTCAGCCACTGTCACAACTTGAAACAGCACGTCTTACAGAATAACCAGAAAACCTCTGAGGCCCCTTTTAAAAATCACAAAAAAATGGTGAATAGTAAAAGGAAACTCTACCTTGATTCCATTGTTGGACTGTACCACATTCCACATCTTGGTGAGCACGCTCTCGCTGGCTTTGGTCTGCTGAGGCAGGCGGCGGCGGGGGGTTCCTGCGATGAACTTGCCAATGCTGGACATGCGTTTGTCTGGAGCACAGACACAGTTGATGATGACCTGCAGAGCTGACTTCTGAATCTCGGCATCGTTCACAAACACCTCTCCCTCTGCCACTGCCAGGACAATACTCATTCCTGAGAGGGGGGGGACAAAACAAACAATGAAATGAAAAACCTTGCTGGGAAATAATACTTGAAGAGGTGCCAATCCCTCAGCAGAACTGGGCACAGGTTGCATGAAACAACAAAATGGATACTACAAAGCTTTTGCCTGTTATTACCAACAGTGGATAGTACTATTACCACTGATCCTCACTTTCATTCTCTTCATTTGCTGCACAGACTTTAAACATCTTTAAAGCAAACTGAAAACCTTCCTTTATAGTCCAGTTTAACTGAGTTGTACTTAAAATTCAGTCAGTCCTGATCTTAGTCTATTTTAAGTTGTAGAATTGTATTCATTTATTTAGTCGTAACATATACATTTATCTATCTTATCATCAGTATACTGTGTTCTTTTTATGTAGGGGGGGTGTGAGTGGCTGTGTTGGGTTGGTGTGTGTGTTTGCACCTTACTTAATTTCATAACTATTGTTAATCTTTTGTTTCTTCAGCACTTTGTACAATCATCTTGTGTATGAAAATTGCTCTGATGGTTGGGGGTGATGGTTTTATTGAATTACACTCTGGTGAGACGTACCAACAGTTGAGACGCTTGATCCTCCCTCATCCAGGACAGCAACAGCCTCAGACAGCAACAGCTGGGTCTTTGGAACCACTGTGAGGATACTCAGGATGTCAAGGGCATAACGCACTGTATCACTCCTACATAGAAAGAAAAAAAACAACCACAGTTATCCTGCTTGTTATATAAGAAAACAAACAGAAAGAAGACTTGTTGTCTGATTCCTAACCTGCCATAGTACGTCCTCCAGTCACATGCAATTGAAATAAGCTGTAGGAGGAGCTGAACACAGGACAGCTTGTGAAAGACTTCTGCTGGTTCCCAGTACAGTCGGAGTGGGCCATACTCGATAAGAAACTCCATCATTTCCACCACCTGCTCACGGCTGTAGCTGACCGCCTGGAGAACAAGACGAGAACAAGACAAGAACAAGGCGAGAGCAGCTTTAATCATTACAGGAACATAAACTCCAAGTCACTGAACCATGAACAGAGCGACTGAGCAGAATATGTGTTGAATTTTCAATTGACTGATAAATAAATGGTGCAGCTGTGTCACTCTCACTTATTCTTTGCCTGCTGCATACCTTGTAATATGGTTGGGAATGAATCGGAGCGCCCCCTTCTGTGCGCTGCAGAGACTGCTTCACTTGCTCCACCTTGATTGCCAGATGGGCCTCAAAGTACCTGCGCAGAGCCATGCAGGTGTGCTTGGCTGTCTGCCTGCTGGAGAAAATCTCATCATCACTTAGCAGCGCTCCCTGGTCGTCAGGGTTCAGGATCTCCAGTGTGCTGATCTAGAGAGAGCCAGGTCGCATTATTCACAAGTGCAAAATTGGCACCATGTAAATCTGTGTATTAAATATCAAACCCATCAAAGGAGTGTGTCTCACATGCTGAAAGAGAGTATGCCATAAAGGAGACTGCTGGATTGTCTTACCAGATTGACGAGGCGCCTGAGCCCATCCTGCTTGTCGAAGAGCTCCAGCACGGCACGAAATGAGAAGGAGATGGAGAAGAACATTGTGGCATGGCAGCAGCCGGATGCGTGCGAGCACTCCAGCAGCCACAGCGTGTAACCAACCACATCTGACAGGATGGAGTGGGGCAACATGCACACCTTGAGAGGGGAGGACGCAACAATGAATACAAATGTGAACCTCTACACAAGATGTGTAACACTGATGAAACCTGGTGTCATAACAAAATAGAAACTTTAATTTTGTCAAGATGATTCCCAGAATAAATAGTGATTTTTTTTAAATGCTTCATGCCGCTGAAACATGAATCATTTTGGTAATGTTACAGGTTCATTGTGTATTTACATGTATCTGTTTCATACCCTTTCCATGGCATCCTGGTTATAGGCAAGGTAGTAGAGGCACAGTGACACTCCAGTAGCTGCCATTGACGGTCGTGGGATTTCAAGTAACTTTTGAACTCCTCCATGAGCTACAAACTCAGCAGCAAACTTCTTGTGCAGCAGCAGAGAAGCCAGGTACTGCAAAAGGAGAAACAGAGAAGTCATAAAAAAGCTTCGGCTTGTGTTTACTTTGACGGGTGGGCTACAAGAAATAGCATTTACCTTGAGAGCCTCAAAGGTTAGCTGCACATCATTGGTCTGTTTCAGATCCATATAATGCATGAGCAGCTCACGAGCTCCCATCTGCATGAACACAGCCAGCAGCTGCAGACAGGAGAGAGAATGATCATGGAAAAAAAAAAACATTTTCGTAATCTTCATAGAAATCTGCAGGCTGCTAAGAAACAAGTTTAAAAAGGAGAAAAGGTATTTTAAAAAAGTTTAATAACTTCTTAATGTATTAACTGAAAGGCAAAGGGTTTTTTTTGGCCATTTTTTCAAAGCATCACTGCAAAACCAAACACATTTTATAAAAGTTAAAGAAGACTGACATCTGCTGGTAAGTGTTTGACAAGACAAGAGAAAGAACAGCTTCTACGTGTATCATTTACCTCCTGATACTCCCCCAGAGGAGTGAGGTACTGCAGAATGAGCCTCTGCTCGATCTCAGGGGTCAGGGGGTACAGATGATAATTGTTACCAATCACCCAGGGGCTCATCTCAGACCAGCTGCTGTTTGAAAGCTCACTGAAGTTCCTCTCGGGATCTGGCAAAGAAAAGTTAAGTTTTTGCTTCGAGATCCTGCCGCTGTCCCTCTCTGCTCTCCGTCTCAGGTAACTGCTGCCATCAGACATGCCTTGATGAGTCAATGAACTGGGGGCAGACATGGGCTTCATCATGGTTTTAACAGCCGAGTTAGCACGGCTGCTGGTCTTGTGAGGGGAGTTGAGACGGAATGAAAGCTCATTTTCAGGTTCGATGGTTGAGAGGTGTATGTCGCCGTCCTCCTCCGTCCCCGTTCCCTCCCTTTCTGCTCCATTCCTGCCGAGTGTAAAAGGCTTGTCTTCAAAGCCTCCGTCGATGGTCTCTTCGTCCAGAGGCAGCAAAGGCTCACCCAGAGTCTTCCTGGGGCTGGGCCGTTTGATTTCTCTTTTGTTCTCAGCATCTTTATCCTGGAGTTCTCGCAACCGATGCAGCATCAAAGGCACCTGTCAAAGTAAAGCATGAAAAGCAAGTTGAAGGGGAGCTGCAAAGATGATTCTTTGCACAGTTTCATTGTTAATTGAGGGGTATTGTGAACCACTGTGGTCATCTATTCTTTTCAAAAAGACATTTGAGACCTCAGATAGCCCATACTGACCAAAACAGAGTTCTCCTCTCTGTAGTTGGCTGCAATGTCCTGGTTCTCCATGGCTCCAGCCAACAAGCCCGTGGCGTAAATCCTGAGGGGCTGCTCAGCCTCCTGAGCCCACTTAAAAAGCCTTTCCACTATGCCCTCCTGTGAAAGCCAAAGAGAGGAAAGTTTCATGAGTTTAATAAAAAAAAGTTTGCACAGTGACAGTGAGAGCAACAAAGTTTCTCAAGTTATAATTTCAGAATTCAAGGCACATTTTTTCAAAGCCCAGAAAGACTTTGTAACATTTTTTTAGAGACAGGATGTAGGTGAAAGTTAATCCCTGCACTCAAATCAGCTATCACGAAGGGCCGATCAAAGTGTAACTTGAGAGCTGGACTGTGACCGGACAAACAACACAGACTTATTCAGACCACTTGTGTCAGCAGCATTGTTTCTTCAACAACTGTATTTGTTTCTATTTGCAATAGCACAAAACCACAGATTACTGTGCTCACAAATCTTGCTTGATCAGATTTTCCTCAAGCACCCTATCTTTTACTTTAGCTTTTGCCGCTTTCAAATGCCCAGTTGGGTCTCTGTGATAAGGCTGTGGGAGGCTCATAAAAACATAACATTTCATTTACCTTTGAAGCAGTAACAAGAACATAAAAATATATGACTTTATGTTCCATAAACCATTAGACTCAGCATGTTGTTTATCTGGTTAAAAAAAAAGGCATCACAAGGTAACATTACAGCTGCCAAAATGTATCACAGAGTTCACAGAGGAGAGAAAACACAATTGTTATCCCTCAATAATTCAAAAATGACCCACCTTCTCCTGAAAGACCACAGCCGTCTCCAGTCCAGGCATGATGTTCTGGAGCAGCCGACAAGCAGCTGCATTTAGGGAGAATTCCCTGCTTGTCATTACATAGCTGTTGACCAGCTAAAAAGTGGGAAAAAAAACTTTTATTATCGGTCTGAAAACTAAAAACTGTTCTTTATATTGAGCAAATGGAGACTGAACTTAAGCACACTTACTGTGTTCATGAAGTCATCGTTCTTGAACAGGATCTTGAGCAGGTGCCCTAACACACACTCTGGATCAGCTCTCCCTAGTGGCCAAACAGTAAATGTCAAAAACACAATCCATTTTTTTCATCCCTGATAATTTCAATCATGAGTCAGGTGTCTCTCATCATACCAGGATGTCGATCATCAAATGGATCTGGATCTGCTTTGTGGTATTCTTCCGTCTCTTTCTCGACGAGCTCTGAGATTCTGAAAAGTTCACATCATTAATTTAATGACAACCTTAAAAACACAAACACACCCAACACAGCCTTAACAAGTAACATGCCATAATGGGATTAAACAGAAAATGACAACTTACTTGGTAAGGATGTTCACCAGCTCCTGTGTGCTGCCTTGTTGTTCCCGCTCCCACTGTTCTAGGAGAGCAGTCAGCTCTGCCTTTGAGTCCACACTGGCAGATGCCATAGCAAAGCCTGTCAATAACAAACACATTTGTTATTATTCTTATGTGTGTATATGTGTGTGTAGACACTCTGGGGTTCATATATGCTTATGTATATGTGTATATAATTTGTTTGTTTCGGTCTGCATCTTGTTTGAGGTTTTTTTTTTGTCTGTGTGAAACAGCTTTGCACAACCATATATTTACCATAGAATATTATGACCGTTGTCAAAGAGCAAAATCCATTTGTCACATGTTATGATTGCTTGCCACTCAAGAGTGTTTCAAAAGTGTGTGCTACAAAAAGGCATAAGGACAAAGATGTATCAATAGCTATAAAATATCTCTTGGGTTTGTTTAGAATTATTCTTTTTTAACAGTAGTGGTGGGCAGATTGATCTAAAATATCGATATATCAATACCAATGCTGCATCAGTATTGATCAATACTTGCATGATGATATTGATACTTATAATTATCAGTAAATTACAGATTTCCTAAATATTTTCAAGTTTCTGTACTATATTATCTACCACATTATGCAAGCTATTTGATCAAAATAATGTATTTATTGTTTAGAATAAAACTATTGTTGATAATCGCGAACATTTAAAACAACTGTTTTACAATACAGCAGAAAAAAAGTGATTATTTTCTGATTGACCCATTTCAGGAAAAACATTAATTTTAGTGGTTGTGTGTAATTCTTGTTAAATTTTGACACAATTCTTTCCAATGCAAAAAGTATCTATATCGGTACTGATATTGGCAATACTGGCCATGTTTTCTAGATATAGGAACGATACCAAATTTTGAAGTATCACACAGCGCTAAAGCAGCAAAGATGTCTGACTAAGTGACAGAAATGACTGTCTGTGTAATGCAACACTGTTAGACTACGTACAGACTGAGTACATAACATTATTTGTTCCAGATTTGAAGTTTTTATATAGGGTAACTACACATCCTTAAAAAGTCTTAAACTCATTGACATGTTATATTCTGGTCCTAAATAAATCACTCAAAAGTCTTGAATTTGTAAGAGCAGGATGTTTTTTTTTTGTTGTTGCTGTTTTTCGGGACTTTTCGAGAAGGAGACTTAGAGTGGATACTGTCTTAATATCTGCTGATATAAATTTTCATCTGCATCCTGGGGCACTGTTCACACTTTTACATACAGCCATTAATCAGAGAGAATCACTTTATGTTCAATAAACAGACAAAAAGCTTGAATGAGTCTCACAGAGAGACAAACGCTATGATTTGATTGTAATACAGCAGGGTCCCCCAACCATCGACTATATTTAACCAGATATTTTTTTTTAACCAGATAAACAACATGCTGAGTCTAATGGTTTATGGAACATAAAGTCATATATTTTTATGTTCTTGTTACTGCTTCAAAGGTAAATGAAATGTTATGTTTTTTGGTCTTAAATTTCATTCAAGGTGGCATTAAAAGGGTCTTAGAGTCTTAAATTTCACTTGCTGAAACCTTCAGATAGATAAGGCAGAAGTATACACATAAAAAAATATGGGGTTTGTAATAAAGGCACAGGAATTAAATAGATACAGTAAGATCTGTTGCCATGCTTTTCTGATGTTATGCGTTTATTCTAATATTTTTTGCCTAAATCTGACCACATCTGGTACTTTTTCATAACAATAACAAAGCGTAAAGACGCGGATTGGCTCCATCACTATCATCAATCAAGAACAGTGACGGTGTGCAGGTGCTGCTGCTGCTCTCCTGGGACAGCAACTGTCAAACACTTAAGAGACTTTCTGTGGAAGTAAAATACAGCTGGAAAAACCTGGTTTGATTTCTACTGCCTCGACTTGACCATTATAATCTTTCACCAGATTCTTATTGTGAGGAGCAGCAGTTTTCTCCACTAACTGCCTGTTGCGATGCTCGGCTAACCACACTGATGCTAATCAAGGAAGCTATTCTGTTTGACTTACTGGCGTCTTTCTTGCTGCATGCTTGTCTGGTATCTAATGTAAAAGTTTGCATTAGCTCTGAGCCGCCTCGACATGTACTGTTATTTCTGTCAAATTCACAACATACTCGAGTCCATGTAACCTGCCTGTACATGTTACCTAGCACTGCACAGGTGAGCCTGGCTATGTAGCGAGCATGCTAACTTTACCTCGTTGTTCCGCTCAGTTCTTGTTTGTTTCCACCAATTTTACCCAGACTTGTATCCACTGAGACCAGTCACAGCCTGAATACTCGACGGTGAATATTAATTTAGCAATCACCGCTTCACAGCCAAAGCTTGATGTGCTTTATTGTAGCTTTGTGTTCGCCGTTTATTATCATTATGGCGAACACGTTCCCGACGTCACTGCACGCGCGACAGTCCACCTTTAATGACGGAGCTCACAACAGCTAAACTTTGCGATATAGCTTTTATTAAACACTTTGATTTATTATTCAGATGAACGGTTTAAGCAAAGCAGGTCTGACACACTTCTGTGAAGAGATCATAAACATTATAAATGTTCACATTAATATAAAAAATAATATTTCGCCATGTATGTAAATAGATATAACGTTAAAAATACATGTCGCTCATACACAAATGTCAATACTGCAAAAAAAATAAAAAATTGAACGAGTGTGATATGTAAGAACAATACATGTGTCATAAGGTTTCTTATGTAATAGCAGTACATTGATTTATATTGTGTCAGTAAGCCTTTTTCTTCTTTGGTGCATGCACAAATACACAGAAAAAAATGAGATCAAAGCAAGTCATTGTCTCATATTTTGCAAAAATTGTCCTATCAGTCTTGATGTGAGCCACATTAAATTTACAAGTCCAGAAAAAGTCTTGTCTTGAGACAAAAACAGGGTCTGAATTGCTTTTGACCAGTCAAAAAAATATATATATATCTGCCAATCGGGTAAGAAAAAGGTTTCTTGTTTTAAGACGTCCTCCTAATTTCAAGAAACTGAACAAGCACATTTTTCGCATCGCATTGGCAGATTTTTACTTGTCACAGGCAATTCAGACCACATTTCTGTCTGTAAATAACTTGAAATAAGACATATTTCTGGACTTGTCAGTTGAATGTGGCTCGTATCAAGCATTAAAAGCCTTTTTTTATTTTATTTTACAAAAAATAAGACATAATGATTTGCTTCGATTTCAGTTTTTGCAGTCTATTACAAAATAAAATCTTTTTCAGTTACACTGTAATGTTGCAATAGTGAATCAAGAGTCTATTGATTGCCATGTAGCCTTGATGATCACAAACAAAAAGCTTTCAGCACTGACTAATGGAGAGTTAATTGGCTTACTTCCCTTTTTCTCTTCTAATGACCAAGAAGCTCTGACAAGACAAATGCCATTTCTAGGAACTCCCCATTAACAGGACGAAGTAAAACTGAAGTGTCTAGCATGGTAAAGCCTTCATATGCAGGTGCTGCAATTACATTATAGTACAGCAACACGTAGCCGGATAATTATCTGCATTGACTTGGAACTCATTCCCGTAAACAAAATAAATGTGTGATTTCCCCTTCCATGTGTAGGTGACTTTGGTGACAGGGATCAGCTCAATGGTTTGACGCTGCAGGCAAAGAAAGACAACATTAGTATGTTACACTGATGCAAAATTTAGTCAGTATGATTATGTGTATCATCAAACCCATTAACAAAAATAAAAAAGGGAAACAGAGTGGATGTATTGCTACCTGTTGTAGGATGCGCGATGTCTGGGAGAACTTGGCCTGGTGTTCACTCACAAGGCGCTGGGCAGAATTCACCACGGTTACATCTGGGAAGCCCATCACAGGGTAAACCTGTACAGGGTGATCACAATCATATAGTGTTACTTCTTACAAAACATTTATTTCTTGGATATAAAATTGCACATAAAAACAACATAGGGTCAATATCAGGCTCATGGTGCACAGTGAAATGTGGATGCAGATTGTGTCTTGTAAAGCCTCTTGAAAATATTATTTGGAATGTATTCACAGTGATTAAGGTATAACAACAAAAGGGATGTGGTTATGTGGTTATCCTGTGTAGACATTCTGTAACCCTTTTGGTGAAGTAAGTAATATAATGTTTTATTTGCATCTTAGTATTCTCAATTAATCAGTCTAGTTATCAAAGAATTTTAATCCAAATATGTCAAGATTGGCCTGAGGGTACCTTCTGAACAAATAGCTCCTCTCTATGTAAATCTACTGCACCTTATAAAAGTGAGAAAGGAAATTTTACCATGTACTGCGAGTCTCTGAAAAGCTCCTTGCCAGTCACCTTACTCAGGTTGGCCAACTGCAGACCACTTGACTGTTCCACAACATAGTTATCAGTATTGGTGGTCCTGTAAGCATGTTCACAAATAAAAACCAGGTTAACATTTGCCACTTTCAAGTAAGAATTAATCACCAAGTAATGTGAAAAAAATAATATACAGTATTGATTAGGTGAAAAATTTTGGATGGATGTTGAAGCAGCACCATTTCACAGTGAGGTTGATGTAGACAAGAAGCTGCTGTTTTCCACGACATGTATCACACTGTTTTGCTCCTTGCCCATGACAGTGGTTGCAGCTGAAAACAGAGTTTTTAGATAAGTTCATTATAAGTAATCTTTTCTTTTATAGCTGCTTTTCTTTTCATTGTAAATCTTCCAGAGCAATAATGAATACCCACTTTTCCCTCCCTCTACCACTGCAATGGTGGCATCTGTCATCTCCATGGCGAAAACCTGACCCATTGCAGACCCAGCAGACTTTCTGACAGGGGCAAGAGAGAAATCAAATGATCTCAATAAAGGTCTAGAAAAAAGCTTTTTTTAGCTAGGTAATGGATAATACCTACATTTCCAGCCCCTGCACAGTCTTTGCAAGGTTTCCTCCCCATTCCCATACAAGTGTGGCAGGGCTGTGAATTAAATGTTTCCAGTCAGAAGTAACTTTTAAAAAATGCTCAAAGAAACTATTTTCCTCTCAGACAAGTCTTACACTATTTACCTTCATTGATGATGTATAAGGGACCCTGATGATCTGTTTTTCATCTGAAAAAAAATTGGGGGATTTGGCAGGAATATCCCATGGCCCTGGAGGAGGTTGGGCAAAGGCATCCACTGGCTGGCCTGATTAAAATAAAACAGCATAATGCTTAACAAGTGAGCATTCCTCCAAAAAAATGACTCACAGCAGTAAAGGATGACTCCCATGCATTGACATAACAGAGGTTTACCATTATAGGGTTCATGACTCCACTCTGTAGATCTTGATTCAGTGAAGGTGTCCAGGCGGTACTACAACAAAACATTGACAAGGAAATATGAGTTGTTTAGTTGCTCTTTCTGTTTTTATAACAGTCACTATAAAACCTTTGCTGAGTTGTGTGCTTTTCTAGCAGGCTTTTCAAACATAATCCTACAAACAGACGTACTCTGTACGTGTTAAATGCCTCCATGTTGGTTATAACACCATCCTTTGCCGGTGCAGCGCTGTAGCAGCACTTGCTAGATGCATACAGGACAAATGCTTCCCGGGCTGTGTCCTCTGTAATGGACGGGATACTGTAAGTGGTGTGAGAAAGAGACAAAGTATGGCTTGGGGTCACAAAAATCAGGAAGGAGGAGGAAGTGGGGAAGTGCTTAGCTAATCAATATGGGTATCTTTTACGGAAAGTCTTTTGCAATACTTTAACGGTCATGTGGGGATAAAAGAAATAGTTTGAACCTTACTTCCAGTTTGGTTGTTGAGGTCCAGGTTCAGGCTGAGGAACTGGGAAAGCAGGCATTGGAGGAGGAAGACATCCACCTGCAACAGATATTAAAGTTTTATTTTTGTTGTTGTTGTTCATGAGGTACAGTTGTGCCCAAAAGCTTACACCCCCCAGCAGAATTTCTGATTTTTGTGCCTTTTCTCAGAGAATATGAATGATCATAACAATCATAATGAACACAAAAACTTAAAAAATGACCCTGTTAAAAAGTTTACACTCTCTGGTGGTGTTGCCCTGATAAATGCACAAAAGTTAACACAAATGTGTTTGAATGTCTACTAAAGGTAACCATCCTCACCTGTGATCTATTTGCTTGTAATCAGTGTGTGTGTATAAAAAAAATGAACAGGGTCATTTTTGAAGTGTCTGTTGTCATTATGATTTAAAAAGAATAAACACGGTTGTTTGTTAATAAATGTCTTCACCCAACCTCTAACCATTAGTGACAGAGAGATTTTTGTGCTACCATTCAAATTTTCTGAGAAAAAGCCAAAAAATCAGACAATTCTGTTGGAGGGGTGTAAACTTTTAGACATAACTGTATCACATGCTCAGTGGCTACTATTGGGCACATCTCTGAGATCTTACAGCTTGGCCAGCAACTCTTAGAGCCCAAGATTAAAAAAATAATGAAAATCACAGATGTAATGACAGGTAGACAATATAAGATAGGTGTGGTGAACTGATAAAAGTTGACCTGGATCTACTTGTCAAAGAAGATATATGGATTAATACCACAATGTACAGTTCAATGTTTACCTCCTCCTCCTGCCACTGTTCCTTCATACCCAGGCACATTGTCAAACATACTGGCCGGAGGAGCGCTGGGGCCCTGGGAGTCAGCTGCGGGTGGGGCAAACATTGCTTAAAGAAACCAGAAGAACCTGTTTTAGTCATGGGGATAAATCCAGCATTTCGAAAAGTAAATCTTTTAAACTTTTCATGCATAATACAAACAACTATTCTAAGACAGCAACCCATTCTGTGTCTTCTGTTCATATCTTCACCTGTCACGAAGCTGGACTAAATTCTGTACATTTCTAGTTTATAACGTGTCGCTACATGAAAACACATGAAAACAGAGACGTGAGTGAGTGACTTACCTTGCGCCTCCGTGTTGTTAAACATCATGAGGTATTTTATTGCTATACTACAGACTCGCTGACAGGCTAGTTTAGTTTTTCAAACACCACAAGTTGTGTGAGTCTTGAAGTAGAGCTACTACACCCGCAGCGACCGCGGAGTCAAACACCTCACTTAACCTGCACGTAGAAGTGACGTCACTGCTGTGGAAAGTGAACCGCACCACGGAAGGGAGTATGAAAACCTTGCTTAAACCATATAAAACGTATGTCTTCAAAAATAGTAAGCATAAAAGCTTAAATAAAACACTTCGAGGATCTTACCAGGAGCTCCCCCTGCAGTCGGGACATACCCGGGGTTGGCGATTCCGTAGTTTGGGTTCTGGTGACTGCAAATAACGGAAAACGAAAGTTAGGACAGTAACATGCTGAAAAAAGAAATCTGTCAAAAACACAAAATAGAGTGTGCCTTACTTCATTATTGGCTGATACTCCATCAAACAATCACAGCAAACTTCTCAAGATGAGAGATAGTCACAATCTACCCAAGCTCTGATCGCTCGTGATTTTATCACGCAGAGGAATTTTATCGTCAATAATCATGTGACAAAATGTAAATCATTCACCTTTCATACCCCACCCCCGCGCGCAACATTGTCAGTCAGTCAGCTGGTGCTCCTCTCCCTAAACAGGCGCAAAAACTTCACTTTTCAACGGTTTTAGTTCCGCTTGTGTGAATTTCTAATGCAGAAGAGGAAGAGGAAACTCCCAAGAGTGAATTAACTTTTTCTCTGTGGAAGAGTACAGTACCCCCGACACCCCACGAAAAACCTCCAGGAAGTGCGCACATGATAAACCAAGCATAAACATAGGTGGGCGTAAGAATTTGTTCACAGTTTTAAGCATCAAAATATCATATAAGGACACTAAATAAGTAATAGGAGCCATATTAACACTTAAATGTTCTAGAAAGTACTTTTGTGAAGAAACTTTAAGTATTTCAAGTTGCAAGGAGTAAACCAAAACTGCAGTGACGGCATGCTTGATATGTGAGCAGAAAACTACACTACCCATAAGCCTTTGCAACTCTCGCGTTAGCCCTTTTCTTTCCTTCCGCCGTCGCCGAAGTCCTTTTTGGATTCTCATCGGCGGGTGAGTTCACGAAATCTAAGTTAATCCTCACCAGTTGTGGGATGATATCATAATTTTGTTGTAGATTGTCAACCAAAAACGTTTTCACATTAAGTATTGAACGATATTGATCCTTATTTAACGCGATAACGTTTTAATTCGCCATTCAAGGAGCGGAGTGCTAGTCTAATGGTGACTGACCGGCTGCAGCCACACTCCTACGATACACCTTCGTTACGTTTTGTATAATAGTTATAAAGCCCGTTCTACATATTAAGATTAAAATGACCTATATTTTCTACTGAAATAAGTTAATTAGGATAATTTATTCCTCTGAAAGCATCGCCTCAAAGCTGCGTACATGAAACAGAGTAGTAATGCTAACTAGCTAAACATCGCGACTGTACCATTAGAGGCTCATGGTTGTTCCACGTTTACATTGAGACCCACGACACGAACATTAAGATAACCTTTTTTTAAATTGTGTGCCCAGTCATTTGCCTTTAGTTTTACGTAGTGCATTTGACTTTATGTTCGGTACTTACACATTGGTTTTCATGCTATGCTAATGGTTCGTGCAAGGTAGTGCTCACACTTTGTAGGACACAACATGAGATGTACCATTTAATTTTTACTACCAAGGCTGAACTATCTGTAAAAATCATCTAATTGCAATTTATTATGGTTCCTCATCTTGTTATCAATTGCTATATTGAAGTGGGTGCTGTTTTTTTATATTCTCGTTTATATCTCGAATAAGAAAAACATACACTAGGGAGACAAGTAAGATTTTATGAAGAAATATACAATACAGAATAATAACAATCTGTTTGCACAGACGGGAATATCTCAAAGAATTAGAATATCATATAAAAGTCAGATTTATTTTTCAGGGACTCAAGGAACTTTGTCATACCAGCTCACAATTACATACCTGTGGTACGAACTAAGTACGCAGGTTTGGTTTTTTAAGCCGAAATAAATAAGTACATGGTAAGACAGCATAGCGGAAATAGTACAAATGCAAAACTCCTAAAAATAGAAAGATCGATTTAAATTTAAAATTCACTAAAATTGTATGCCAAACTTAAACATTACATACAAATTTGAAAAGCTGAAGTTAGTCCAATCTTTTTTTTTTTAAGCACTATATCCTTGTACAAACAGCAAGACACATGCAAAAAGTGTGTTGTAGTGCAGATCAGAAGATGATGGTGGTGGTGTGAGACTAAAGAACATGGCTTTAGTTCAACAGTCTGACAGCTGCAGACTATCTCTCATTTAATAAGTAAAATCCACACGTTATATAGACTATGTATGGTATGAATCATTCAAGCCTTTATTCCTTGAAATGTCAATGATTATGGCTTACAGACAATGAAAACCCTAAATTCAGCGTCTCGGAAAATTAGAATAGTACATAAGATCAATAAAGAGGCAGGGATGTTTTAAAAAGAAATGTTAATTGCCCAGCCCTAATACCTGCTTATGCTGTTATGTTAAATTTTGTGTATGGTATCCTTTATTTCACCAGTCACCATGGCAGCCCTCAGGCCCCTCACAAAGCCCAAGATTGTCAAGAAGAGAACTAAGAAGTTCATTCGCCATCAATCTGACAGATATGTGAAGATTGCGGTAAGAGTCTAAAAATTAAGCTAGATTTGATTTGCATCTCATGCTATAGCTGACCTGTTAACTAATCGTTAAATTGTTAACATTTTCAACAGAAAAACTGGCGCAAGCCCAGAGGTATTGACAACAGGGTCCGTAGGCGGTTCAAGGGTCAGATGCTGATGCCCAACATTGGTTATGGTAGCAACAAGAAGACCAAGTACATGCTGCCCACTGGGTTCAAGAAGTTCCTGGTGCACAATGTCAAGGAGCTTGAGGTCCTGATGATGAGCAACAAGTAAGTCTCGTGCACTCACTGTTCTGTAATGTGGGCCACTTGACCTATACAACACAGTTTCAGCACTACACAAGGCTTTGCCCGTTCAGAGATTAACCGCTATTTATGTTGCAAAGAGATCAATATAATTGGAAGTGTGAGAATTGACTGTTAAAATAGATTGAAAGTCTGGCAGATTTGTTTGTATTGTTAGTTTTCTCAACAAATTTTCTTGTTGGGCACTAAACTAAAAACATTCATATGGGAATATTGAGGCTATAACAGAGGTTTCAGTGGTGTAGATGTCAAAATCTCAGGAGAGAAGCTCATTTACATCTGATTTACTATGAACGCTATAGGGCTACAAGACAAAAACAAAGCACAAGGAAATGTGTTTAGACAAATAGTGAAAATTTGTGTGAGAAACTCTTGACGGTAGCATAAACGTGCTGGTCACGTTACAGTTGTGCTCTAAAGTTTACACACCCTGGCAGAATTTTTCTTGGCCATTTTCAGGGAACATGAATGATGAGACAAAACCTTTTCTGTTACTCATAGTTAGTGGTTGAGTGAAGCCATTTATTAACAAACAAGTGTTTACTCATTTGATATTTTTTTACCTTTTATACACACACTGATTACAAGCAAATAGATCACAGGTGAGGATGGTTACCTTTAGTGGCCATTCAAACCCATTTGTGTCAACATGTTTGTGTGCATGTCATCGGGGCAAAACCACCAGGGTATATCAACTTTTGATCAGGGTCATTTTGGAAGTTTCTGTTGTCATTATGATTGATTATGACTTGACAGCTGATTTGAAAAAGTAAGCACATTATTTTAATGCTTATAAGCTTTATGCAATGAGCTGACAGCAAACACTGAAAATCTATTAGAGATTCATTTCAAACATACACTTGCATTATGTATCCACAGTGTTACTCAGAGACTGTTAAAGGCTGAAGATGTGGTTCATGTTATCTGGCGTGCAACTTATTGCTTTGATCATCTGTCAGCATTAGAGTCTCACCTGATTTAGTTAGTATTACCAGTTTTTGTATAAACTGAGTTATTTGGAATTTTCTGATGAGAAGACCAGTAAAATAAGCGTAAGTTGTTGAAATGAGCAGCTCCTCATAGTATTTGAGTGAAGAGAAAGGTGAGATTTTTAACATCCTATCATGCCTTTCATCCCATGTGTTTTCCATAATCTTCAGAAATTGTTGTCCATCTTGAATTTAGACTTAGAATAGCAACTCATAATTTAATTTTCAGCATGTCAGGCAGCAGGTGTATTATGGATGATTTGTTCATGACCGGTAGATGACACCTATAGAGAGATGGTGCTTCAGTTAAAGGATTTCAATTGAAACTGCCTTCGGTCACTAAGGTTTATGGTAGTAATTGCTAGTAGTCTGTTTACAGTGGGGTCAATAGAAATAACCCGTATCTGCCTATTGGATGATTTTTTTTGGTTCCAATGTTAAAGTTATGATAAAAGTGGGGGAAAAGACTTGACCTGAAAAAAAAAATTGAGACATTAACTTGGACATGGATCCTGTAGCCAAAAATGTTCTTCGTTACTCTGCTAACTAGAATTGATTGCATTTTTGTAGCAGCACCATGATTCATAAAGGATCAGATGGTCAACAAGATTTAACAGTTGATTGAACAAAGTGACTGTGTGTTAAAAATGCAGCTTTTTGGTTCAGGTGGTAGAGCAGGTGTTGGGCTCTCCACCACAGCCTTTTGAGGCACGACAACCCCCCCCCCCCCCCCCCCCCCCC